>CAFUXE010001337.1:98431-232758 GCA_903364295.1 Serranus cabrilla
ACAGATTAAAGAAAACAGATATGTACTGTCTATTATCCACATTTTTAAAGATTTTAATATGGGATAAGATTTTTCCCCCCCAGAATTATCTGAAAATAACTTCTTTATTGTTATTTGATGGTGAGCTTTTGCTTTTTTCACTTTTTTCACATTTTTTTTTTTTACAATGTGGACTCAAACCACACTTGGCCCTCACAGGGTATCTCTTTTTCTTACCCTACGTTCAGTGGAGTAGTGTTAAAAGTCTGATTTATCTCAGCTTAACATGCCACTCTGAGATCTACAGTGACAGCGTAATTGTCACAGGGAATCACTGCTTTGATAGTGTGTCTTTTTAAAGCATCAGTCGATGTTTTAAAGGGTATTTCATGGATCAGTAGCCCCAGGTCGTCATTGATTTTGTTAGAATCTCCACTCCACAACAGCCCCAAAGGATATTGCTATTTTTTGTCCTGAACGGTAATTTAAGCCTGGTGTGCCTTGTACAAAAAATCACTCAACCATGTCCTTATAGTTCTGAAAACTGCCAATAGGAAGTCTTGACCTGCTGTATACGCGCATAGCAACCTAATGAATCTTCTTCTCTTTTTTTATGTGTACGTTTTGGCACAGGCACACAAACTAACCGCCATGAGTGCATCGCAAAACTCTCAATCTTACCAGGAAGTCTTCTGTTGGGTCTTAAAAGCACGCAGAGTGGGTCGTTATTCGCTTAAATCAAGTGAAACAATGACAGCAGGGTGAGATCATGTCTGTCTCAGACCATTTTCATAATGTGTCTGATGTATCACATGTGCAGTATACACCCATAAATACATGTGACAGTTATGTCCAGCATTATAAACATGTACTCGAACACTGTACTTAGGTACAATTATTGTGTACTTCATTTTTAATGTTGAACAGTCATTTTCAGTTAGTCCTGATACTGTTAAGTTAGAATGATGTAACCTTTTTCTTGGGTAAAATGTGAAGCATTTCATCCATATCATCATCATCATCATCATCATCATCATCATCATCATCATCATCATCATCATCAAGTGTTACAATTAACCCCTAATAACAAAAAAGATAAGGATTATGCATAAAGATTTGGGTATACAGAGTAAAGTTGTGGTGTGGCCTCTCATATTTAGTCCTTTTTTTGGTATTTATAGAACTCCTTATATTTGACAGAATGTATTACGTTACGTGATATAGTTGGAGAATTGGGAAACATTGCTATTTGTAGTAGACAAATAAGGGTCCTTTTGCTTAAAAGAGAGATTTCTAACACAAAAATGGCAGGAATTACAGGTGCCAAAACAAAGTGTTACAGCCATCCCCAGTCTCCCCTATTTTCCTGTTACTTAATTACTTTGTTAAATGTGGTTGGAGAAAAATAGATCATTTGATGAAGCATGGCAGATTTAATGGAAATGAAATGCCAATCACTGTGTTAATCAATTGATTAACATTGATTAACATTGTCCAGCTCAATATTATGTAATTCCAGCTTCTTAGCTGTGAGGATTAATTACTTTCCCCCTGTTCCCACTATTAACCGAATCCCTCTTTTTAAGTGTAATTCCCCTGCACTGTTTTGTGACATTTAAAGCAGGTTAGCTGGTTAATGAAAAGAATAATTAGATTGATCCAAATGAAAATATTTCCCACATATATATATACAAAAATAATTCAATTAATTAATTGAATTAACTTCACAAGCAAACAACAGCATCAGTATGCATCTGTAATGATTCTTTAAAATATATAATCATTTAAATATGATTTATTCAGGAGACCTTCTGCTGCTTATTAGTTTTAACACTGAAAAGTATAATTTGCTGATTGTGAATACAGGATTTTTACTTGTAAAAGGATTATTTATTACACTACCCTTGGCTCCGTGTTGAAGCTTTTGTTTTTAAGTTTTTAAGCAGCTTAGATCAGGAGTGAGTGTACCTTTGTTTCTGTATTCGTGCCCACGGTGCAGAAAGTGAGTAACAGTTTCCAGTGAGTGGAGTATCCTCAGTGCGCATGGCACAAGACACCACGGCTGCTCTCCAGTGAAAATGTAAATTCTCTGTTATGTGAGGACTACCTCAAGAAGGACGCACGAGGAGACTCTTTACCGGAGCCATCTGCACAACCTAAATGTCTCATTTCATCTGCTGTCCCTCTTTTTCTGCACTGCTGGGATGCTGTAGCGAAGACTGATCTCACCATATGCACTGAGAGGGTGCAATGTGCCACATGAAAGCTGCAGCTCCACACTTCTCCGAGGATAGATAGATGACTTTATCTGAGAGCGTGAGGGAACGGGCTTTTTTTCCCCTGCGGCACATAAATCTGTAACTTGCAGATTTGCAGTGTTTTTGTAGAGGAACATTTTGGTGCAGGAGGGGACCTACTGCTGCTTGCATTTGCACAAAGAAGCGCGTCCGGTTGGATTAAATCTGCAGTCCACTTCACATCAACTGCACTGCATTACAACTGTGAGAGAAAATGTATCCATCATGAAACAATGCAGCTTTTCTTCTGAACTCTTGCGTGGATCTGCAGATCCACAAGTGGAGCGTTTTTCTGCTACAGATAAGATCACTTCACAACTACAATGGGACAACGTGGAGGGCTGAGTGGAGGAGATGTTGCCTATGGAAGTGCAGTGAGAGTGCAGGGCAGTGACTTCCAGAGGACACCTGCAGACGAGTGAATGCCGTCTCCGATGTGGAGCTTGTCGCTGTCCGACGCGCGCGTGGTGCTGAAATTTGGATGATGCCTGGCCAGCGACTGCAAGGCTGCCGCTCCCTGCACCTCAACGAGGACAACGGCCGCTTCGTGCTGCTCGCCGTCCTCATCGTACTGTACTTGCTGTGCGGCGCTGCGGTCTTCTCGGCCATAGAGAGGCCCTCGGAGCTGCGGGCTCACGGCCGCTGGAACGGGACGCTCCTCAACTTCAGTGAGACCTTCAACATCAGCCTGCAGGACCTCAACTCCTTCCTGCGGGAGTACGAGGCTGCCATCGCCGCCGGGATCCGGGCTGACGCTCTGAGGCCACGATGGGATTTTACAGGGGCTTTTTATTTTGTTGGAACTGTGGTATCGACTATAGGTGGGTGATCTATGCAGCGTTCATTTATTTTCCTGACCTTTGTGTGCTTTTTGTTGCAGCCACTGTGTCATTTAAATACTTGTTGAAAAAGCTTATGCAACAGACCCCACATGAAGCCTTACAAAAACAACACAAATGCACATGTATGTCTATTAGCTCACACCATTAAGACTAATTATCAGGTATGGGAGTCTAAATACTGATCATAGTTGCAAGCGACAGAGCCACGTTCAAGACATTTAAGTTGAAGAATGCTTGATACCAATATGGCTCCTCAGTGTTAAATAATCATATCATTTCTGACAGTGTGGATGTCAAAAGGACTGGAGCTGCCATCCCTGTAGGCTGCTTTCTTTCCACTGGCTTACATACAGAATAACAGATTAACATTTTTTTGTTTTTTTCCAGTCATGTGTTACATTTTGGCTGTGAGGGACTTTGGCAACGGGGGCGACATCTGACTCGCCTGCCAGGAAGCGGCGCACTCATCCCTGGCTATAGGACAGCACCCATGGGTGCAGTCTTTTTTGCCATTCAAACCAACAGGAATGTCAATGAGAAGCCCCGTCTGCTCCCCCTCATTTAACATTTACTCTTGCGATAGGTCAGAAAAGAGCAAGTGTCCCTCGCAGGGCACCCCGAGGGCCAGTGGTGTGGTGCACTGCATGCCTGATGGCCTCTAACACCCCTTTCAACTGCCTCTGCCCCTCCCTCTCTGACAGCTAGTGAGTGAGTGAGTGTGAACGGGTGAACGAGCAAAATGAAGACACTCCAGGTAGTCATTTGAGTTGACAGCTGCTGTCTATCTCTGACCTTGCCCTCAACACACAAACACACACATGCGGTACACTGTGATACCTCCAGCGCCTCCTATTAATTGAAAACTGTGGCAAGGGGAGCGATAAGACAAACTAATGGCTGTGCATGGCTGCACAGGGAGAATTGGATTCACATGAGCAGGAAACCTGTCAGAACTTTATTTACTGTAGACCTGTCATGAGAGCCGCACCGGCTCCTCCACCTTCTCCTCTCACACACACTAATGCAGCTCTCTGCTCACCCAGTCACAGGAGGGAACCACAGCAGCTGTGTTTGTGTACATGTCTGTGGCAGGTTGAAATCCTTTGTGCTCCACTTGTCATGCAGCAGTTCAGTCTTCCCCCGACAAGCAAGATCACATAATCTGACTCAGCTTCTTAGGGGGGAAAAAGAGGAGAAAAAAAGGGTGATGTCTCTCTCCAGTATTTGTCTTTTGAATAAGTCTGCATGGGTTTCTGTCTAGATTTCCATCTCGCTTTGATCTCCACCGCCCCCCATCCCTCCGGCTCGTGTTCTACTTTTTCTGCATGCTTGTGAACCGCTGATATAAAAAGCGATTTGGGGGCCTCCCCACACAACTCCTTATCAGAGTGGCATCCCCCTGCACACTCTAGACACTCCTCCCAAACACTTCCCGCCTCTGTCTCTGCTGTGGCAGAGGCTTTAAATCAGCAGTCACACTTTGCTCCCCTTGATGTGCCTCCACAATATCGCTTTGAAGAAGAGAAGTGAAACCGTGGTCACTTGAGGCGCTTGTTTACTAAGAGTTTTGGCCAGATTCAACGGCCATTAGTACCGCACCTAAGGTGTTGTTGTGCAGCAAATACTGCAGGGGACACAAAAAGCACAACATAGCAATTTTTTCTGAAGTATCTTTTTTTTTATCACAAGGTCCTCTCAAGAGCTGCTCTGAAGGTTTTGATCATATCACAGGATCTTCTACAGCAAATGAAGTTACCCAGTTGTCATGAAATTAGATTTCTATTTGATCTAATCACTCGAAGGACATCTTCTTTTTGGATTAAACGTTGATATAGAAAGTTTTCATCAGATGAAAAAACAAGATATACTGTTTTTTAGGTCACAGATGAGCTTTCATTTTCAACTTTTGAAGCATCCTGGTAGTGTGGCATCTCTGTCAGTCGGTCCACCAGTTTGGTCTGCACTGAAATATCTCACCAACTACTGGACGCATTGCCATGACCTTTACAACAAGTTTAATTTGTCCAATCCTTTGATTCATAACCAAATACCTGTACAACTAATTGTCATTAGTCGTAGTATTACCCATCAGGGGCGACTGCTCAGAGGTTGCCCACTGAGTGGAGGGTCTGTGGTTTGAAACAGAGCCACGGCAGTCCACATGCCAAAGTATCCTTGAGCAACATTCTGAACTCCAAGTTGCTCCCATTGTCTGTGCCATCAGTGTGTGAGTGAGTGTGAATGTTTAACTCACTCAGAGGCGGAACGTGTGTGAGGATAGTCGGGCTGACTGAAGGCACAGCACCCACCTGTTACTCAAAGCAGCTATGTCCTTAGTTATGCACAACTTAAAAAAATGTTTGTACTGGGCTGTAAACATTTTTTCATAGGGGTCTATAGGGGTTGACTCACTTTAGGATCCACCCCAAGTGGACATTCAAGGAACTGCAGTATTTAAGCACTAACTTGCACATTTATTTACTATTTATTTTTCGGCCTTGGAGGTTGCCACATAGTTAAGGCCAATTAGCAAATGTTAGCATGCTAACATGTTAAAATAAGAAAGTGACCAAGGGAAGAATGACCTGTTAAACACGTGTTTAAGGTGAATTGGATAGAGTGCCACAACCATAGAAATTGCATGATTATGGATCGGACAATGCAAATCAGCCATTTTATGTATACTGTTACCATTGCAAGGATATGGTGACCAGTCTTGTGGGCTAGATTTGATATAAACGTTCATATAAACCAGCACAACAAGTAACAACAATCACCATTTTCTTTTAAACTAGTCAAATGCCAATCATGGAATGGCAACAAAAAAAGTCCCCTGCTGCCCAAAAAGCCCCATTGTAAAAGAGTCATTTGTAAATTTGTTGACAAATCACATCACCCCAATGTAAAATCCATAGGGCACGCAGGAGAAACACTAAAGCACATGTGCAATGGGCTGAACAATGCAGAAGCAAGCCATGGAGGTAAAAACAGCTTTCTTGTTATTTGAGCTTGGGAATCAGTTTTGATGCAACTGAGTGGGCGCCATCTTTGAGTCCAGTGTCTAATATATCCATATGTCCATGGATCAACGTGGTAGCATTGTCTTTGTTGGCCTGTTAGCATGTTGACTTGAGCATCTAGTTCAAAGCAGCGCTTGCTGTATCTACAGCCTCCCAGAGCCCCTGCTCAGCTCATTGAAGCGTTGGATTGAAGAGTTTGTTTTTGTCTACATCCAACTCTTGTGTTGTCCTGCCCTACATATCCAGACACAGCCTTACTGTTTGCATGCTTATTAAAGAGGGCACAAGAGTCTGTAAACGGAGTTTCTATTAATAGGAAAGCTATTTAGAACCCTCAAGGCTGATTGATAGCTGATGAATGCCAATTAGGACAGCTCTCTGAAGCCGTTTGTGGGCCTGTAGGTCTCATTGTAAGTTGACATTTTGGAGAAATACTTTGCCAGTTTTGAAGAGCTCACAGGGGGAATACTTGTCTGAGAATCAAGTGTACTTAATGATGGCTGTTTGATCTGAGACTTTTAACTTGTTGAGATTGAGTGGGGCAAGCCAGTCTGTTGCTCTGCAGTTGTAGATTTCAGCTGCAGGTCTGGACTGTGTTCTGGGAGAATTATTCCTGGGGATACACTCTGTCCTGCCTCTCTTTGTCCCTGCCAGCCACTGCAGTTTCTAGCTCCATCACACTCATCCACCCACTCAGAGAAAGTCACAAAGGCAGACAAGGCAAATAGGACAGTTTAGCAAACTGCACAAAACAGACCGCCATGCAGTTTGTGCTTTAAATGAGACCTGGTTTAACCTCCATTCAGTCCTCATCTTGCAAAATGAGGGCAAATGCCAAAGGAGTTAAAGGATCAATCCCTGCTAAACCCGGCTGTACGGAGCTGCGCTGCAGCAAGAAGACTCAGGATGGACCGGGACAGCCATTGTCCTTTCCCTCACAAACTGCTGATTCCAGGATGACAGTATAATCAAAAGGGCCTCATTAGGCTAATGGTTTGTTTTTTTACACTGCACTTATACTGTGATGTACAGTTTATATTGACACTAAGCAACTCAATGGCCTTCACGGGGTTGCAGTTTTTAGTGTTGCATCAGATTGCATCGGCTTTTGCCTTAAATCTTAGCTGCTCTAATCAATATTTCTACACCAACAATAGATCAGACGGCTGTGTGTAAAAGGAGTCGCTCGTAGCGACAAACCCTCAGAGTATATTCACTCTGCAGGGTATTGTAGCATCTTTCTGCTTGTTGTTTTGGTTTTACAGCCCCAGCTGTGCGACTGTGTTCAAGCGACACTGCTCTCATATACGTCATTTCCTGACACAGAGGCAACACTGTTCACTACCTGCCCAGTGAATGGGAGGGGCAGCAGGGAAAAGTTTTCAGATTTATTCTAATAAATGATTAACCTTTGAGCACAATAAAACCACATGACTGGAAACACTTAAACAAAAGGCATGTCATGCAAGAAAAACAGACTGGCAATGAAACAGGAGAACACACAGACTAAATGCACAAGTGAAGCAGGGTGTAGACGAAGGACAGGTGAAAGCAATCAGGGCGTGGCAGACAATCACACGGATGGGAAAATACACAAATGCAGGAAGTAAAACACGTCATGATACATGAGGTGTGTAAATCCAAATTAAACAATCATGAGGAATAGACCAATGAATGAAACAAGGACCATCACCCAAATCCCAAAACCTAGAATACAAATCCTGTGATAGCTAATTAAGATAAAGAGTAATAGGACATGAAGCAGCACTATTAAATGCATTTAAATGCTAATGCTGCTGCATGTCTGCTGGACCTATAATTCAGCAACTAATGATTAATGCCAAGCTAAATCAGTTTTATATAGTGTCAATGTTTACAGCCTTTCCTGCTATCAAAATTAAAACATCATAAACTTAACATAGCTTATGTGGCGGGGCCCTTTGTACAGGTGTCGTTGGATTTGTCAGGCTGTGCTGTATTAGATTCACTGAGCTTGTAGGAGTCTATCAAACAGTACTTTGACATTTGACCAAAGCACCCTCCTGAAGCTAATGCATATGGTTTATAACCTCAGAGCAGTACAAGCGTGTACCTTCCCTTCAAATTTGGCCCAACCTGCCGTAGTGTCAGAGACAGCACCTCTGAGTTTGAAATATGATGAACAGTCAGTTAACATCTTGCTACAAAAGCCAAGACACGCTGCCAAAATGCATACCTTTGCAGAATTTGTCGAGCTGTGTTTGGGATATCAAGTTAAGTGCAAAATTTGATTTGATTTTATTGCTTCCACATCAGACAAATCCGTTTTATACCACAGTGAGGATACATCATCCTGTCCTATGTAGTGCACCTCACCATCACCTCGTGTCTCGCTCCAGATGTTACAGTCCTGTTAATGAACGAGGGATCTGACCTCCATACAGAAGGCCAGAAGGGAAATGCTTACCATTGTTTGTCACTTATTATTACAAAATAATTATCTTGTACCAGCGTTGATTTGCTGTGATCACACAAATAAACACATTCTGATATTATATTCAGTTCCTAAAGGGACCGTGTCACGATTAACAAATTATAATTCTGTTAACTGAACAAAACTACAAGCTTGTTATAATCAGGGGAAAAGATTTTGAGAAATTATAATTACCCCTGTCCTGGCCCTCATTGTGCAGCGTAAGTAAACAATCAGGCCTAATGTTAGTGGGTGTTATCTTCCTTGTCTTCTTGTGCCAATTTAAAAAGTGCTGATTTGGCAGCAGAGTCTCATTGAGGAACACTTGTGACTATTACACGCTTGTCTGACCAGGGCCCATGTATCTGGGATGGAACTGCAAACTAAATCTGTTCTCTGCTCTGTGCTGCGCCCTGTAATTCTCAAGTCTCTGAGGTTACAAGACAATGTCACCTCAGACTGGCAGAGCGTGCGTTTGGCATTTAAGCAGTTTGAAATGTCACATGATAGACTCCGTGGATTCCTGATGGCAGGCTGTGTTTTTGCTTTGATGTCGTGTTCGTGTTTAGATTAACCGCTCGGTGCTGCCTCGCTGGGACAAAACCATCTGTGTTGTCGTTACTGTCGGTGTATGTTGTGAGCGTGCTTACAGGAGGTGGGTGGGAAAGGTTTGCAATCTGTGAAAGCAGATTCAGCGATGCACAGCGATGTTTGTTCTTGCCGTCTGTCTCTCACTTCAGCATTGTTGCTAGACTGTCCCAGACAGTGTTGACTCCTGTCTAACATATATCTCAAATCTAACTACTTTGCTCCTCTGTTCTTTGGATTCATTCATTTAATCATTTTGATCTCTTTATACTCTGCTTTTCTGTGGGACAGCATTGCAACTGTGCTGCAAAATAGAGTCTGCTCATATTGCACAAGAAGTACATTACATAATGAGATGAAGATCACTTTACAGCTGGCTTTACAGAACCATTTGAAGCTGGTCAGACTCTCTGTTCCTTACCTCGTCTCTGCTGCCGTCTTTTTTCCCCCCTCTCTTCTCTTTAGATCTCCCGGGCTGCTCTGTGAAATCACACACTCAGAGGAAATGTCACTGTTAAAAATGGAAAACAGAGGGCCTTCACTCACATGAAAGGCACTGGGGGTGTCTTTAGTTTGTGTGCAATCCGGGCGCGTAGCACAAAAATGGTGTCCCCAGTGAGCAAGTGGAGCCAAACTGCTCCCCTGCTGCATACAAAGGTCCACAAGGCTAAATTAATCAAGCCGCTGTGCAATACTTCTTATTTCTGCCTTGATGTGTGGAATGTAAAATTCACACAGCAAACAAATCCTTGCATATGAAGATATAGTGGCCTCCTGAGCAGAGAATGAATTCACACTCCCTCTGTGTGTGTTGTGATGTGAGCTTCTCTGTTCTTTGTTTTGGAAGCCACTCAGGCCACGAATCATGTGAGTCCCTCCCTTTGAAAGTGTTGCCCATGTGTTCATGTCCCACTGGCTAGCTAATCAATGCCAATCTGCACTGCTCACACGTGTTGGAGAGAATAAAGTCGGTGCCCATAAAGCGGTTATCGCTGATAACGCACTGGCTTCAATGAGAGTATCTTGCTGCCACCCTGGGTTGCTCTGGTGGGAGTTTACCCCCATTAGCACCATTAGCTCAGTCAGCACTTTGCATTTGTTAGCAATGTTAGCGCAGCAAAAAATGATGCCCTGACCCACAGTGACAGGATGACAAGGTAGCCCAGGTGACTGTAATTAACCTCAACTAACACTGATAGATCTTTGCTGGTGTTAATTCAGGCTCAGCCACCTCCATGTTTGCCTGTGACATCATGAGGCCTGTCCTTGCCCAAAGGAATTCCTAAATAAATTCCTAAATAAATCTCTCAAATAATTAATTAGTTGATTTAATCACAGATCAGTTTCAAAGCACCCCTTTAAACCAGACATGCTCACAAGTGGCTGTAAAATAACAACTACAGAAATCTCAGTTGATTATGACCAAAACTACTAATTAACTCAGACTGGGCAGGCAGCCCTCAATGTCACCAGCTGCACTAACCAATATTTTTGAATCAACGTTGTAAAAATACTATCTACTATCTAGCACCATCTCCACTCTCACCGCTCTTATCACCCTCGCTTGTAGCCGCAGCAGGCAGTTTCAAAATCATTCCCCAAAGTAATTTGGGAATATCATCTGGGAAACACGAATGTCAGCACAAAATTTCATAGCAATCCATCAAATAGATGTTTAGATATTTCAGTCTAGACCAAAGTGCAGGATCGACCATCTTTACCATCTATTGAGCCACACCGCAGCATGGCTAAAAATCAGATAAGCTGCGTGTGACTTGATGCTGATAAAAATTAAGGCAAACTGGAAAGTGGAGACATAATTCATTAACACTAAAAACAAAAAATACAATAACTGTTAAATTGTCTGTTAAATCATTCAGTTAAAATTAAATTGCCTGGATAAAAGTAATACTTAACCTGAAAAATGATCAGTTACAACTCACCATTATTATTCAGTACAAACTATCACACAGCGTGCGCAGTATAATTCAAGCCTCGCTTATTAAGTCGTATGCACACTGCTTCTAACACACGTGTATTTTTGCTATTTTCAGATAAATGATCTTTGCAGACAGATGTGTTTACATAGTTTTGCTGTTGCTACATATTAGGTCCATTTACTTCAATTCACCAAGAATTTTCTCTGACTTCTGCATTCACTGTAGAGGCGTGCATGAAAAACAGATTTCTGGGTGAGTAATGATAATTCTGCAGGTAAAATATTCCTTTTAAAGGGTGGAGAATTTTTTTTTGTAGATAACACACAGCTGCTTGAAAAACAATTTATCCCACTAGTTCTGCCAGTTCCTCTCCACACTGGGAGCTTCCTGATGTGGAGTGGAAATGTGTGTGTGTGTGTGTGTGTGTGTGTGCTGGTATAGGGCAAACCTGCTGAGAAGCACTGGCTTCAATAAATCCCCATCTTACTTAACTGCTGCTGTACAGGATGGCTGTACACACCTCTGTGCTCTGTCACAGCAGGTCATAAATCTGCCCTGTCTTGCGCTGTCGTCTACATACAGTAACTCACCGACTCAAATCATCATGGCCAAGTGATACCAAGATCATTTTAGAGGACACAGCAGATTTGCTGGGCTTCCTGCTCCCCTTCAAACTGTTTAGCATTTCACTGATTCTGCTGTTTGCGTGGGGCCAAGGCAAAGAGAGAACAAACTGTGTGCTCTTTGCACTCTGCAGTCCTCTGACCTGCTTCCTATCAGGGCACTAGTTTCCACAGTCATTTTAGATTACACTCTGGTGTTAATATTTCTGATTATCACCGGTTTCTCTGACAGCCCAATTTGTGCCGGTGCTGACGTCAGTGCTGACTTGCAGCAGTTCAAACTTTCACCATAAGCAGAAAAGTCCCCCTCTTGAAACTTTTGGATTGGTCGGCAACCTTTGACGCAGTGCAATCGCAGTTAAAAAAAAAAATGTCGCCATGTTGCTGACAGACTGCATAGCAGATTCCAGTTCTGCACCAGAACAACATTTATCTGCATCTTGGGGTCATGTTTAAAAATAGTTATCAGTGTTAAAAAGCTAACAGTAAGTCGGCGAACACAGGATTTGGCAGTCGTCCATCTGTCTCTTTGTGCGAGAGCAGAGACACAGGAGGACATGCTGCACTATAATATCGTCTTCAGCTGCCTGAATGCAAACAGTATGCTCATTTGCATTCATTGAACTATAGTTACATTTCAGATTTTGCCCTCACACCTCCTGATGAAGACACCATTTTGAGCCTCTGAGCTAAACACAATGAGACACATGACTTTTGCGCCTGACCTTGAGTTAGTTAGAGAATGATCAGATTACAAGATGAAAACATTGACAGAGAACTACGTCATCCTTGGAGCTTGAGATCATGAGCGGAATGCTAGTGGGAGTCACGGCCATTGCATTCCACACATCTGCCTTCGGGACAGGTGCTCGACGTTGTTGGAAACTGGAAAAGAGATGCAGCGCAGGCCACTCATGCTGAATTTTTCATACACCAATCTGTTTGGATTAAAGGAAACAGCACTCTTGATCCTTTACTTTTATTCCTCTGAAACGGTGTGAGTTTCTCTGTGAATCCACACTGTGCAGATCTGTTGGACTCCAGCCAGGACAAGAATTTAAATCATTCAAGTAACAGACCTACTTCTGTAACACGCAGCCTATTGCCACTTGGACACATTCATTTGGCACACACCAGGATCACACGTAGCTGAAAGTGTTGAAATGCATATACTTTGTCGTCATGCCAGCATTCACAAATGATTCAGCTACCTCCAGGCTGGCAGCCCCTGGCACAGTCTCAGACTCATAGTGGGTAAAGTCGCTTAATAGAAAGTAAAATATAATTTAATTGTGAGCAACAGAGCATCGCCTCTTCGTTTCTACCCAGGCAGCTCTCTGTGGTTTGTCTGTGTATGATCCGGGATCATTATTGCAGCTGTCACTAACTTAACAGTCCCTGACAGGAATCAGGTTTTCACACAGGCTTAAATTTCAGGGACTTGTGCACTCACATAATCAGTATAAAAATTGAATATCCGCTGAACCTCAAGCATCCATTTCCTGCTGGCATCTGACTTGTTTTCATGCGATGGCTGAAAACCTGCAGAAATACAGTGCATTTAATGCAGCGTTACCATGATACTGTATGAGCACTAAATCTGTTATTATACTGAACATAGAGGCTTATCACGCTGATCTGAGGACGACAGTGTTTCAAAAGCCCCACCTGGACAGGTGTGTTTGCTTTTGGGAATAATACAAGAGGGTTTTATGTCGCTAAGCTTTTGCTCAAACATTGACTCTGCATACAGCACAAGATAATAGGAAACACAAGGACATTCAGCCTTTAGATCATTCAGGGAGAAGCTATTAATCTGATGAGAGAAGGACTCCTCAGTCACATTAAAGGACAAAACCTGTGTTGCAGATGAAGCCACATGAATCTTAATTCTCATATTGCTCATTTTAAGCGCTGACCTCCTCTATCTGTATAACTGCATAACAGTGGAGTCGTCTCGGTTCTGTAAAAAATTCTGCCAAGATGAAAAGCAGATCGACAAAAAGAACAAGTGCTGGCGCAGATCCAAAGACAATGCAGCATATTTTTTTGACAATAAATCAATACAGACAGCGGCGGAGTCATCAATCCTCCTGGCTCTCTTTTCCAGTGAATTAAGCACCGAGATACAATTTAAACCACTAGACTCGATTCAGTTACGGAGGAGCCAAATGAATCACAAAATGAGAAAAAGAGGGTATTTTAGGTTGTGTTTTATTGAACGGGCTTGTGTTGCTCTGTTACCTTGTTACTCTCACAGTGAGCACGTCTGAGCTGTTACTCCTGTTATTCCTATCTGGATCGACTGGCTTTAATGACTCTTGCCTTAATGTCACCTCAGTCCATTTCTTCTTATTATTGCACAGCCATGTGTAACACAAAACACTCATTATCAATGCCTTGACATGCAGAACAGACACCATTAACGCCTATACTGTGTGTGGGTGAGCTGGATGTGAAATTCAAAGCCACATTGTTTTGCTTCGGGGCGTCATACAGTGGATATATTGTTGCATGTGTAGGCTATGGGTGTTTTATTATGTATATATTACTATAGCCTTTGTTGTGCTTGCAGGGCATAGACACAACAATATAGCTGCATCTCAGTAATGTATAGGACCTGTTCTGTCATCTGCTTTTTGTACAACTGGCAGCATAGTGTGAGTGTTCCTATTATTATCTAGTCTGCCAGTAATCCTGGCAGCTCCTCAGCAGATGGTGTGCTGATGATGTGTCAGGTCTGGCCATGTTACTGCTTCCTCAGCCCTCTGTCCTCTCGGCAGACCCCCGCCACGCCATCCCATGACAAATGATTTCCTGTTCGTCACAGAAACAGAGTCATCAGAGGGACGTGGCGTTTTCTGCTGCCGCTCCAATTTACGAGAATTCCCACCAGTGTGACACAGTTGGTTTGACTGGGAGCTTGCTTTTTAGCTCATTAATTGGGGACATTGGGAGGCAATAGGAGGCAGAGATTTGATTTTTGGTTTGCAAAATAGTCACATAATGAATCCTTGGATCCGTTTTCAGGCCCGCTGGGAGTTGTGTGGGGGGATGTTGTCCTCAATGACACGCAGTGACCTTCAGATTCAATACAGCTCAGACAGACAGGTGAATGTACAGCACATGTCCTTCATGGGAACATTACTGAGAGCTTTTAGTTACCCTTTATTCTCATGTGGGCTTCCATTAGGAGCTGTGGCCCAGTTGAACTGGCTGTCCTGTATGTTTCTCCTGTATTATGTTCTTCCTTGGCTGTTCCAGATTAATTCTGACTCTCCTCAATTATCAGTCGACCTTACCTACACTAAAAGCAGACTCCTCTAAAAAGAGATTGAAATGTGCTTGGCTTCATGATAGTTGGCCTTGTGGGGTTATTTTACAGGAAAGTGAATCAATATGTCTTTTTTTGGGATACTTTGTTTTGTTATAGATGTCAATTCAGCTTTGCCAACAGCTCCAAGGTCACTTCTTTGAAATCTACCATCACTCTCTGACACTTACCTAACTATTGAATAGATTCTTTCATCTGTATTTGATTTTAAATTGACAAAGCCTTGAGTAGCTTAGAACTCAAGCTTCATTCTGTACAAAAACTAAAAATGCACCAAGGAGGCTGTTGCAGTGGGTGACATCTTACTTTATTCAGTGGAATATGGGCATAATAGTTTTATTTTGAGACAATCCTATAAACACCAACATCTGCAGCAGTAAAATATCTAAATCAGAATGCAATCATTTGCAAATTAAATGCAGTACAAAGACAGTTTTAATTGATCCAATACTTTTAGGTTACTATTTTAACCGTTTCTTCATTACTTTGTCATTTGAAATGTTTTGTCAGTTCTTTTAGCTTTTTGTTTCCACCATTTCTTTATAACTTTTACTGTTCTGTGCTCGCTTGCTAAATAGTTTTCACTCTTACATAACTGCAACATGTAGCGTTCAGGTGTAACAGACTTAATATACTCTTTTAATAAAATACCCCGTTGCTCCTGCAGAAGTACCATCTGGGGTATAAGTACCCCTGTTTGGGAATCACTGTTCCAAGTGATACGGTGAAATTACTAGCGAACTGACGCTTATTTACACATCCAGCAGACGCACAGCAACATTATCATTTAATTGGAGTTTCTGGCTACCTGGCAGGCTAAGTCCAATATTTACTCTTTCAGCTCTGTTTTTGGTCTCCATGAACTCCTGAGGGAAATTTCTCTTTTCATACATTTGTTGACAGCAACAAAAACATATATTCCCAGCCTTATCCATTTCCACTTATGAAATCTTTAACTATAACTCTGTTGTGATGTTTATATGCTTAATGGGAAATAACACTGTTTTCATACACACACTGCCATAAAAAAGCACAATGCAACATATCTTGCCAGCAAAAAATGTCACCCGGCAGCCAAGGACAGTCTGAGTGCACTTTATAGGTTTAGATTTAATAGCTGCTGTTAACTCCTTTGTGCTGCACTCTTCAGATAATAAAGCACCTGTTGAGTGTTGTACATTTTCAGACAGCCTCGTTCACTCAGAATAGCTCTTGGTTTAACATCTGATGATTGATTAATGTTTAGAGGCAAGAGGTCTATACTGATTACAGCAAATGAAATGCCTTCTTCTTCCTCTTCAGTACTTCTATTAGCAACACTTCCAGTTATTTGTGCTATTTGTTTAGGTCTTGACTTCACGACGCAACTTAACGACCCATTGTAATTCGCCATTGGAGTGTAATGAGAGCTGCTCGGTCTGAACTGTGTCAAGTCTGTGATTACAGCTGAGTACATGTGATTTAATCTTGACCGCTGATGATAAAAGCTGACCTTCACCCTGAGATCACTACAGTTCAGCAACAATCTATTTTCATCCCCCCTGCAATATTTCATCTCCCCATAGTCTGATAAACCATTAGAGCATCTTCTTCTTCTTCTCTTAAAACTGTCATGTGGTAATTAATGGATACTAATGGCACCATTTCCATCACGTTCCTTCTGGTTGAATCTCTAGTGTGTGATTTTGTGTGCGAGCATCATTAGCCATTAGAGCATAACATAATTTTCTATGTTGAGTTGAGCATACTGTATTTAATGTTAATGAATAAATATTCTCCCAGGGCTCTGATTTAATTGGATTAGCACACGTATGATTTCCTGCCTTATCAGGTTCTGCTTAACTGAATGACTCATCTGAGTTCGGACACAGTGGAGAGATTAAAACGTTCACCGGGGTCAGCAGCAGGATCACTGGTCTGGACTGGAGAGTCTGTAACAATAAGAGTTTTAAATTCTTAAACCTTTGTGAGAAAAGTCAAACAGTGTAGGGTTTTAGCTTTCCTGTCTTTTGCTTTCTATTATTGTCCTGTTGTCCCTAATGCATCTTGACACAGTAGTCTGGAGTAATGGCTCTGAAATGCTACACTGAATCGATGCCTGGTGCCTTTTCCTCTCTTAGGTAATTTACTTGGTAATGAGAGACGGTGCGGAAGACTGTCTCTGTGCACGCTGGGAAGATGTAATCTGTTTTCCCTATTCTTCAGTTTGGTTAAAAAGACTGGGGTTACTAATTAATTATCCATGAAACACTAAAATAGGATTTCACTGAAGGGCTTAATTTGGATAATCACTGCCCCCTTACCTTCCTGTCACCCAACTGGCTCTGTTGCTGAACTTTCATCACTATCTTTGACAAAACAGCATAATTCAATGTCTGGTGTAATATATAAGGCAAATATGTATTTACCATGGTTTGTGGATTGCTGGTTTGAAGCCTCAAGTTTGGCATCCTGGTTTTTTAGACCCAGTAGTAACTAGCTTTATGGCTTGCATTGCAAAAAGTAAGCCATTTAGGTTAACTATGATGTTAAATGGGTTGCAACTCGTAAGTACAAAATGTACTCATATACAAAGTGTGCTGTATTGAAGATTACTTGAAAGTAGCAATTGAGATCATAAACATATTTGGAAAATGTTAACTGAGGTATAAATCAAGTGGCAAGTAGGATCATTTTCTCATAGATTGTATACAATCGTATGTTTTTGCAGCCAGTGGAGTCGCCCCCTGGTGGAGGTTTAGAAAAACATCAGGTTAGCTTCACCGCTCACTCTCCCCTTGGTCTAAAGTCTATCTCTGTGTGTATAAGGCTGTAAGTACATGTGGGGGTTATATTCTCTCTTGTCTCTATAAAGCAATCTGTATCAATCAGTGATGATCTAAATGACCCGGCGTGTCAACAGCAAACCCACAGGAGAGTGGTTATCAGGGCGAGAGATAAGGTCAAAAAAAGCCATTTTGGGTATCATAAAGGAAGTATCGTCTAGATATTGATGTCATTTATTACCTGACGAGGATGGTTATAGAGGAGTTGGTAAAAAAAAAAAAAAGAAGCAGGGGAAAGCGCTGCCCTAATGCTCTGAGAAGACTGAAATGGAGGACGGCCATGATGGAAAAATCAATTAACCTTGGCCTGGAAGTGAACTGGTTGATCTTTCAGCACGATTTTATTTGTTGACAAATATACCATCTGCTGTTCTGTGGATAAGGGCAATGACAGTGTGTGAGTGTGTTCAAGAGTGTGTGCATGTGTGCATTGGCCCTGGGATGGAAGTAAAAGGGTCATGGAAATGGATAAATCCTTTTTAATTTCTATGATGAAAATACTGTGAGTGCCAATGAAATATCAGCCGTGAAGGTCGTGTTTTCTATATTCTGGTATATTCTCATGTTTCATAAATTCAATGATATTATATGCTAATAATGTAAATTATGCTATACATGAATGACTTTAATCTGGAATATGACCCCAGAAATGGTTCCCAGGAGATACCTGAAGATTAACAGATGAATAACCAAGAAAAATAATGTTAGTGTGCACAAGATTTCATATAATTTTCAATAAGGGTTTGTCAGGCAGCTCTGCCTTCTGCTGGTGTGTAAAAACATTCATAGTCCCCCAGGATCATCCTACTGACTCTAAAGTAAGAAAAGGGTCCTAAATAATTTTTTGATGATGTCATGTGGGATTAATGATGTAACACATGCAGAAATAATGTTCACGGTCGCAACTCATAACTCTTGGCAAGAGTTGCGTCCATTTTTATGATGGTAATAAAAAGATAACAGGGCGGCTAACCTACCATTAGATGAGTCCAGTTCCCTGCGCTGTTATCAGTGGTCAAAACAATCATAGTAAAATAACTTTATGAGAGTGTTCAACATTGTTGTAGCATTATAATGTCACTGTACACATTAGCCTGGTGATGACATGAGCCACTTGTCATAGAAGCACAGCATAGAAACATACTTAAAGTTACAAATACTAACTAAAATAATACACAAAGTCAAAATAGCAACTGCAATTGTGGAATAATGCAAATTGAGATCTAGCATTTGTTGTTTGTCTTGCAAAATACTGGACACAGTTGGGAATCATTCCTTGGTTGGACCGTGCACAGCAAATGCCCACATTATAGCTATAATGTGTAATAAGGGATTTAAAGCAGACATCATTTTGAAGAGGCACAAGCAATTAAAGTTGGAAGCCACTCTTTTAGTACACACATGATGATATATTAAATAAATGCATTATTTCTGTCAAATATTGTGCTAAATTATCTTTCTTCAGATATGTTTACCTCCCCCTCTTCAGATAAAGTAGCGGCCCCTTCTCTGAACTCGAATTTGATCTCACAGTTCTACAGAGTTGACAGTATTGTGCTCAAATACCAAGACACTCATCAGCTTATGTTAATATCGGAGCTCTGCTGTAGCTGCAGTCAGAGCTGCACCTGCGACGCTCCTCGAAATTGAGAAGTGCTCCTCCAACATGAAGCAGAATCCATAAACATCCTCTCGTCTCCTCTCATAACCCCTTCCCCAGCTTGAACACTCAGTCTAATTGACTAAGAAATCAGGAGTTAGCGGGAAGCCAAACCACACAGCTGAGAGAAAAAAATATTCAGAAGGCTTACCTAAACCTATTCCTGGCATCCTCATCCCCTCAATGTAATGTCCTTGTTTTTACCTAACACCATCAATACGCAGTATAGTAAATATTCCACTTTATGTAAACACATCATGAACACACAGCGTCAAACGGTTTTACAAAATGCAAAAAAAATCGACCATACTTATATAATATCAACCTACCTTATGTAAGTGTTCCATTTAAATGTCTTTCTTTCGTTAGATGTTCTTTTTAGTTTTAATCAGGTTTACATAGAGTTTCTTCCAGATGCCAAATATTTATTTTATATGTACTAATTGTTATGGTAGTTTCACATTAGTGCCCACTTTGGTATTTTGCTTCAATCTCTCTTCATTTGCAAAGCAGAACAATGTTTTCTTAAAGGTCCCATAGTCAGTTTTTTATCATCCTCTTTGTGCTTTACAATTACTGAACATAGGCTCATCTTTCAGAGAAAACTTAAAGTCTTGTATCAACAGAAGTCCTTATGCTGTATTTTGTGCACATTACTTGTGTGCACTCTACTAAGTCGAGGGGATTTAGTAGAGGGTTTTTTTTTTACACATTTTAATGGCACAAAAAATGATTAAGCCTCATTTAAAAAAAAAAGTTTTGAAGTTGTTTTGCTTTTAAGCTCAGCTTCCCCTTCCTCAAATGAGAGACATCATTTCTTGTGAGGAATCTGAAATCATCTTGTGGGTGAAAATGTGTTTTTGGCATCATTAAGGGGACTAACTGTCCGATAAATCTCTTCTGTCTCTGCAGGTTTTGGGATGACAACGCCTGTGACAGTTGCAGGCAAAGTGTTCCTGATTTTTTACGGGCTTCTTGGCTGCGCCGCCACCATCCTCTTCTTTAACCTCTTCCTGGAGCGCATCATCACACTGCTGGCCGTGGTGATGAAGGCTGTGAGGGAGCGTCGAATCAGGAACAGCGGTCTACTCCCGCCGGGGATCCGCCATGACTTCTCAGCCTACTCCCTCCCCGGCTGGAAGCCGTCCGTGTACCACGTGATGCTGATTCTCGGCCTGTCAGCCATCACTATCTCCTGCTGCGCGTCAGCCATGTACACCCCCGTGGAGGGCTGGGCGTACTTAGACTCACTCTACTTCTGCTTTGTCACCTTCAGCACCATCGGATTTGGGGATTTTGTCAGCAGTCAGACCGCGGCTTACGAATACCAAAGCCTCTACAGGGTGGCCAACTTCCTCTTCATGCTAATGGGTGTGTGCTGCATCTACTCGCTCTTCAACGTCATCTCGATTGTCATCAAGCAGGTGCTCAACTGGATTCTGGAGAAAATGAGCTGCTTGTTTTGTCAGCGCTGCAATAAGGCCAGCGCCCTTTTGGGGAGACGCAATGCAATCCGCCCAGGCACCAAGGGGCGCCAAGCTCGCTTTGGCCGGACGCCCGACTCAGATGGACCCTGCGATAGTGATACCGAGGGACGCAGACTATCAGGGGAGATGATCTCTATGAAAGACTTGGCAGCCTCTAACAAGGTGTCGCTGGCTATCATGCAGAAGCAACTGTCTGAGTCGGCCAACGGATACCCAAGGACAGTCTGTGGCAGCTCACGCCATAACGGTTTCTCTGGGGGGGTCGGCGCCCTCGGTATCATGAACAACAGGCTGGCAGAGACGAGTAACTCCAGGTAGAAGACACAGTGAGACAAGAAGTACAGGAGTTCTTCATTCTTATACTGCGTAACAAACCCTGAAGTCGATCGCCACAGAAAAAACGCAAGGCGTTTGAGATGGATTGCCAATGTAACTTGTTATGCATGATATACATAATTTTTTGGATACTTTTGGTTGGAATTATAAGCCTGTGGGGATAATACAGGTAATGAATGATTGTTTTGGTGATGATCTGATGATGATGGCATGACGAGAGAACCACAGAGTCAACAAAAAAGTTGATCTGGAAGCGTTGGGACCATTTATTAACCATGTCATTAAGTTCAAACCCAACCCAGAACAAATCACTGAAATGTCAGTGTTAGTCTGCAGAGGTCTGGTATATGCGCTCAATATATCAGACTCATGCCACTGAAATGATGTGCTGTAATGGAGCCAAGGGAAGCATACACAGTGTGTTCTTAATCGTTTTGGGCTTTCGCCAGTTTATTTGAATGTACATATTGAATGCTGATATAAACAAGACAAGTGTACTCGCTGAATGACATAGCACATACTGATCTATGCATTATACTTCTCATGCATTTTTTGCACCATTTCTAGACCTTCCATTGATTGTGCAAACCCCATTTCTTTCTTGGCACGAGTCAAGTTTTACCCTCAGGTGATTGATTTTCATTTCTGGGGGCCAAGCGTGGCAAACAGTTAAGCTAAGCACGGCTGTGATGTAGCTCATTTCGGCTGCAGTGACGGGCCGTTTTACAGTGTGTCACACTAAGGGGCTATAAAGAGTAATTTCCTATTGCTCAAGATGGAGAGCAGAGCACAGTTGAAGAATGAAAATCCATTTCTCGTGAGAGGAACTGGCCCTCTTATCAGCTCAGAAAATGCTTCGGCGGCCAAAGACTTTGACTTGAAGGGTAAAAGAAGGCACTACCCAACTCTTTCTCCCTCTGCTTTTTTAAGCTCACAGCTGTCTGCGAGGGAAAACAAACGATAAAGGCTTGCAATGTATTAATTACTCTTAGAATGCAGAATGTAGACTTATGTGTTTGTGAAAAAAAATAAATGAGAAGGAAGTTTATGTTTGTTTGAAGTGAAATATAAGGGAGAGGTGGAGAAGGAGGCAAAATATGGATGGTTTTATCCCGCAGGCACATTATGTTAAATGATGCAGATTGAAAGTAGCCGGGTCAATCTCAGATGCTGGAGTGAAAAACAAAACCCTAAAGGATTCTCTGGCATGCATTGATTTACTTTCTGTGTGGATTTTTATCGAGGGAGACTTCTTTCCAGATACGTAGCTCTATCTGTGAAACAAAGCATGCTCCAAAAGCCCGCGGAGGTTGATTTTCCTCGATTTCAGTGTAAATGTGTAGCCGGGGTTTAATGGATAGAGGATGCGCTGCTACCCTCTCATGCCGCGCGATCAATGTCCCAGTTGCCGGCGACTTATCTCTTCCAGGGCATCTGTGATTTAACGCTGTGTGATGTATGTTTGAAGTTTGTAAACAGCAGGACAGAGGAGGAGAGGCTGATAGTTAACCTGTCCGTGAGATGGTGATAAAAGAAGAGAACTAGAGAGAGGGGCTGGTGACAGTAGTAGAGGAAGAGGCGGTATCAAATTCATGCCCAATCCAAATAAATCGCCTGTCTCAGCCAAGGGCTCAACCTGTCTTGGCGTCCATCTTTAACATCTAATACCCTCCCAGGCCACTCACCTATTTTTCTCTGTCATCTCTGCATTCAATCCACACACGCTGCACCAAAACACTCCTGCCTCCTGTTTCCCGCAGATCTCGGCTCTCTCTTCACGCTCATCACCCTTACACTGTGAATACGATGAGACATGCCATAAATGTACATATATATAATATTGGAATGTCTTAAAAAGCGCTTTAAGATAAGGCGTGAATTGGATCTATCCTATGTTGATTTTTGTCCTGTTTGTGCATAGAACTGAATAATTTCCTTTACTCCCCAGTCTCACCAAGAGGAATAGAGAAAATGACTCAGGTAGTTAAATCTTCAGGCTTGTCTTAGTTTCTCCTGCATGCCATTATGGTAAAGCCATACAAGATAGCTGTATATAAAACAGAGGACTCTTTAAAGTCTATTTTTCTACATATAGCTTTCAAAATATCTACATGTGAATGATTGAATAAGTCACCGTCTCATGTCTCTTACACAGTCACTTAGCAGATTGATAAGATGCACCCATAGAACTTAACTACCCTCAAAAATCATGGATACTAATGTTACAAAGTGAACACAGGTTTTCCGGATGTTAGAGGAGTTTGAACTTTGGGAAATATGCATATTGGTATTAGCTGGATGAGAAGACTGATACCACTGATTAATGCAGAGCCGCTAGCCGGTTAGCTTAGCTTAGGATAACGACTGGCACTTGCTATTCGTAAAACACACAATGAGCTATTTTGGCGATTTATGATTTAACCATAAACTGAGTCGCCACCTGCTGTCAATTAGAAATAATGCAGGTTGAGGCACTTCCCATTAGTTTCTCTTTCCAGACCTGGAGGCTACATGAACTACAGTCTATGGATATAATTTGTTAATTTGTGATCTTTAGCTGTGCTGCTGCCTACATTCAGTAACCTTTGGACAAACCTAAGCAAAATCTTTCTTGGCCAGTAACACTCAGCAAGAAATATGTGTATTTCCCAAATGCCAATTTACTCCTTTAACAGCTCCCAACAGAGTGGCTTATGAGTAGCGGCGTGAGCTCCCTGTATGTGATATGATGTGAAGCTTGCAGCGTTGGGGTGAGGGGGGCTCATGTGTTGTCACATTGTTAGCAGTGACATTGCAGGCATAGAAAAGTGGCAAACCCCAGGACATTTGAGCAGGAGTGTGGGCATGCTGTAGCAAATGACATACTGTGTTCCCCTGCTTCAGGATGTGTGGGGGGACGTTTTGCCGGCACTTTTCTAGAATAATGATTCCTGAATGATGCTCTATGAGAATTTTCATTTCCCCTCTGAGGCTTGAGGTCACAATGGAAGCAGTTTCAGAGTTGCTCATAGAGTTTTAAAAGCCACTGTAGCCATTTGGGGTCTAGCTAGCTGCATTGTATCCTTACCCTTGACAAGGAGCATGTGTGTGTGTATGCATTTGTGTCCAAACCGGTGTGAAAAGGACTGAAAATGACAATTTAAGGACTGTGATATGTTATCCTAAATGCTTCTCTAAAACATAAGTCCCCCAGAAGGTATTCGACTTAATATAATGTCCATTCAAATGTATTTTCCTTAAGCCTGAAACACATCAAGCTTTTAAGACATTGAATATAGTATTTAGAATAATGTTTGCTCACCTAAAATGCATGCGTGGCTTGAAATCAATTGCCTTACTTTAGTCCTTGCATATTACAAAAAGGTTCCTTATTGAAAAGATTAGTGTGTAGAACTTGTGTGTTGTACTATACAATCCTTTTGCATTTTGCAAAATTGATCTCCATTGATTGCAATGGTTTTTACTGCCCCGCTGTCCTCTGTATCTTCTGTAAGAGGAGACAGGTGGTCTTAGGATTTGCTATATGTTTGTATTTGTTATCAGCAGAAATGCCTCTCAAATGTGATATCACTGACTTTTTCTTTGGAGTGTAATTAATTCCTGTCATGTTCTAGTCAAACACAAAATTAGATTGAAATGATGCAAAATTATCAAGCTCACATTATTAGTACATAATATGGGTGGACATAGCACACTTGGATCACAGCGCTGCATGATTCGCAGTAAGCGTTAATTTTATCTTGAATTGTTAAAATCCATGCTGCCAGTGTTTGTTCCAGTTAACACATATTGTACTGTAATCACACTGGAAAAATCTGCACTGCAGTCAACAACACTTTGATTGTAAAATAGCCCCATTAAAATGTCATGCACCATTCCGAGGCTCATAATAAAATAATTTGTTTGAAATAAGCAGAGACTGGAGATGCTGTTAGTGTTAACCCTGAAGGCTGTCGATGGTGCTAACAGCATTATTATTTATTCAGCAAAGCTATTATTTCTTTGTGATCACAGTACGATACATAACACCGTGCCACTGTTCCAGTTTCCTCTGAAGAAAAGTGCATGGGTGCTTTTGTATTTTGAGACTGTTAAAGCTGCTTGTGTCGGGAACAAAATGTATTTACATTCATTTGGCTGGAGCGGTAAACAGCTGAGTGGTTCAGTAACAGAATGATGTATTACTGCTCTGCTCGGTTGCTTCTGATCTTTAACAAGAGTCACATTGTTGGCTTTGATCCGGAGCCCGATTTTCTAAATTTGCAGGAGCGTGTGCCCTGATGTTTTTTTTATGAAGACTGATGGCTACAAACTACATTCACATCTCAATTTAAAATCTACATCAGGTGCCTGTGATCCACAGCTATGTTGACCTTTGGCACAGTCAACACAATTATACACCTTGGTGTGTTTCTCATGTTGCTTGCATCGTGGTGTAACATCCAGTTAATGTATGCAAATTCATTCTGTTTGCAAGTTGCACATTTATACCAATGATTGTACTTTTATATTTATGTAATTAAAAGTAAAACCTATATGAAACAAGAAGGGGTTCCATTAAACACTGATATTTACTGATATTTCTTATGTGTTATTCTCAAACAGTGACTCATTACTGAATCATGTGCGGACAATATAAAAGCAAAAACAAAGAAGATATAAGGTATGCTGTACTTTATATAGAATCTCATTGGCTGCTGGTTGTAGCTTCACTTCTAGTGTTAATTGGCAACCTGGCAACCCAAAATCTGTCTGTCTTACTTTATTTGTAACAGGTAACTTCTTTAATAACCATTCACGAAACCAATAGTTGGAATTTGTAAGCCTTTTATAAAAATGGACTAATTGCAACTAAAAGGTTGAAACATAATTGGTTAAAACATGATTTAAATAGTGTGAATATTCACAATTTACAAATTCTGGCATTGCTGCAAAGTTCATCCTAGAATTAAAGATGATTTGAATCATTAATAATTCATTAATAATTATATTTAATATCTTTTTATGGGAGCGGTTCCATAGATCTTGTGTAATAAATGAGCTATACTTACTTTGGTTAGTCTGACTTCTTTTCAGTTGATATTTTTCTATAAAGCTAATTCAACATAGTTCAAGCTCAGTTACTATGAACTCTGTCAACTGAAAATGAGTCCTACAAACTACAATAAGCATGACATATTTTTAAACTGGCTTTATTAAACAGACAAATGTATACGATTCATCAATCTAGATTGTTTTGTTTTGAGTGTTGGAGATATCGGTCGTTTCATGTAAGAACTATGTTATTTCTACCAAACATGATGGCGTTCTCCCCTTGGAGTTTATTTTCATCCTTTTCATTGCGCTATTCATAAATGCTAAATTAACAGTTGCTAAACGGTGGTCGTCAGCCTGTTTAATAAATTAGCTGATCTTCACTGATCCATGTGTTTATTTCGGATATTATTCCACCGCAACACACACAGCTTGCTGAAAGGACCTTGAAACAGCAAGGCTCTTCAGTAATGGGTTGATCAGGATGTTAGTCATAAAGTGGGACCTGTAATTGCATTCATTATTGAAATGAGTTTGATCCCAGCAAATTATGCTGAAAAACAACATACATTATCTCACTGCGCCGGGGTTAAGAGGAGTCTGTTTAGAGGAAATACACCACAAAGTCCGTGCTCATCAGTAATTCTCTGTTTAGCAAGAAGCCGGTTTCCACTATTAGTCGGGACATTAAACAGCCCAATATTGTTGCTGGAGAAATTAACACCCACCTAGAATGTCTGTCCTCTCCTTATGCTAGACCATTTGATCTGCAAAGCTTTTGTTTTGCTGGAATATCTGCATGTTGCCAGCCTCGTACAAAGTAGCTGGAACTGCTTCGGTTTCCCACAAGAAATTAAACAAGTCCGTGCATCCAATTCAGCTTCGACACAAAAGAGTTCCCTGATTTAGTCAGTTATGTGGGAGTGAAATCCTTGTATCTGTTCTTTGTTTTATCCTTGCAAAGCACACAAATAAACCTCTCTGTCACACTGGTACAGCGTGGTTATCCCACAGGGAGACAGGACTGCAGTTAAACCTCCAGCAGCAGCAGCAGACTGAAGTGTTTCCTCTGGGTCAGAGACATGTGCCTCAATTCCTTCACTGCGGCAGAAACCTCTGATTTCCTGCCATTTGTCAAGGGCTGTTCTCACTGTTTCTCTGCATCTCCTCCCTGTTTCCTCACGCTCCTTTTCCCCCCAGTTAGTTTTCACTTGACAGAATATGAACACTGCTACTGAAAGTGCAATCAGATAAATTTATTTCTGGAAACTGAGGAAGATAGATAGATATAGAGGGAAAAATTGGACTCCACCACTTCCCTACACACACACTAGTAAAATGTCATTTATCTTCATTTTAGGGTTGTCAGGAGTCATTTGGTTGGCAAGCTGTTGAGAATATACTCTTCTTGAAACCTTGTCAAATTAAATACATTGTCCAATCAGTCTTGAGAGAAGAGAACAGTGACAGGCATTAACAGTCAAAGTCAAAATGGCAGTAAGGTCTGTGCAAAAGTACAATTTAAGATGATAGTCTTCAACATTGAATTATGTAATTTGGAGCCACTCAAATTTTAAACCATGAACAAGAAATGGTTGATTTTTATTGACTTTTCGGAACAGAAAAGGAGCAGCTCGAATCAAGAGAACTGTTATACTGTAATTGGAGGTAATGGCTTAAAACCCCACTTTATAATATATCCAAATTCTGCCTGAAATGACATATATATTGTTTTTTTTTATCATGAAAACCCTTGTATGTGTGGCCTGATATAGCTTATACTTCCGTGCCACAGGGCTTGTTGTCCAAACACTCTGACAAATAGATCAATAAGCCACACTGTTGCACAGGTTAATGGGTTCCTGCCCCATAGCCCCCCCTGCAGAGCTGCAGGCTCAGGCCCACCTCTGACACGGGAATCATCGCCATCTCCAGGACCAATGTTGGAAAATCGTGTGTTTATCACGCTTTCTAATCAATAATTAATATTTACATGCCACTGTATTATACTAGTGTATTGTTTTATCAAACATCATGTCAACTCCTTCTTAAAATAATGGCTAGGATTTTCAGAAAACACACAAAAAATGAACCAAATGGTGAATATATGATATGAAGGCAAAAAAAACAAATTTTTTGTCAAAAAATGACTGAGGTGTCAGGTGTCACTAAGGTGACGATATCATTAATAAGTAATGTCACATAGTGAGCGTACATTAATACACTATATTACTTCCATGTCAGTCTGTGTAGCTAGCAGCATAAGCTGACTAACCACATTTGGGTTCACGTTTAGGCAAAGTATGTATTGTTTGTTGTGGTGTTGTGCTTATTGTAAATAAATAAGTCTATTATATGTTTTTGATGCCAATGCATTAGGCTTAGATTATTTAAGAATATCTTTAAAAGCACTATAAATCCTATAAATTATTCTTATTATTAGATTAGTTTGAATAAGACAGACACGGGGTAGGAAAAGTAGATTTTCATGTTGACCGTATCAGCTTATCACCAAACTTGTCCATTAATCAGAAACAGGGCTGCGTATCAGTTAGTTAGGCCTTGAACATTCAAGTTTGTTTGTGTTTTTATTTTGGTTGGTGCTCAACTTAAGTCATTAAAATGTTCTCTGAGAATTTGCATCAAGATTCAGATTTTAGGAGATAAAAAGAAATATCAAGCTGTGGCTGCATTAGATGTTTTCTGAATTAATTTACTCTCCCCATGATAAAAATATATATATCTAAAATGAATTCTTATATTGATTGGCCTTTTGAAATATACTTAGAGAAGGATAAACGAAGGACTCTCGAAACATTTATATGGACAAAGAACTGACCTACGACTCTTAAGTATAAAACTGTCACGGTTATAACTTTTGGCATTTATTTCACCACTATAATAACAGTTAATTGCTTCAGTTGCCTTTAATATCCTCAGGCTCTTCACTCTTAATATTCTTAACATGGAACGGTAATACGTTACGTCACATTAAGGATCACTTTCAACCTCTTCCCGTGCATGCCTTTCATGTGTGGCTGCTGTTTCGTCAATCTCTTTAGAATGCACATGGGGAAGTCTGTTGGAATTGCCTGCAGTGCTCTAATAGCATCTGAAGAGACCATGAGCGTATCTAAATTAAAGGCAGAGTGTGAGAATCAGAAGTCATTGTGGAAACGCGACATTTACATGTAGAGGGGCTGAGCAGCGTGAGCGATGAGGCAATTACCTTATAACATCTGCTCTTTCAATTACCATGGGAGGAGAGATAAAGAGAGAGAGAGGGGTTAATAGATAAAGGAAACTCCCCAATGCAGCTAATGAAGTTTAATATGATCTCTTCCTCAGATTAGAATACGGCCGTGTTTACTACTGCAGAAATTCTTCAGTGTCAGCTAAACCGCTCACCGTTCACAGCAGATAAAGTTAGACGAATACTAATCAAGCTGGAGGTGAGAAAAAAAACATTCAGCTTTGAACAGCTCGGTGACTCAGATCGAGTGACGATATAAACCAAATGTCAAATGGTTTTTCATTGTCATTATTGGAAAAGTTAGGTCCAGATTGTAGAGAAAATCAACCTCCTTCTGTGCATCAAAACAATGACTTTAGTGCTGTTATCTTTGCACCAAGCGCCATCCATGTTTACTACTGTTAACAGTGGCGGACTCAGGCTGTCTGAGGGGGGTGGAAAAAATAAAAAGGGCACCACATGCATGCTTAATTTTAAGGCCACCCTAGAGGGCACATGCAATAAGTGGACGAGCCCTTTAACTTCCTGTTAAATGTTCTTTGGAAAACCCCAAATTACCCCAAAGGGTTGAAATGGAATGAGAGATTAAATGTCAGACACAGAATAAAATAACTAAAACTCAGAAGGAAAAAAAGCTTAAACGTTATGCAGTTCACTATACTTTCATATAAAACAAAACAAAACAAAAAGAGGTGACTTTTGAGCTGCAAGTAAAACCAGCATCTCTCATCCCCGAGTGTCTGTGTTCAAAAGTCCTGACAGCGCAATAATACATTGATGCAAATTCCCCCAATACCAGAGATTTTTTTAATCATTTCATATTTTGGCAGACTGCCACCGATATGTCGGCGCACGGCACAGCAGGTGCAGTTCATTGTAGAAAACGCAGGGCAAAAATAAACTTTAGTTCACTTTGTCTTCAACTTGCTCTGAGAAAATAATCTTCCTGCTGGTCTATGTGAGAGCCAGCTGAAGGCACTTAGAGCTTTTAAAGCAGCTACACTTGGTATTTTCATAATGGATCAAATGTGTGATGAAAAAGAGGGGATTCATGGTGTCAACACAGAAATATCACTCTGCAGCATTTTAGCTTCTCTCAGCCCACTGTTTGCCTTTTCCAGCACAACTCTACACTCACTGCTCTCATGGTGTCATTTAAAGCACAAAGCTAAAAAACTAATGATAGACACCTAACAGCAGACAGACATATTTAACAACCAGCAGGTGAACACACCGCGACCTGAATTCAGATAAGTGGTTAAGGAGAATGAATGAACAAATGAATGAATGATTATATACATGAATGAAAGCATATAAATGCATATTCAATTTCTCCCACTGATCCCTCTAACTTCTTTAATGTTAATGTTGTATTCACAGCATGTTCCTGCAGCCCCAGGTGGCCAAAAGAAAAAAAACATATTGTTGTGTGTTAAGTGTTGCATTCAACCCTGATTTTTTTTATTCTATTAGCAATTTCCCAATGCAATTAGGATAACAATAATGAATCATATTAAGATAAAGAGTTTAGTTCATTCAGATGGAATTTGTGTCTGAACTGAATGCAGATTTCCACTATGCAGATATTCCAACAAGAGGTATAACAATCTGTAAGACAAATACAGATTAACAATATGTAGTTTAAGATAAGGGAGGATAAATCCCAAAGTTCCTCGTCATGTACTGTGGGGCTTTCACTTATTTGAGAGGCAAAGAAAAATCTCCATCGCTTCAATGGACAGTAAAGTATTTCTAAGTCTCTTGAGTGAACAAAACAAACTGGATTCTAAAAATGGAGGTGGTTAAATTGCTTTAGAATTGCAAATCAGTGTGCAGAGTTTTGGTGCATCCCAAGGAGAGCAGAAATTATAGAGATGATGGAAAACTAGATAACAGCAGGTATTTTCTGCTTTATCTTTTATGGTCAGATTTTGCATGTTTTATTCGTGTGGGTGCTCCAAATAACCTTGTTTGCAAAGACTGAGCGACTAAATGCATCTAAAAATAGACAGACTTGTTCATACTGCACCATTGGGAGCACAATATACTGTACATTGTAATATCTTTCTCAATCTCTCATCTCTTTTATTTCCTCATCTACGCAAATACTCTCTTTTTCCTTCTATCTAGAGAAATGGATACTGCAGCTCTGCAGTTGGAGTTAAATCTGCTGACTGCACTATCACTCCACTATCAGTGACTGCGCCCACTTCAGCTCCCCCAGAGGCAGCTGAATTAATGTGACTGAACCTTACACATTTATGGTACTTCAATAAGGCTCAGTGGCAGAATGGGGCAGTAGAAGGACGGCAGAATCGCTGAACAGATAGCTACGAACCCACAAGAGGCATTAGTCATTTGTATGAGTGCTTTTAATTGGCCTTTGTTTTTGGCTATGAGGAATAAAAAGGTAAAAAACCAAACCCTGTGATCATAAAGTCTGTCTGATGGTGTAAAGTAACAACAAAGAGAAAACTGCTCAGCCTATTAAGCAGCGGAGCAGAGGAAGAGAAGATGAGAGGAAAGAAGGAAGGAAGCGAGAAGGGCTGAGCTGTTATTTCATGTTGTGTCTCTCCATACAGTCCCAGCAGAGCTCAGGGAATCACTCTGTACATGAGCCTAATATCCTCATTATTCTAAAAGGAGTCCCACCATGCTTGCTTTCCAGCAGCACTGTTCAGGAGTGGTGGGAGACGAAGAAAAAAAACCAAGAGATACAGAAAAGGCAGTGAAAAATTAAAGGTTAGGTGATGGAGTCAAAGAAAAATGGACACAAGAACAAGATCGATGTAAAGAGAGTCTCTGTTCTCTAATCAGCTTTATTGTTTTTGCTCTAAAACGTCTATAGAGGTGGTTGTTAAATTTAAGTAGAATATTAACCTCATTGTTACTGATCAACCTTCCTTGCATTTATGGCTGTGGTGCGATATAATTCAGTGGTTCACAGATCCCATTAAAAACGCTGTCAGTTACTGTCGTATTTTGACAGATATCCTCATCCACCAGTAAACCACGGCCCACTGAGCTCTGCCGCTCACGCCCTGCCCGTGTCCTTAATAAGAATATATTAGAAATGTTTAAGATCCCCAGTGGTACTTTTTAATAATAACAGGTCATGGTTATATTTAACACTTTTAAAGGAAAGCATTTGGGTATTATACTTAATTGCTTTCTTGCAGAGAGTGCGATGAAAGGATAGATAACGCTCGGTAAATATATAGTTACAGCTGAAAGCAGCTCACACACTGTAGTACATGACATGATTTGCTCAGGCATAGAATACAATGGTGACTTTTAGTTTCACACAAGACATGAACAGTGGCCTCCTGAGTCAGAGTGCTGTGTTTGTTTAACCCATCCATCCATGCCGCACTCCTCCCTGCGCAGACTTTGTCAATCTTTATAGTACATCAATTCATAATTACCACGGTCTTAACCCATAAGAACCCATGCAAGTCACCAACACTTAAAATAATCTAGAATCTGAAAAATTGTGAAAGTGAAAAATGTGTTTTGGCTCTTATAACATCTTTTTTTGGTGAGGGCCGTCTGGTAAAACAGAAAATTGTCAATCTTTAACTGGTTTCACAAATGGGTACAATGTGTTAATTTGTTCATATTACAGCAAGGAAAGGTGTTTCCATGTTTCCCATCTTTATGCTTTATGCTAAGCTAACTGGCTGCTGACTGCACACTTACTGTGCAGATATGGCAGTGGTATCAATTGTCTCCTCTTACTTGCCAAGAAATAATAAGCTTATTCAACTCACTTAGAAAATAGGCAAGAAATGAGGAAGGAAAAAAATAAAATAACATTTTTATCTTTCAGAGCTGCAATACACAACTGAAAATTGGCAGATAATGGTTTTGATGGACAGCAAGAAGTTGATGTATTTCAGCATTTCAACAGAGATTATACATGACTTAAACATCCTCTTCTTGTTAACTGGCAGGCACAGAAATGATGAAAATGAATTTCCTCAGAGGCAGGTTTATCTGCCATTGCACAGTCCAGCTTGCTTGCTGCTGTTTGAGAGAAAATGTTTTGCTGCTCACAAGGTTCAATTTGTCACTTTCTGTTTAAGAAAAAAACATCCCAAAAGTGACCATTCTGGGGAGTTTGAGCACATGACTTTTAATCTAAAGCTTTTCAATGAAGAGGGATGGAAGGATCTTTCCTTCTGCAGCCCCAGTTCATGAGGTTAGGGTTTACGGTGGGTGTATTTTTATACATTCATCCTGCCTGGAGCAGCTTTAAGACCAGGTGATTACCATATCAGGGAAAGCAGGTGTAAGATGTAACATTTTATATTGTTATCCAAGGCTACACCTTACATTTCTGCCCACTTTATTTCATAACACACTTGACAGAGCGCAAACAAGTACCTGCTTGTAAAAAAACATCTGTCTATCAGAAGGAGTGTTTCTGTGCTTGGAATATTAATGCTTTATGAATCCTATATTTTGGTGTAAATCGCTCTCTTGCTTAGCATTTTCAAATAGAGTTTAACATGGAAACTCACCACATCTGTCCTGCCTGCTCAACACAGTTGCATCAGTCTTCTTAGTGCTGCTGCTGCTGGGCAAACCACCACTGCGGACACTGCATGTGCGACAGGAAACAGGATTCACATGCAAAGCAAGAAGACAAAGTGGCGAGGATGAAGACGATTGCTTGAAGAAAGAATTTAATTAGTCAGAGATTTGTCTTTTGCTTTGTCTTTTCTTCTTTTTTTCACGATGTATTCATGCAGTGATAATAAAAAAGTGTAAAATAAAATTGATGATGGCTGAATGACGAATGCATGCTGGCTTACTGTCACACTAGCATTACTTACTGGAACTCTCGAAAAGAAGTGATTAATTAATGTTATTCGTAACACCTTCCTACTATGACAAATTCTCTGGTGAAAAAAAGGCCTATTATGTGTTTCTGCCTGAGCGAACCATAACCCCTTCTTGCTTATCACTTGGGAAGTGGTTACAAACACTTTCAGAGTCATGGCTGCGATGTGGCTAAGAGGACTGCAAAAGAGAAGTAGATAACAAGCAATCGTGACATGAACCCGCTGGTTTGTGGACTATCACACTGAAACCTTAGATTTAGCATTTTGGCCTCCACCATCTTGTATATTTCAAGCCAGCTAGGTTAGGTTTAGGCACATTGACCTTGAATGGTGAAGGTTATAGGTCATCAGGCAGCAAGTTGTGAGTTTTTGCAAGTCTAGTGGATTGCTGATTTAGGCTCATGAAAAATAAGCTTTGAACAAAATGTAGCCTTAAGGGGAAAAGTAAACAGCTGCCTACACTGAACAAGACATTTTTAGGAGACCAACATTTTACAGTTAACTTTTTATGAACTGACAGTGTCAAAGTTCTGAGACGAAAGCACAAACCACACACAAACCCACTTTTTACACCTATCTATCCTGAATGGCAAGTCATTAGTGTCCCGTCAATTATAAGGTAGGTACGCCCTAGATACCCTGCTTTATTGTCTAGTTCACTGTAAAAAAAAAAAAAAAAAAAGTTACAAAATGAACATCATGCTGTATTGAAGAACATTGTCATCGAGACCACAAACTCGTTATAAAAATGTTTAATGAGGTCACCAATTGGGGGATAAGATGGTCATTGTCTCATAGACTTCTATACTGTTTGACATTTTTTTGCAACTAGTTGAGTCGCCCCCTGCTGGCTATTAGGAAGAATGCAGGTTTAAGGCACTTCTGCATTGGCCTCACCTTTTTGCTTTGTAATTTTGTAAATAGATTGCAATGGTTTTTGTGGTGGTTTCTAGGTTTTGTTGTTTATTGATAGTTGGTACAGGATGTGTTGTTGGCTTGTTGCTATGGAGTTCTTAATTAGCAGCCTGCAGCAGACTGCTTCTTTCAGAGCTGATAGAAGTTACTAATGAAAGAGTTGTTTTCCCTTGTGTAAAAAATATTTAATTATTTGTGCTTCAAACATAACTGACTGCATTAATTCTACTTTTTAAAAATATTCTGTTAATAGTGGTTTTATAAAAATAAAAAAAAAATAAAAAATGCATATGTATGTGATACACAGACGTGGCACTATATGTGTTTTTGAACCCTTTAAATCTTAATTGGGGCTGTAACTTAGTTTGTTTGTACTCATTGATTGATTGCAAATCTAGTCTCACTGAATTAAACCAGCTCCTCACAACAACTGCATAATGCTGTCTTAATTAGATGTTTCTATCACCCACACACCATATGCCAAAAAGTCATATGTGGGTGGATGTTTGGCTGTTTGAATATGTAAGGCCTTTTTTTTCTGGTAGTAAGGCCAGTTTTTTTTCTGGTGTTTGTAGCTGTATTTGTTTACTCTATACTTTGAAATATATGCAGTTAGGCCTTTTAAGTTTTTGTGCAGTGTAACTGGGATGAACAAAGGTACACTAATATTTCAGCTGAAACAAGGCCACAGTACTGTGTATATTCAATGGTGATTCATCCATTAATGCTTGTACTGTCCCTTTTATTCCCATTAATCAAACTGTGTAATAGTAAGATATGTTAAACAAAATGAAAAGTCAACATGCATTTGCTGTTCTCATTAAAACATTTAAATAGCAGTGAATAAAGGGTGTGATTTAGATTTGTGCCTAATACTAGTAATTTTGCGAATAAAAAGGACTATTTGTAGGGCTATCACAGAGTTTAATTTAAAGAAACGCATAGAGTCTGTTGTTCATGAGGCCTCCAGTATTCTGCTGCACTCTGCTGGTGGTAAATGACTAGTACAGAACACAGAGCAAATGTATGACGCTCTGTACAACAAAAACATTTTGTCACTATAATATCAATTTTAGACACATATTTTCTGCATTTTAATTTTGCTCCTATCCCTTATATTTGCAATCACCAGTGCAGGGCTGATGTCATGTCAGTGCTAGGCCCTGTGCTTCCTTTCTTTCATGGGCTCATTCTCCTTTAGCTGTTTTACTATAAATGGAAATGTATACTGTATTTTTGTACATGTTGCTGCCCATATATATGACTCTGATCCCCATAATAAACACACACAAGCACATGAATAGATTGTGATGGGTTATGTTTCCATTGCTGTAAAGCAGTCTTTCTACAGCCAAAATCGACGCTTTCATTGCAACCTCATTCAAAACCCTTTCATGTGGCCTAAATAACCTGGTCAGTGATCAGAAAAACTTGCCTTATCCGGATTAACCCGCGTCGCGGGGGGCTGGAGGCGATCCCAGCTGCATTGGGCATGAGGCAGGGTACACCCTGGACAGGACGCCAGTCCATCGCAGTGCCTAACCTACCCATACACAATTAATTATCTTGCACTGTTTGCTGTATAACTGCACTGATAGTTGCTGACATAAACATGACTTTAATTGAAGAATTAATTCGTAATATTGCGAGGAAAAAGAACATCTGAAAAAAAAAAGATTATTTTTGAATATACGAGATGTGCATTCGTTTGCTTAGTGTGTTTTGCTCTTTTAGGTCTACATTAAGTGATGAGTGCTAGAATTGTAACTAACGTGCAAAAATATAAAAGGTGCAAAGTTTGCACTGCAAACTGCACGCCACATGCATGTCTCCTCTGTACAGGAAATAAAAGAGCACCCTGCGCGCCAAAGGAAGTGGTGTTGACAGCACGTGGTTTAATGTGCGCGCTTGTCATTGGAGGAGGCTCGTGTCCACTCCCACAACATCCGTGTGTCTTTCCCGCGAACGGGGTTCGCTCGCGCCGTGACGCTTCCTAGCTGGGTGTTAGGGGATGCGTGGAGGTCCAGCACGCTCTTTAGGATTAACTCAACAATACTGTGCAGACAGCATTTAAAGTTGCACAACATGGCGAAGCAAAGCTCCCTTTTCAATTTTTTCACCAAGTCTCCGCCGCCGGTCTCCAAGCCGAAGCCCAGTCCCTCCCCGGCCGAGGCAGACCTGCCGTCCTCCGTGGAGAAGTCCAACTCCTCTCCGAAGGAGCAAGCTAAGCAGACGCCGCAGCAGCAACCAGCCAAGACCAACAAAAACAATCAGAAAAGTAACGACAAGTCTTCGAAAGCTGGATTCAGCAAACTGTTTGGCGACAAGGCCCCGGCAGCCAAACAAGGGTAAGTTAGCCATCATAAAGTTGGGAGCGGTGTAATTGCTGGAGACACGCTTTGCACCCCTCATCCTCCACTACAGTTTGTGCAAAAAATATGTTTGCTTGCTCGGAATAAGCAGCTTTTTGAGTTATAAGCTATGGCAACCTACAGGTCTTTTTACTGCAACTTATTTTGTTATCATTTAGCATAATTTCTCAAATTGCTCGGGGTTTTTTGAAAGCATTTTTTAAACTTGATCATGGTAACGTAATAATTCTGCGTGCACAAGGGTTTACCTCAGTCAAATCAGCGCTGATTCCTCTAGTTTAATAACGTTGCTATAGAGATTAAACGTGAAATGCACCAGAGACTGCCATTTAGGATTTTTAGTACCGTGGACTGTCTGAAGTTGGAGCCACATGAGCTGATACACAGGTGGTCATTTAATTGGCTTAGTGAACTTATAGCATGGCATTCCCTTTCCTCTGCTCAATAGATTATCATGGTCCGTAATTCAAACATAACAGTACTCATGGTAAATGCAGGACATTAAACACCTGTATCATTGTCCATAAAATAACACAAAGACCAATATTAAGATAAATAAATAATGAATAAAATTCACCTCAGTCATAACTCAGTTTGTCACTGTCTAGCAGCAGTAGTTTAAGAACAACAAAACACATTAATCTTGGTGTTTATTTATTTTACCTACTTGTTGTTTGTTTGTTTTCTGTTTTTTCCACTTATGTACAGCACTTTGTCACATCTGTCATTGTTTTTGAAGTGCTATATAAATAAAGTTGAGTAGTTTGGGATTTTGTTGCTTAAATATTTCTTTGTTTTCTATCCTTCCATCAGCAGCAACACATGCTCTTTCAGTGCTGGTGCCCTTGTGTGGGCAAAACTGGAGGGACACCCCTGGTGGCCATGCATGGTGGTACCACAACCTCTGAGTGGACAGCAGATGAGGGGCCGCGGTCGGGGCCAACGCATACATGTCCATTTCTTTGATGAACCGGCTACTAGAGGATGGGTCAGCACCAAATATATCAGAGAGTATCAAGGTTAGTAAATTAATTGATGATAATTATAATCTATAATGTGTTTTTCCTGTTTGTAAGCTACATGACAGTATTTACTGTAGCTGAATGATGAGTTGTCTCATTTGTGCTGTTTTGCAGGCTCAGACAGCAGTGATGCTAAAACAGGAGGCGTGTTCTTCAGCGGCAAACCTGTAATTCGTCATGCAATGGAACTCGCTGATGGCGTTATGTTTGACAGCCCTGAAAAAAGACTGAAGATGCCTCTCTGTATGGATCCGTCTGATGAGGAAGAGGAGGATGAAGAAATGGAGGTACAGTTGTGATTATAATTGATAGTTATTTCAATAGCATGGCACAAAAGGGAAATCATGAAAGGCTGTAAAAATATATTTTGCTATAATTAATAACATGTCATTATAATGTCTCTTTTTCATCATTATAATTTGTTATATCTAATCTGCTCAATGCAGGTTACACATTATTATTTTAACCTGTCCACCTTTTTTTTAGCTTGATCAGTCCACATTGACAGATGAAGACATCAGTGATGAAGAACAACCAAAAAATGAGAAGGTTAAATCACCCAAGGTCAGTCGGCGTTCATCCCGGGCTTCAACAGAAAAGGGAAATAAGTCCAAGCGCCGCCGCATAATTGTAGCATCGGACAGTGATGGATCAGATGAGGAATTCAAACCAGAACAGGCTGCGTCCAGCAGTGAGGATGAGGAGGAAGAAGCAACTGTGAGCAGTGGACAGGAGGAAGAGGAGAGCACACAGGAGTCAGAGGCAGACAGCCCCATCAAGCCTGTAAAGCGCAAACGCCCCGCCGAAAAGCCTGCTTCAACAAAAGCCAAGCTGCCTATTACAGCATCTGCTGCACCAAAACGAGCTCCAGCAGCTCTTGCAGCCGACACAAAGTCTCGGCTGTCTGCCTTTTCTGCCCCTGATAACTTTGAGAGCCAGGCAAATGGATCAGGCACCGGTGGAGGCACTACAACCTGGGACCATGAGAAGCTGGAGTGGTTGCATGAGGGCAGGAGGAAAGATGGCCGAAGGCGGCGACAGTCAGAGGACGACTACGATCCCACAACTCTATATGTGCCAGAAGACTTCACAAACAGAAACACTCCTGGTATGCGTCGGTGGTGGCAGCTAAAATCTCAGATGTTTGATACGGTCATTTTCTACAAAGTGGGGAAGTTTTATGAGCTTTACCACATGGATGCTGTGATTGGAGTCAACGAGCTGGGACTGACATTCATGAAGGGGACCTGGGCGCACTCTGGCTTCCCAGAGATCGGCTTCGGCCGTTTCTCAGATGTGCTTGTCCAGAAAGGCTACAAGGTGGCTCGTGTGGAGCAGACGGAGACCCCAGAGATGATGGAAGCACGCTGTAAAACCATTGCTAAGCCCACAAAGTATGACCGCGTGGTGAGAAGAGAAGTGTGTCGAATTATCACACGTGGTACCCAAACCTACAGTGTGTTGGACGGTGCTCCCTCTGAGAGTCAGAGCAAGTTCCTGCTGAGTTTAAAGGAAAAGGCTGAAGAGGAAAGCTCCGGCTGCTGCCGTACCTACGGAGTCTGCTTTGTAGACACTTCTGTGGGTAACTTTCATGTCGGCCAGTTCCCAGACGATCGGCACTGCTCACGTCTGCGCACTCTGATAGCACACTTTTCCCCTGCCGAAGTGCTCTTTGAAAAAGGGAACCCATCTGTTGAAACACGCAAGATCCTCAAGGCCTCTTTGTCATCCGCTCTGCAGGAAGGACTTAATGCAGGCACCCAGTTCTGGGATGCTCAGAAGACTCTGAAAACCCTCTCAGAAGAGGATTACTTCAGAGAGACTGCAGGCAAGGAGGAGGGGACGGGGAGCAGCTTTCTTCCTGCTCTTCTGAAAAACATGACTTCTGAGAGTGATTCACTGTGCCTTACTCCTAAAGAGGGCTATGAGATGGCGCTGTCAGCGCTGGGTGGATGCATTTTCTACCTGAAGAAATGTCTTGTAGACCAAGAGCTGCTCTCTTTGGCCAACTTTGAAGAATATGTCCCCGTCGATGTTGAGCTGGAGAAAGCTGCCGGACCGGCCAGTTTCTTTGCCAAGACTCGACAGCGGATGGTGCTTGATGGAGTGACTTTGGCAAACCTAGAAATCTTTCAGAATGCATCTGGAGGAACAGAAGGGACCCTGCTGGAGCGTCTGGACACCTGCTCGACCCCGTTTGGCAAAAGGCTGCTGAAGCAGTGGCTCTGTGCTCCTCTGTGTAACCCCACATCCATCAAGGACAGACTGGACGCAGTGGAAGACCTGATGGGAGCTCTGGCCCAGGCAACCGAGGTTTCAGACCTGCTGAAGAAGCTCCCAGATTTAGAACGTCTTCTGAGTAAAATCCACAGCATCGGCACTCCTCTGAAGAGCCAGGATCACCCAGACAGCAGAGCAGTGCTCTATGAGGAGGTCACCTACAGCAAGCGCAAAATCACAGACTTCCTCTCAGCACTGGAAGGGTTCAAAACCATGCAGGAGATCATTACCGTCCTCGCTCAAGTTTCAGGCGAATTCCAATCCCCATTGCTCCATCAAGTTGTCAGTCTGAAAGGTGAAAAGGACGGCCTCTTTCCAGACCTCTCTGCTGAACTCAGGCGCTGGGAGACAGCCTTCGACCACCAGAAAGCCCGCACTACTGGTGTCATAACCCCTAAAACCGGCTTTGACCCAGAGTTTGACCAGGCTCTGACTTCAATCAAGAGCTGTGAACGGGAGCTGCAGGATTACCTGGACAGGCAGAAGAAGAGGCTCGGCTGTAAAAGCATGTCCTATTGGGGGACTGGGCGAAACCGCTTTCAGATGGAGGTGCCTGACAGCGTCTCCGAGAGAAATATTCCAGAGGAGTACGAGGTCAAGTCTACAAAGAAAGGCTGGAAGAGATATGTGACTAAAGAGAGTGAACGGCTGTTTTCAGAGCTGCAGGGATTTGAGGAGAAGAGAGATGCTGCGCTGAAAGACTGCATGAGGAGGCTTTTCTACAACTTTGACAAGAACTACAGAGACTGGAAGACTGGCGTGGAGTGCATGGCAGTAATTGGTAATTAAATTCCCTTTTTTCTCATTAATCAGCATTATTTTTTACTAGAGCTGCTTTATTTTGTGAGAATCATGATTATTTTGTGAGAATCACACAATAATTTAACACAGTTGCTCATTGACTTTGGAAACATGCATTCATTGAACCTTTTTTAAATAATAAAAAAAAAGTAAGAAAAAAGGAGAGATAATAAAATGTGAAGGCTTTTTTGTCCGTACTGCAGTACTAAATACAAACTATCGTTTTCTTTCATAGTTCTGAGGTTTTGCATTGCAGGTGTCTGCCCTGAATACATTTCCTGCAGATGTTACAGACACAGTTCTATAATCTGTGTTTAAGATGATAAAGATGCATCAGTATGAGTGCTTGTTAGAAAACTGCAGTTGAGTAACTATTCAATTATTCCACTTGGCTAAGTTGATGCTAATTAGTTTGTTTTTCACTGTTATGGAAATTGTGTGCTGGTGTTTGGTCCTGATAGAGGGAGAGATAATTGCATAGTTTATTACTGATCTCTGGTGCAGTACGATAATGTGCTTATAATGTGTTTTCCTACCACTGGGCCATTGCTCAGCCACAGGTTATATTTGTTTTATTTATTTATTTAGTTTAAAAGCTGAGCTGTTCCTACTTGGACAGCAGGGTAGATTAGTTATTTTTTGACAGCATGCCTGGTTATGTGCTTATTTCCTCTTAATTTTATAACTAATAAAATGTGAATTGTTTTCAGATGTGCTGCTGGCCTTTTCACGCTACAGTCAGGGCGGAGACGGAGCGATGACCAGGCCACAGGTGGTGCTCCCCGAGGGTGATGACCAGGTAGCGCCCTTCCTTGACCTCACTGGATCCCGTCACCCCTGTGTCACAAAGACCTTTTTCGGCGATGACTTCATTCCAAACGACATCTACGTCGGCTGCTCTGGTAGCAGTGAAACTGATGAGAACAAAGAGCATGCCTCTTGTGTCCTTGTCACAGGGCCAAACATGGGTGGAAAGTCTACTCTCATGAGACAGGTGGGTAATCTATTGATTTAACAGATATCTCATAGTTTTTTCTATGAACTTAAAACTACAAAATCCCAACTGGAGTAAGGTGATTAGACTGGTAATTATCAGAATTTCACAGCTCTATTTGAAGTCACTGTTGGCCCATATTGAGATACAGTGCTGCTCTTTTTCTACAGTGTGGACTTGTGATCATCCTCGCTCAGCTGGGTTGCTATGTTCCTGCTGAGAGCCTGCGCTTCACACCCGTTGATAGAGTCTTCACTCGGCTGGGAGCCTCAGATCGTATCATGGCTGGTAACATCATGAATTGCTGTAAACACATATGGGGCAATATCTCCAGCTTTTACCTTCTTGGCTGAGCTTGTTTTCTGTAACGTGTCTTCTTTAGGGGAGAGTACTTTCTTTGTGGAGCTGAGTGAGACTGCCAGCATCCTGCACCACGCCACTAAACACTCGCTTGTGCTCCTGGATGAATTAGGTATGTCTTTGTTGCTTCTTAAGGCTTATTCATAATGACAGTGAACACTATAGGCAGTCTCCTCAGAACTGTTTGTTCTTGTGTTGTTTTTGGAGTGTAATCGTTCAGCCGTGAACTGTTTGCAGGAAGGGGCACAGCCACATATGATGGCACAGCGATTGCCAGTGCTGTTGTGAAGGAGCTTGCTGAGAAAATCTGCTGTCGAACTCTCTTCTCTACACATTACCATTCCTTGGTGGAGGACTACGCCAACAACCCTGCTGTGCGGTTGGGCCACATGGTGAGTACAGCAACGCAAAACGTGCCAAATACTGCACTGCACAGGCAAACAGTAGCAGACCCTTGTTAAAGGAACAGTATGAAGGATTTAGGAGGATCTGTGGCAGAATTTGAATATGATATTCATAACCAAACACACAGAAGGCCTTTAATGTTTTAACATTACCTGAAGGCTACCATAGTTAAAAAAAAAAAAAAGCCTGGGATGGGTGGCTAGGGATGGTATATTTAGTTGATTGACAGGATTTAGTGCAAAAACATTTATTCTAAGATCATTATCCAGGCAAATATCTTATTGTATTTGATTATTTAAAATTGTAAAAAATTATATTTGAAAGTTATGATCAGGACTGAAGATTGAAAGACTTAGGGCAGTGAATGTGGAAGAATTATATAGGATTTTCATCAGAGTAATAATTTGTGTTCAAACTGAAATTATTCCTCCAGATCAACATTATAGAAACTATGTTCTTGTGTACTCCCATAGAGCACACAGTGTTATGTTTACAGGGCAACCCCAACTATATGCAGAATAAGGATTCTGAATCATGAGCCTCAGTGTTAAGTATAATGTCCCCGTTTGATCCCTCTCAGGCGTGCATGGTGGAGAACGAATGCGAGGATCCAAGTCAAGAGACCATCACATTCCTCTATAAATTCATCACGGGTGCTTGTCCAAAGAGTTACGGCTTCAACGCTGCTCGACTCGCCAGCCTGCCAGAGCTGGTCATCCAATCAGGACACAAGAAAGCCAGGGAGTTTGAGAAGAGCACCATCAGCCTCAGACTCTTCAAGTATGTATTATTACCTCAATATGTAACTGTAGTGACATAGCATGGATTTTACTTTAATAGTAAATGCCAAACCTGAGGTGTGACTTTTTCCCCGTCTTCTGTCATTTTACAGGAAGCTGTGCCAGTTTGCTGAAGACGAAACGCTGGGCGACACACACTTTGCTTCACTTGTTCAGATGCTCAACACATTGTAATACGAAAAAAACATGCTTTGTTCTTGCTGAATTTTTGTTCGGTCAGCACTTGAAAAAACACTACTGTAATGATCTAATAAAGTTTATTTTTAAAAAATGACAATGTTTCATCTAGGAAATTAAACCCTTTTAATTCACGCTAGCGCCTACATAACGGTTATTGAATACTTCACAATATATTAAGTCTAGATGTTATGATACATGCATACATTTCAGTCTGTATGAGAACCCACAATCACCAGTACACATGAATGGGGAGTAGGGGAAGGGGGAGGGGTAATGAAACCATATAGCGCTGTATATAGATACTTGTCTCAGCTTCAGTAGAGTAAAAGCCTTTTGAAATTCTCCAGCAACATTGGCAAACAAGGGAAAACACATCAAAACTAGCTGTGCTTTCACAAGACTCGTTTTTTTCAATGAACCTACTCAAAGTGTCATCTATAAAGTTGTATCAGGCTGAGAAGCAGCATTTGGGCCTGTTACTGAAGATAAAAACAAACATTGACTAACAGAAGGCAGGATGTATATAGATTATACAATCTACTTCTGAAATCTGAAAATCAATGGCAGACAGTTAAAGTACAATCATCCAAATGTTCTTGGATAATTTCCCAACAGATGTTTTATAAAGCCCTGACCCCAACCTGCAACAGTTTATTTGGTTATTAAGAAAAGAGGCTGTAGTTTATTTAGAATATCATGGAATCATCTGGTTTAACAAACTGCCCTTAAATTGTTCTACAACTGCAAACTGAAACAAAAATGCTTTAATCTCACCCCATAACTTTTTACCTGTAAATTGGGTTTTGTGTGACAGGCCAATAAAAACAAGAAAATAAATATAAAATATGCATAGATTACGTAAAACACACAAATGTCACAACTGGTCAACTCCTGTACAAAGACAAACATTTATGTTATTCTAAATAACTACAAGTCTGGTGAAAGCACATTTCAGCATCTACTGTTCGGGTATTGCAAATGTAAATAAATGTGTCAACATTGCTGGAGAAAATGTTTAGTGTTTTCCTCTCTTTTCTCTGATCTCTTTCACAGAAAGAAGTTAGATACTGCGACATGTATAATTACAGCAATTCTAGGGTATAATAACCAAAAAAATGAACACATTTAATAAAATAAAGACATTCAAGTACAGTAAGATTTTTGCATGAAAATACAAAACTACACAAAAAGCATTAAAATCAAATCTCAACAGTCTTGAGGAAAAAAAAAAAAAAAGCTGAAGTGCTAGGTCATTTTTCCCGTACATATCATACGAGCACGTCGGTTGCCCAGTGATGGAAGCATTGTTGTATTTGGGGCCTTTTGCCTCCTCATGAGAAAAGTTGTGCCTCTTCTGACGGAGCTTCTGTCCACGATGGGTCTGTACAGGACTGCAGTATTTCGTTCTTCCACTTCTTAAAAAGCAGGTGAGCCTCCGTGGCTTTTTGTCCGTCTTTCACCAGCTTCACCAAACCATCACACCCACAAACCCTGAGTCAGCTGCTCTTCTCCTCTCCCACCGATGTCATCTTTTTTGTCAAATAATTGAAGAAAAAGAAAAAGCGAGGCATCCATAATCTTTCTTTTTTTTTTTAATTTCTCCTTTTAGCATATTCTTGTCCAAGTCTCTTTTTTTTTTAAAGTCACTGTATATGCTCTGTATTTTAGTTTGGATTTCTTCCTCTGCTGCACAACTGAAAGTGTCTTTTGTCCGTATAACAGCTGGAAACCAGAGGACCTCGGGTCTCCAGCTCAGTTGTGCTGCAGTGTATTGGACTCTATAGGAGGAGCTGAGTCATACAGTGTGTCTGTGTCGTGAGTCGGCTCTCCAGCTAACGTGCAAGGATTGGACAGCGTCCCCGCACCACAGTCACAAAAGAATCTGCAGGAGGAGAAATAATTAACGATTGTCGAGTTTTCAATTCATATTTACTTTTTTCATCATCATCTGGTGTATCATCCTAAATCTTGGCCTGAAAAGTAACTAAGCTGTCAGCTAAATGTAGTGGAGTCAAAAGAACAATATTTGCCTCTTTAATGTAGTGAAGTAGAAGAATAAAGTTACATAAATGGAAATACTCAAGTAAAGTCCAAGTACCTCATAATTGTACTTAAGTACAGTACTTGAGTAAATGTACATTGAATCAGACTGACCTATCGTGTCTGATGAACTCCACGTCATGTCCTTGGTGACACTTCTTGATGCAGTTCACACAGATGGCGTTGCGGTCTGTTGTGTTACAGGTGTGACACCTGTGGAAACAAATAGTGTTTGTTAGCAATCACAGAACAAACAAACAGTTTACAGCGCGCCGGCTTTAATGCGAGTATAAACATGAATTACCTGTAAAAATCGTGCATTGGGTAGCTGGTGTAACTTGAAATCTTGTACAGGCACTGACCTCTGCTCACCGCCTTCTCAATGGCATCTTGATTGTTCATTATTTTATTATCTGGAGGACAGAAAGCAGAAAGTGGTTAACGACAGATCATTTATATTTTGGTCTACTGACGCGTAATTCAAGGTTTGCCAAGAAAACTTGTGGAATACCTTTCATTGTAACATTGACACCAGATGCAAGAAACAATCCTCCAAAGCGATTGTTGAAGATCTGATTGCCTTCTAGGGTTGCTGTGGCGTGATTGGTGATCTCAATACCTAGTGGCAAAAAAAACAAACATTCATTTTAAAGAACACCTTAACTTTAGCAAGGCAAACTGTACCTCATTAAGACCTACTTGTTTACACAGACATATTTGTAAGGGTGCTGAAATAATGACAGCTTGCAGTCTGTGTGCAGGTGAAACCCACCTGCTGCGAAGCCGTCAAATATCCTGTTTTTCCGCAGTACGGGGTGGCTGTTGGTACTAATGAGGACTCCTGCTTGGGCATTTCTGAAGATGTCATTTTCTTCCAACAATCCTGAAGACAAAAAACAGACAGTAGATTTAATTTCAGTAGATTATAAATAATAACTATATAATAATTCTTTAAGTTGTAGACCCTAGTAGCACAAAAGAGCTCTTTTTCTATGAGTGAGTCCCTGTTTTAGTTGTCACACAATTAGTTTTGTTGAGAAACATTTATTTTAAACAACTTGTTTGTTTACAAGATCCCAGCCGCCCATCCCAAACTGTGATAACTATCCCCTCATTTTAAATCATAAATTGATTAATTACCTCTTCCTCCATTGAATATACAGATGCCACCGTCTCTGCCGTCATGGATCTTATTTCTCCGCAGTGTTGGGTTGCTGTCCGTTTTGATCCACACTCCTGCCATAGCATTGTCAAAGATCTCATTGTCCTCGATGAAGCCTAAGCCTGAACAACACAAATTGATGTTTCATTATTAGGACTGTTGTCACATTCCTCAAACTGTATATTACCTTGACCCACAGAGGCACCTGGCTCTCTGTCAGGTGTCTGGATTCTGTTTCTCACCTGAGTTGTACACCAAAATGCCTCCATTCTGGCCTCCCCAGATCTTGTTCCGCCTGATCTTGGGATTGCTGCCAGTCCTGACAAAAAACACAAGGGACAATAGTGATCCACTGCCTCAGTAGTAATATCAGGACAATAGTATTGACTCATTGTCATTTAAGTATTGACATGCATATAATCATTATGTTGTAATTTTCCCACAAACCTTATTTGAACTCCAGAGTACATGTGATTGTAGATATCGTTGTCTTCCAGCACACCATGGCCATTGTCATAGAAGTAGACCCCAACCTGTTCAAATTACAGTGAAAATATACGTAAGCTCAAGTGTATACCTGGTAGTGTATTTTACTAATTTTCTAAACTGATGTTTAAAATGATCGAACAGTAAAGCCAGTCTGAGATTGCAATTGGTGACATCAGACGATTTATTTCTCATCATTTAACTTGTAACTAGCCTGTAATCGTACCTGCTTCCCGCTGTGTATCCTGTTCCTCCTCAGTACTGGCGTACTGCCCGTTGTCACCCACACTCCTGCCAGCGTGTTGCTGTACACCTCGTTCTCCTCTATGACGCCTTGTCCTTTTTCATGCTGTGTAATACAGAACACCCATAAATCACTGTTATGTTTCTGAATAATGGCATAAGAAAGCGAAGAAGTGAAGTTCAAGATGTAAAACTATTTTAGAAAAAACATAGCTGGTGTAACTTCATGGGTTTATATTTACCACATAGATGCCGCCATGTTGGCCATCATGGATCTTATTGTGTCGGACAATGGGGCAGCTGTTCGTCCTGATCTGGATTCCTGCCAGGGCGTTACCGTAAATGTCGTTTCCTTCAATGAGGCCTCGGCCATCACCGAAAATATAAACGCCACCTTGGTTGCCATTAAAAATGGCGTTTCCCCTGAATTTGGACACAACAACTCATTTTAGGACATGATAAAACTGTGTATGGACCAGATTCCAATTTAAATAACTTTTAAACCACACTTTCAATTTAGTATTTGACCTTCGACAGCTACACCACACTGACCTTATTGTGGGGTCACTGTTAGAAGTGATCCACACCCCAGCAAAGTTATTTGCATAGATCTTGTTTTCGATGAACTGGCCACGACCCTTTTCGTGCACGTAGATGCCCCCCGTCTGACCATGATGGATCTCACATCGAACCACTGTTGGATTGGCGTACGCCTTCACCTCAAAGCCGGCTATGCGGTTTCGATGGATGTTACAGCTCTCAAAGTAACCCTAGAGATGGACAGGGAAATGCAACATTACTCTATGTCCTATCAAAATACTTTTCAGTCCAAGAGCAGCCACGAAGAGAACAAATAAGAACCTTGTGTAACCCCCCCTTCCACAATAAGTACATTTGTTACACAACACACACTTGTATAATGACACTTAACTGAGACTACTTTCACTCACATACACACAAGAGCATCATGCGACTGTGGCATTGCAGTGAGTGGTATCTTACCATGCCATGGTCGAATGTAAAAACGCCAACGTCTCTGCCACGGTGGATGTGATTCCGTCTGATGATTGGGTTGCCGTGGTTTTTAACCCAGATCCCAGCCAGTGCGTTGTTTGAGATCTCATTGTCTTCGTATATTCCCTGAAAAAGGAAAAATTTGAGTAAGTTTAAGGCTTCATTTTATTTTTTAATAATTAGTTTTATTTTATCATAATAGTATGATATACTATTATTGTAACCTCACATGTAAAAGGCTCATTTTGTTTAGACTTGGACTAGACTGTTCATGAAACAGCCAAGAGTAGGTGAACTAAGACTGAAGTCAAGCTGCACCACGCAGTGAAAAGGAGACACTACTGTCAAGTAATACAAATGCTGACATATGACTTCAAGCCGTAACATTGCAATTTGGGTGAAATGTGTGTCGTACCTGTGCATGGTCAGTGATGTAAAGACCAACATTTTCACAGTCGCTAATGTTGCAGTGCTTGATTGTGGGACAAGCACCCTGGCCGCTGACACAGACAGCTGACCCCACTGAAACAAACAGGAAGGAGATATATTAGTGCACCAATATCCAGGTCGAAATATACAAAAAAAAAAAGTTCTGCTCCATTGTGAAGTGGTCAAAACAAGGATTCCAGGTGTACAAACATAAAGTAGAGCAGCAATTCCCAGTCTTCTTGTCTTATGACCCCTGACACTGCCTACTTGCAACCCCTTGTCACACGTTTCATGAGTTTCATGCGTATGTAGCACAACTGTTCATTTTCTTTGTATCTGTTCCATTAATCTTCTCAAAAGCTTGTGACCCCCTTTGAAGGCTCAGAACAACAGAAGTAGCCCAAAGGAGCAGCTGGTTTACCTGTGCATGTGCTGCGTATGATGCAGTGGTCGATGATGGGGCTGCAGTTGACCGTAATCTCCAAGCAGTGGTGTGCATTGTGGTGCTGGGCGGATTTATCATCAGGATTGAACTACAACAACAGAGACAAAGTGTTCTCAAAAAACGCTCACTAAAGGTAACAATTGCTTTCACCCCTACTGAGTGAGAATATATATATGTAAACCATTAGTTCATATGTACAGTGCTGTACATGTGGCCTATTTAAACCCATAAAATAGAGAGGAAAAAGTAATCTCACCCTAATGGTCATGTATCCAACATAAGCATCTTCTGAGCCTTCCATGAATACAAATGTGGAGTCTCTGGTATTTTCAATGATGACTTTCTCTGCTACTTTTCCAGGAGCTGCAAAATAATCAGAAAGGTTAAATTTGAAACTAAAAACTATACAAATGCACAATGAGCCTGTGACCACGACACATACCAGCTCCAATCATTGTGATCGGCGACTCGATGTAGATCCATTCATCTGTGTAAATACCAGAGTGGACGAATATCAGGCCGTCAAAGTGAGGCTCCTGACCCCCTCCGAGAGCATCCTCAATGGTGTCGTAGTACTGGAAGAAACATCGCAAGTTAGCGGAATGACTGGAGCATTAATGTGGAAAAGAAATGCAGTGAACAATTTACTTACAAACATGTTATCTCTCCCTTTGTATCTGGCAGGATTACTGTAGAAGTGTTCTGCAAAGCCAGGCTTCACATGTGCTCCTTTATACTGTAAAGAACAAATTACACACATATTCACACACTTAAGCACAGAAAACAACTCATAATGAACAATTTGAGATGACAATGGTGTTGCGATGACATTGCGTTTTGGACAAAATGGGGAAATCATCACTGATAAAATGCCTGAGACATTTTTGTCCACGGAAAACAATCCTAAAGGTCAATATATCACAAAGGAATACAATTTAAAAACATAGTTCTCTTCTATCTGCCGCATACTGAATGTCACCATTATGGCCTGTGGTGTTGCCCTTTCACATGACATTAGCTGTCTGTACACAGGAGGATTTAAAGTTGCACTGAAGCAACTTCTGGCAACAAAAATATCGATGTAAAGATAAAAAGAAAGCAGAATGGACCGTCAACAATATCTTTGTTCAGGTATGCTGTATCAAAACTTACAGCTTGTAGAAACAACCTATGTCAATGGTTTCACCCTACATCTCCATCCTTCCAATGAGTTTTCATATCAGAACTTTAAGAAGATATTTTTGAATCTATGATAGATTTTCTTGAAATTATTTATTTGGGGCTGAAGCTCTGAGAGCATTTTACTCCTCTAGTTCCTACACACACCTAAAACAAAGGCTGCAATCGTCGCAAAGAGTAGTGTGGTGTATGTGTCTCATTTGCTTCATAATACAATATGAAATGAGATGGTTCTTTATCTTTGGCAAATGTGTTGTTAAAAATACAACAGGCAAGACTTGAAGCAGGACTTTGAGTGAATCAGTAAGCCCAAAAGACGTCACATACCAGCTGCTGGAAACTTTCCTTCCAAGGGTTTGGCTGCTCATACTCTTCTGGATTTATCTGGTAGAACTTCCCTGCCTCAGGGTGCATCATGGGTCGCGTGTATTCAAACACTTCCATGTACAGCCTCTTCCTGAAATATGGAGGTAAAATGATGATTAATACTGCCCTTGTTTCACTTGTGACAGAATTTCTCAGTCTACAATAAAGTCTTGATTGTTTCCTAAATACACACACAGAAAAGGAGCAAAATAGCAAGGAGTTAAGAGGTAAGCCAAAAAACAATTCTCACCAGAGGATGGGGTCATTGGCCAGCTCACTGAAGCGCTTGCACACACATGCTGCACGACACAAATCCTGCTCCAACAGGTACGAGAAGATCTTTAATACTACCTCGTCTGGAAGCTTCTCCTGCAAATACTGCTCTGCTGGAGCTGCTGGGGGCAATGGAATTATAATTAAACATTTTCAAATGACAGGGTTTTGAGTAGACTTAAACAACGGCAGCCATATGGGCAAAATTACAACAAGGAACAAAAACGGTCTTGGAGTCACAATACTAACAAATGTATGCTGAATGATGAGTACTGTTTTGAGTTATTAAAAACAATCTGAATTGCCCTATTATATTATATTATTCTAATTCACTTTTTTTAAAAATGGGATAAAATACATAAACCAGGATCCACATTGCCCTGTGCTTATGCATCCAACTTTAGAAAAGAAGATGAAACATAAAGATGTGTTGTGTAGAAAGATGTAGATCATGTGGAGCTAATGTGAACCCGAGGCAATGTGACCATTTACTTTGACACCACAAAACCATGTATGATGACTGGAAAGCCAGAGCCAAGTGCCATCTAACATGGCAGACATCTATTTTGGAAATTTTGGCAAGAGCTGCACTGTATGAGAAAGACTTCAAATGCCACAAATAACAGACTATAATTTCTGCTTCATGAATCTCATGGTGCTACTTCATGTCTTGACCAACGAGGCTTTTATAAAGATGATCTGAACTCTTGAGAGGTTGATACTATCACACATCTGCTTTTCCTACTTTGCCATGCCAGAAGTTGACATCAAACTAAAGGTAAACATGGAATACAGAATAAGTGCCATGTTGCTGATACATGCTGCACAAACATAGAAATCACATTACCTAAAAAGGGTTTGTGCAATACACAGAGTCAGTGTGAAAATGAAAGTGAAACAGACAACTGCACAATTTGCAACAAAAAAAAACATTCAGCAATATCACAGTTTGTAAGAGGCATACATTTCCACTACTAATATGAGTGACTAACTACATTTTGCTCTGATTCACTATTTGATGATTCACCACACTGCTCTCATTGTCATAGAAAGAAAATGCAATTAATGCTTATCCCTACCCCTCACGGGGAAACGCAACAATGAATGCAGACACACATCTGGTCACATCCAAATGTGTTTCTAATTACCTGGTAAATCTTGACACTTTCCAGAAACTCTTGGACGCTTAGGTCGGTGTCCAAAGTTTTCTATGGTTGAAGTGGAAGCACCCTTTAGATTGAACGAAAAAAAGTCAGCGAGACATTAAAATACTTGTCATTGGGTTTTGTTAAAATAAAATTAGGTATTTATATTATATTCTAAGGACTCCTGGTATTTGTACCTCCATGTTTGTCTTTGTCGGACACACTGTTCTCTTGGGTAGAGACTTTCTTCTAAGTTGGTAGGGACTATTCTGAGCTCCTGGACCGGATTCTTCTGCGACCATATCTGCAGGAACGTCCTCATCTACAAATGGTGAAAAAGAAAAATTAAAAGATTAGATTGCAATGATATTAATTAAAGCAATACAAGAGAAATGTGTTTTTGATGTGTTGTCAAGAATAGACAAATGATATAACATTTAAAATACGCTTATTAAAAAAAGTGAATCAGCACTTGGATATTCCTGAGCTACCACGGGTAAGCACTATGACTAAATAGTGTATTCGCACAGTGTCCTTTGTGGTAGAATATCTGTTATGGAACCCATGACGCATACTTTCATTTTCAATAATGGATGTTACCAATGTTTTACATGTTTGAGTGACCAAAAAACATAAATTAAAACCAACAACTTATTGTTAACATACATTACATGGTAATTAATCAGTAATAAAGAATACACTAACAATATATTACCTGAAGCAATTTCCTAAATAGTATTTGTCAACAGGTCACAGGACGAAACAAACCCAGGTTTGTAACCTGCTCTGTGTGCTAAAAATTGATTACAGATCCTATCAAGAGGGGATTCAATCAACTGAACAACAAAACAACCAAAGCATCAAACATGAGCTCAACCAGACATCTATTTATAAGGCTATTCACCACGGCTTGATGAGTTGATACTACCCCAGATGGGAGATGCAAACTCTGCCTTGTTGTTGCTCTGGTTGCAAGGATGACTCTCCCCGGCTACTAGGCCAGTAACCACTACAAACACAGTCTGTGTAACAAACTGGGCCAGTTAAAGCTAATTAGGTTTTCCTGCCTTGTTTGACTAAAATAAACACAAACAAACAAACAAACAAACAATTTCAGACCAGAGGTGTACATCCATGTCACAGGAAATATATACACAATGATGCAGAATGGGCAAACTGTTGTTGATCTGTTACCGACTACACTATCATTTATTAATTCCATGCCACTTTAAATGACAGCTGAACTATATGCAATGGACATCTGCAGACTTAAAGGTACCATGGCAGGTCATGGCTGAATCAATGAGTTGTGACAAGGAGGAGCACTCAAAACATAAATCATTATTTGGATGAGAATGACAGGTCATTCTGCATTAAATGTTTTGGCGACAATATGAAGTTATGCCCTTAGTTTTCTTTTATGTTTACAATCACTGTTGTGAGAAACTGCAAGAACTTAGCATCTGCTGCTAATTGCCATACAATTGATCTTATGAGAGCCAACATCACAACACGTAAATAGTCCACCTAATAACGTTGAATAAGATTCAGCAAACAGCCATTAAGGTTACTGATCCCCTGACTGACTCTCTAGCACTGGCTTTCAGCCATGGCAACTATTATTACAGAACATCTCTAGACTAATGTTTACTTTGAAGAATTGCAGTCAATATTCGTTTACATCAACACCGTCTGCTGCCACAGCGTTATTGTAGGAATAAAACCAAACATAATGTGACTGAATTGTAACACTGACGTTATTACAATAATGGCAAGCATAATATCCACACACTGACATTTTAACATTGCACAACCTATGGAAGCTGGTGCTTTTTAGAAAACGCTAGGACTCTGATAGCTAGCCAAACATGCTACTAATAACAGCAATGTTAGCACAGGCTAGGTCCAATTAGCATGCTACGACAACTGGCGAAACCACTTTGTGTACCCTTCCTTGCGTTTGTCACCCAGGAGTCAAGCTAACCATTATCCATGGCTGGTCCCTTTCACCTCTAATGTAAAGTTGGCTGACACATAAACTAAATTCAACATCGATATGAGGTCAGACAAGCAAACGAAGGTCCGACTCGGGGCAAAAATCAAGCAAAACAAAGCGCGGCCTGAGTGCTAGGTACAAACACAAAAGCCTCGGTGTTTCCTGGCTACACAGCGAACCGTTGAGACTGCTGTTGCCTCCCCAGTGTTTTATTACAACAACCAACGGTGTACTAATGCAGGCACTGCACATGAACTTAAACAATGCATACATTCGCCCCAGCATAAAACATTATTAAACCCTAAAGCTAGCTGCTTGACAAGCCGTTCCGTAATGCTAAGGCTAGTTTAGCTACCTCTTTCCTGGTGGTTCCTCTCCGGCTGCACCGGGCGCGGCCTCGAGACTCGCCTTGGTCTTCTGCTAACGTTACTTGCTCTGACGGAGTTCATTTGGGGTGTTGTTAATCTTGGGGAAATGTCGAAGCCTTCACAGCAGAAGAGGCGACTCTGAGCACATCGTCTATGTGTTTTTCTTCAGCATTGTACGATCTGCCATCTTTTGCCGTGGCACCTGAAAAAACGTATCGCTGTGTGTTATTCCCGTTCCACTGCACTGGTGTTACGTCTAGTCCCGTTCTACTGTAGCAGGAGGAGCCATAACAGACAGGCACGGTCCGTCAGGCCTCACAGTCACATCACATGGGAGGACCTCTCGCCGTCACGTCGCCTTCCCCTTTCACGGCGGTCTATTCAACAGTGATTGCATTTACTTTTGGAGGTGGGCCATTCAAGCATTCATCATGGAACAATCTGTTGTTTGTCTACCTCACATTTAGCCAGCATACTGGAGCTGAGTGCAATCCCTACATCCTTAAAGTTGAAGGTAAGGGGTCTTGCTCAAGGGCACACTGTCAGTTGTATGGGAAGAAAAACATGTATCTTAATAACCCACTAATTCCCTAGTTAATTGAGCAATTAAAACCTTCTAAATTCATTTAATCATCATCCATTTATTATTGCTATTTACTGCTGTGACACCAAAGGAGGGTAAAGTAATTTGGGACATTGGGTAAAATGTAATAAATAAGGTTTTACATCGTGTGCTCTTAAATTATTAGAAGACAAATGCTTTTTACATTAAACAATTATATTGATTGGCAGAGCAAAGATTTAGGAGCAGAGCACTGTTTACCTCCAGCACATGCATGGTAAGCATTGTGGCATGTTGATTTTCTGTTGTTGGTAAAAAAAACAGCTACTACAGCTGAAACAAGGGTATAACACCAAAAATGGCTGTGAGATGTTACTTTTTATTAACTGTTTACACTCTGTATTTACACCAATACATTTAGGTTAAATTGGACATTTTTTTCTGAAGAGAACGCAGCATGTTTCTACGATACCATGTGAAAAAAAGTTATTATGTTATTGTATGCCTCCATGTCATGTTACTGAATCTTTTTTTCACTTAATGCAATGAGTCCACGTCACCTTCAGTTGTCCAGCATTAGCCATCATTGGTACGCCCATGAAAAAATGTGTGCATTTTTCTGTTTTATGTAGATTACATTAAAAGACTTAGACTCAGTTAATTAATGCATTAATACAATTGTTCTCAATAACACTAATTGTTTAGTGTCATTGTTTACCCATCAGTGACAGTTGCATTTTACTGCAACATGTCCTCAGAGTGAGGTCAGGGTTATTGATGGTTTGAAGTATTTTATTTGGAAATATATTTTCCTGAGATAGAGATATTGCATATATGTACAACAAGCTCTAAAAGTAATACTCAAGGTAGTCTTCACAATTGTAGGTGGTTTTCTTGGTAATCTACCAAATGTACCTGACTTTACCCAATCCAATAACACATATTTTTTATTGCTATGATAGCCACTTGTTATCTAACAATATGTAGACCTTAGGGAACACTGGTGATCAAAAATAATTTTGCATGATCTGCTAAAATAAATAGAAAATAGAATAAAGCATTGAACTGTGTGAACAGATTGGTCCCTCAGTGGTTAGTAAACTGTCCTTGGCAGTTAGGGAAACCGTACGCAAGTTACTACAAAATTGCTTGAGCTCAGAGAAGAGGCAATTAAAAAGATAATTTCTCCACAGGGAGGGATCAATAAAGTGTCTCATAATTATTATGCAGACTTTGTATGAAGCGATGAGGAGTGGGCTTAGTTACAAAGCTCTCACTCACATAATCTTGCATGGTAGAAAATGAGATTATGGATGTGGCCAAGACAAGTATTGAACTCAGTGTTTTGAACACCTCAGTGTTGAACTGCTGTTCCTTCACATTGAAAATGGCTTGTAAAAGGGACTTGGCACCTACTAAGGATGCTGGAAGGGGTTCCCGGTCCAATGGTATGAGGCGAACGTCCCAGCAGCTCCGCTTGTCTTTTTCCAGCATCTACGTCTGTCTCACATGGACAAGAAACTACAAAACTTGTTAAAAAATAGATAGGGTTGAATCTATTTATATACCTGCAAGCCAGGGCTGTAAATGACTGAACACCAGTTTTCATAACATTAGGTATGCACTGATAAAATCGGTGGAACATCAGTATCGTGTGGCCTATCTGAAAATAAAATTACATTTACCAATGGCAGTGGCTGATGTTTATTGGTGTGTGACAATTTTGCACTGAATTGATACTGGGATGCTTATTGACAGCTGGACAAAACCATCCTTTAACTCAGTTCAGTTATTTTTTTCAGAAAAAGGGTAATAAAACAAAATAAACAACAACAGAAAACATCAGGGTGGGCATCAGCTACTGACCAAATGTTATTTGAAACATCAGTATTGACCCATATCAGTGCATCCCTATTTATCATCTCCATATTAGAGTTTAGAAATATGGTATTTTGTCTAATGGTGCTGCTATTCATTAACAAATGATCACATTGGATAGGGTTTCCCATATGTATCTCAACCACAGTATATGAGAAATGTAGTGAAATTCAGTGGTTATTATTTAATTATTGTGCATTTGCTACTTGGACATGTCAGAATGCCCTCTTTGGTGAAGGCGTCTGAGGTTGGCATGCAGCAAGCATCATATTCCAATATAAGATGTGAAGTATTTTTTTGGAACCTTTTTATTTTTGCTCATAAGTTTGGGTTTATTGTCGTTCTCATGAACAGCCTCTTGCACAGTAGCCTGGTTGTCCACTAGATGTCTCCTCATCTCCACCTCAGGGTATTCACTGCCTGCTGTGTGTAAGATGAGCATCACATGATAGTTTACCTCTATGGTCTGTCTTTTTGTCTCTATTGTCTAAATGATGCTTCACCTTTCTCAGGGCTTCATGCTAAAAGTTATTCTTCACATAAATCCTGAGCAGTCACTGTAAACTGCCCTTTCTTTCCTGACAAATTGCCCCAGGACGCTGCCATGAAAACTACATTGTTTGTCATACTAATAGTGTCAAATTGCCAAAAGCATTGAAGAATGATCCCCCTCTGATAGAGAGAAACCTCAGACTTTTTTTTACACTGCTCAACATTGTGATTATGTAAATATTTGCTCGTAGGATATCAATATGAGCCTGTGGTGACAACATGGTAAATAATTAGCATATTTTTTGGCTGGTCTAAATGAATACTGTTTCACTGACTAATTAACTACCTACTGCAAATGAGTCACACTGAGCTGCAAAACTCCTCTGCAACTGCCTTTAGGTGGCAGCATCCACACAACTGATACAAAATTCTTACTTTTCATACACATTTATAATATTTATATTTTCTGTTTTTGCATCTGCTCTGACAATGATTTGTTTTATGTCTGCAGTCAAGCCCATGCATATCAGCAGGACCATCTGTGATTTGTTGCTCTGTAGTCACTGACCCATCTGCGACTTTGTCTGTCTGTCTGCCTGATGAGGTTAATGGTGGTTGACCTCTTGAAAGGAGTCTTGTGTCGGACATTGAATTGTACAAACCCCTGGGCTGACATGAGTAACTGCCATGTTGAGTTGTAGTGCTTGTCATTTATTGTTAAATATGTGGCTAGTTATGAAAAATATAATCACTTTTTTGAATGGACTTGTTTTGCCAGCGGTATGTGAATGACAAACTAATTGCCTTTGTGTTCAAGATGCACTAGCTGTTGTCCTGATGATAAAATGCTTGGAATCAGTGTTGCCATGGCCGGAAGGAACATTTTTCGCCCCGTCTTATGTAATCTTCATTTAGGTTTGTCTTTTTTACTTCCATTCTTAATACTGAATCACCAGAACAATATACTGAAAATATTACTTTACATAAACCTGGAGCATGGGGAGCTTAACTGTCAAGATATCTGTTGTTTTCGACACTAATCTGTTGGAGATATGACAGTGAGGCACATGTGTTGGCTTGGTAACCAATCTAGTATCCAGTGGCAACAGAGGTCTATTGAATGCTGGGCGGCTCTGTATTGGCTGGTGTGCCCACCACTCTCCTGTGTCACCAAGTCACAGAGGCACATCTATATAGCAGCTCTGAATAATGGTAGGGTTGTGTAATTTTCTGCTCTGGAGTCAATATTGTGCATGTGTGTGATTGGGGAGGGGTCATCCAAGCACTGATATGACAAATGCTCTTTGTGTTCAACAACTTAATGTACTGACCTGCAGGTGGTAGCACTCTCTGTTTCTGTTACTTTATCCGTCTCCGTATCAGATGCAAACAAACACACATGGGAGTTTATGTTTAAGTCCTCATTTCAAATCTTCCTTTGCATTTTATTCTCTGATTAAAAAAACAAACACGTTTGTCTCTTTTCTACATTGAGTTCTATCCACATCTGAAGGCATCCACTGGGGCAGAGGCAGACACAACAGGATAAGCGTCTTTGTTTCAGACTCCTGTCTGTCAGAGAANCCCCCCCCCCCCCCTCCCAGCCTCTCCTCTATTTGGGCGGCTGTTACAGAGAGGGCAGATGGCTCATTACCATAAATAGGACAGAGAGAGAGAGTGAGTGAGGGGGCCGTGCACACCGACCAACAGGACCATGCCGCCCAAAACCAAGGAAATGGGAGGCCGTTGCTAGGAGAGAGGAAAGACAGCTTTATGGCAACACAAAGCTGATTCCCCCATCCGACCTCATCTCGCTCCCGCCCCCTCGTTCCCTGCTCTGGGGACCGAGCCTTGAATCTGCCGGCCGGGGACAGATGGTCGATGGGCCCCACCGTCTCTACAGCTGGACGCAGGCTACGCTGACACAGTGAGACCTGGCAGGACTGAATCACACCTTATCCTGTCCAACCTATGAGGAGTGGAAGCAGAAAGCCCAGGCCATCAGCTAAGAATAGATCCACACTTGTTGCCCACAGGAAATGTGTGGCTGTGCAATAGATGATAATATGTTAAGAGTTTGTCTTTGTAGTAGTGTATAATGCTCTGTCTTGGATGGGAATCATTCACTGAGGATAATCACAGGTTTTCTCTTGCCTTTTCGGTTCAATTAATGCCATTTGGTCAGTTGTTATATAGGGAAGATCTTAAATGATGCGCCCATCCACACAAACACACACAATATCCCAACATGACGCAAATAGAGTGTTTTTTAATTTTAATCCCTCCTGTTTTTGCTAATATGAGCATCCCCATTCGAGTCATTGCCCTTGTTTTTAATGATGTTTGTTAAATGTATCCATCCATGTGCAAATATACAAATTGCACCCAAAACAGAGGAGTGTGGGGTGAGGTGAGGCACTTGGAAAGTATATCAGTCAAGACACCACCTCTGAAACAATAGCACATCTGCTCTCACTAGACCTCCGGTTGAGAGGGCAAGAGCAGCCAACTGTTTCACAGACAGGGAGGAGGAGAAATCAATTGAGAAGATATGACAGTCTAATCTAAATACTTTAACATAGTAACTGTTGAATTGTTGTTGTTTTTCATAGTTTGAGATTACACAGAAAAATATGCTTAATTTCTTGTCATTTACCATGATAATTAATGTTAGCTGATGAGGTTTGGGACATTTTGCATATTGCCCTTAGGGAATTGGGCTGGGATGTTGCAGCATCATATGTGTGCGTTGGGAGGGGAAAAGGTATGGGGAAGGAGGGAGAAAAAGGACAACTAACCAGAACGAGCAAAAGAAAGCGTGGCAGCAGCATGACAAGTAAGCAGAATAGAGGCGGTCCTGCATCACCTAGCCATCCGCCCTGGTTGCATAGGAACACGAGGGCCATGCCTACCCTGCAGACACACTCCTTTCCTCTCTCCTCTGCCACGCTTCATTACCCAGTGCTCAGCCAGGCACAGAGAGGCACTGCACCACTTTCTCCACACCACAGCCGTGTGCCCGCTCACAGCCTCAAAGCCAGGCTCCCCGTAGACCCGGGCAGGGTATATGCTGCCCCTCAGGCATCGGGTCACACTCACTTAATATGCATAGTGCAGAAACAACATTGGGAGGTCTGCACTGGTATCATACTAAGCAGTGGTTCCCAACATTTTCGTCAGATGTATCGCCCCAGTCCTTGTAGATGAACTCAGGTACCCCTGTCATGTTCCAAATTGAATGTGTTAGTTTGATGAATTTTTAAACTGCACTGACATGTGCATGAAGCAGATCCGATCCCAATGTTGAGTCGGGGTCTATGGCCTTGACTGTAAGTATAAATTTTGCAGTTGTTATCTGTGCAGGATACTACAGAGCAGTAGACAGACATTATTATTATTGAAGTGTATTTACATGAGAAAACACAAGACACACTTATTTGCACTGCTTGACGAACATTAGCAACCCCTCATACGTGTCATAGCCCACTATGGAGCTGGTAGTGCCAGACAACACTGCTGGGCACAAGACCACTATTGTCCCATAAGATAAAGTGCGTTTGTGACCAAGGCAAGGCGGGGTGGACGAGATGCTGTGAAAAGATAAGGGAGTGTGGAAGAACAAAGCTTTTGGTGTTGTGTTGTTGTTTTCAGTGAAGATATCAGTCAAGACGTCACAACTTCACATCAGCATTTTAAACTCTAGGTACATGTCAGAGTGGGTTGTCTTTCCTGTATCCTCCCCCTGCTTCACAGCTAATTGACTACAAGTGTTCATTTGCCTGCAAGGAGCAGTCATTAAGGTTGAATAACAAAATTTAGCTTGGCAATAGAACAGCCAGGGATCAATGGGTTAATTCAATTGCCTCTGCATGTGGTGTATTGTATAGCAGGGCCATTTGAAGGCCTTTATAAGGGAGTCATGCAGTTTTAGTGTGCTTAAAAGTGCAAAGAGATAGTGTGGATATTGGTCAATAAAGAGAGAAAAGAACAGCACTGGAGGCAGCGACATAAAAAAAGACCAAAGTTCAGGGCTGTGTGTTTGGTAACAACTAAAGACTGAGATAAATACAGATAATTAAAAAGTCAGCCTTCTCTTCACTTGTTACAGTCAAGTTTAGAAAAGTGCTGTTATTTTATACAGTCTGGGGGCAAATTACTGTTTGTCTGCTTTCAATGTACAATCAATAATGCAGTACAACAAGTAACTTAAACAGTGTAATCTGTTTATGGTGGACTGAAGTGTTCAAACTACAGACTTATTGTGACTGTTTTTGGCAACAAAATCTTAAAAAGAAGTTGCCATGATCAAATCAGGTTCATAATGACTCTTTATATCCCGTGGGGTGTTTTTGGTTTTATCTAACCTTTCAGATGAACCATGTGACCATCATTCTTTTATGCCAAATTACTGCAGCTACATTCCATACACATATTTCAATGTGCTGCATTGCATTACAACCTGTATTGGAAAACTTCCTCAATTGCGCAAAAACATTGTTTATCCCTTTGGGGTTAGATGGCCATGGTCACTTGTTTTGTTTCCAGGTTAGCAACTTCTACCTCTTCTATTCTACTAAATGGAGAATTTTAGCCATGCAGCGTGCCACCAACTTCTGATGAAACTACACCTAGTGTGTCCTAGTTTATTCACTGCAAACCAGTTGATTAAAACAATAGACTGTATAAAAAATGGATATAGACTCCATCACGTCACCCATACGTTTCTGAAGAGCCATTGTGAAGGTCTGCATGGTGGCTCTGTTCCTTGTCAAATTGACCATGCCTAACTACCAGCTAATCCAAAAATGGGTGGGAGAGGGGAAGAATGGGTTGGTTTAAAGTGGGCTAAATGAGGCTGGAGGCTGGCTAGCTAGGTCTCAAAGCTACCATGCCCATAATTATGCATAATGTTAAGCTTTTATATAGTTTAAATAAGTCCCCTTGTGTGGTTGTCATGAACAGGGAACTAGCCATAGAGACCAAAATAATTTTTTGTACCAGACTGTAAACATGTTTGTTTCTTCTTGGATATTTTAACATGGCTATCACTGAGGATTGACACTCTTTTGTAGCCCGCCTCAGGTTACCATTAGAGGAACTGCAGTTTATTAGCACTTTTGTGTTGGCTTCATTTTTTTTCCATCTCCAGAGATTGCTGCTTGATGGAAACTCACATTTCTTTTTTTTGACATTTCATAAGTTTGTTTGTCAATTGAATGGAAACACGTTGAATGTATGTAATCCATTACTCCTCAGTCAGTTTGTAATGTCTTTTTAGCAAGGATGGTGGTCAATGCTTTTAGCAAGCTTGACCCTCTCAGATGTAGAGTTTCCCTAATTATGCAAATAAATTGCCGGGCGTGGGGGAAACAAGCATTTCTAGCCACGCCCCTGCTTTGATCCTTAGAAATGATTAAAACCAAACCATTTAAATATGTCAATGTTGCTTTGTGAATGGGAGTCTTAATTGTTTAACTATTTGTTGACTGTGCACTGCTTACCAAAATAAACAAGTAAAAACGAGTATAAATCCCTTTGCTAAACAGGTAGTTACATATTAGTGTCTCATTAAGCAGCTCTTTTTCATTAAGCCCCGTAAACTATACCTTACAGTCCTTACTTTATATGCTTAATCCTCCACTGGAATAAATTGACACTTGGGCCTGTTTATACAAGCGTTTACCCAGTCTAACCTGAACAAATATACTGAATCAATACAGAATTACAGGATATTTGTTTGACTGTTAAAAGGATCATTCCTCTGCCGTCCATGTTGAGTATTTTATTGCATGTGCATTAAAGGAGGCACTTATCAGCTGACAGATAACAGACAATCAGCACACTGCTGACACAATTCATAAGACCCGGTTAGCAGAATGGATTGTCAAACAAAGGCTTCTGTAGGCAAACACGCTCTTCAGTTGAGGATAACTGCAGGCAAAAGCCGGGAGAACCTCCAGGGAAAACAAACCTGGAGAACAAAGAAAGTGTTGAATTTGAAACAAGTTGACCACGCCTGGTTGCTCTGCTGACAGTTAGAGGGCGAGAACAAGTAACATTTATACTATTTAAACTGCAAAGACATGAATGTAGCCTTCAGGAATATTAAAAGATAAAAAATAAGGTGTCTGTAGTGCTTGTTTTGTGCCCTCTCTCCTCAAACAACAGTGGTTTGCTCCTTCCAGAGCAATTAATTGCTATGACTTCTAGTGCACAGCACGTGGCCTCTGGTAGCTTCACGCACAGCTGAAGTTGTTTTCTCCTCCTGAAGAGAATGCAAATACTACCTGTTTAACCAGTCGCCCCAGTTACTGTACTTACCTCGGAAAATGAAATGTCAAAGCGCGTCAGTACCTGCATGTGTTTCTGCATGCATATCCATGCACATTCGTATGTGTGTCAGCACTCTTTAATCTACGTCACAATTCTCTCGATGACTCTTCCACTTCGCATTTCAAAGGAGGTTCAAACTAATTAGCTCAGGGTGCCGGTTGCCTGTTGGTCTCAGTCCCATAACAACTGTAGGTAATTGTTCCAACATGTAAATCCTCAAAAAGGACCAGGACAGCGACTTTATATAGCACGCTCTATAATGTCTTCACCTGTTCAAGGTAAATAAAGTAGAAATAATCACAGGAAATAATGGATAAAGCCTGGGAAATTTTGCCCACTAGTAAATATTTTGGGTAACATCATAGCCCCAGAATGCATTTTTCTTGTGATCACACAACAGTGTCTATTGTTCTAAATGTGAGCAAGAGAGCCAGCAGAGGAAAGAAAGCGGCACAATACCTGGCATGTTTCTAGCAAACACAAAATGTATTATTCAGTGTATATGTGTGTTATTATTACTGAATCTACAGTATGGCAGGGCAACACTGTTCAATGTTCTCAGCAGAGAGTTTCTTCTGGAATGTGATTTATCTTTACAGTTTTACCTCTTTACTGGCTGCTTACCAAAGTGTCAACATCTGTGTTCCCACTCCAGAAACCAAAGCGAGGTGTAATGAGAAAAAAAAAGAAAAGGGAGAGAGAACAACAAAGGCAAGAGCACAGATTGAATGAAGAGCAGCACACAAACAGGGGTTGTCACTAATAGAGAGTTTTATGAGCTCCAGACCTGCTGAAATGGAGTGCCGTGCGTGTGCAGCAGCTCTTATCGGCTCGCTGGCAGTAAGGGGAGGGTGAGAGCTTCCACACTTGCGCTCTGTAAAAATGGTCTGATTCATTTTCCGCATGAGAGGGTCTCACTGGGGCGGCATCAGACCAGCCAGTCCACACAGATTTATGGACCATTAAAGCAGCAGGCCTCCTGACCGTTGTGCCACCATAGGCTGGCTGCTAAGACACACTGCACCCTCATTCATGCTCAGCCACTACTCTCCATCACAGGCCAGCTTCCTCATTGTTCATCCCTTCATCAGTACCACTTTTACTGCCTTACATGAACTCCTCTCATAGTCTGTAATCCCACCTCACTCCCTTTGATACAAAGTGAGCTGTTTACTGTAATTATTCTCCCCCAATTGTTAAGTTAACACAGTTTTCACAAAGGCTTTTCTTTCATGTCACAAAAAGGATCACTCCCTAAAGTCCTTCATCGCCACACTAAGCAGATAACATGTTATATGGTCCGGGAAATGCTCCAATACCACTATGGACATCTCTGATGGTGGTCAGTGGGGCATGTTGTTTTAGCCTAACAGCTTTTACAATCAGATTAGCACCATTGCAGGCACACAGACTAATGGGTCTGTCTTTTCATGGCATCCTCAATCAACTGTTTCCCCCTGTGATTAATGCATCTTGTTCTCCTCTCTCTCATTTGCTAGCTTTGCAACTTCATCATCCCAAGGAGTGATACTGGAAGGAAAAATGGGGCAGAGTCTATGCAGCTTGCCGGCCCTAAGAATAGCTCAGTGTGCAAGAAAATTATGCCACAGCAACCTGAGCAAAGGCTCAAAAACATGAATGAATAAATGAATGAATATAATGCATTCAGAGTGCTCTGCCACCGCTGATAAATTGCCTCACATGCTTCTTTGTTGGAAAAATAAATATTACCTCATTTAATACCATTCTTTAGGCGTAAAATGTGTGTTTCTATTTGACACTAGATAAACAAGGAACTCTCTGAGGCAGACTGTTAATGGCATGTTAAGTAACAAGCCACAGATCAACAAAATTACTTTCTAGAGTACAGTATCACTCAGGTATTCACTCAGACACAAAACCGCCGTTGCACCACTGCAAAGCCTGTTTGTCCAGTTGGAAGACGGGGAAAAACAAGGGTGTGCGTCAACACCAGTGTAGAAATATTTACAGCACAGCTTCATGGCAGGTATTGGGGTTTAGACACAGTAAAAGCAAACAGAGAGGCTATTAGATCAGTCCACAGAGAGCTACTCATGTACGCTTATGAAATGAAGTGGCTGAGATGAGTAAGGTATCACCATTATGTGAAAGTTACAGTTTGGTGTGAAGTCAGTTGGCCAGTAAAGCTGCACTCAACAGATCGCCTGGAAAAGACGCAAAACCGACCTGCTGGTTTCCCTGTTGCACACTTTTGGCTCTAAAAGCACATCCATACCTACTCTAGTGATTAACATGCAATTTTGATTTTTCCCAGATGCACAGAGAATGAGTTTTGTCTGCAACTGGGAAACTACACTGTTTTCTTTTCATCTCCCCCATTTCTTTCCTTTGCTTTGTCTAAATGCTCCGGCATCACCCAGCGTGTGTCTGTTGTGAAGCCTATATACAGGTCACGTTAGCTGCTTGTGTGATCGTTTACTCTGGGAGGGGCCCTGTTTAGGGGTCCACTATCGTCACGAGGCTGGGTGTGGTGACACATCCTTTCTCTCCGCCCCGAGGTGTTTGTGTAGCCTAAATAACGCGGGAGTGTTTGTGTGGGACCCGTCACACACTTTTCATTTATAACAAAACCCCTCACTACTCCACTGAACACCTTATCTTTCATTAAATATGTTTAAAACACTACATATACCCTCCTCTATGTTACATTACAAGCAGCTGGTGATAAAAGTGAAAGCACGATGTAAAATAGGATGGCGTGCGCGTTCGCGGAGCCCCGGCGCTGCGGCAGTTGCCAGGGGAGATAGGAGGGGAGGGGTTTTGATTGGCTGAAGTGGGCCTGTTGCTATGACGACGGCGAGGGGTTTGGTAGCGTTGCCGTGCGCGGTGTGATCTGCGCGCTGCGTGTATGGAGGAAGCAGCTGCTGATCTGATCTCTGACACTGTGTGAGACAGACATCTGAATAAACTGCGCACAGACGTGTCTTTAAACATACCGCACCGAGGCACGCCGTGCATGATTGTGAGTATTTGATCCTTTTTTAATAATTCGTCTCTAAGTGTGTGTTGTTCGGGGTGGATACGGCTTGTGTTCCGAACAAGCGAAAAGTAAATGTGGTCAAGTGACTTTGCTTAGAGGAGCCAGCATGGCAGAACAAGCGACAGCATGTGGCCAGCTAGCTAATGTTACTTCTCTCTGTTCTATGGGCTCATATTTACGGCACAAAAGAAACATTATCGCTCAATATACGAATATAGAATAATACTGTAGATAGTTAAAATGTTATGCTAACGCAGGAATAGATTTACCTTCACTGACCCGACGAGCTACTGCTAACGCTACTTTGCCTCACGGTTGTACTGTGTGAGCTAACGTCGGTAACGTTACAGCGAGTAAACCTACTCTTAATTAAAGCCGAACAACGTGTAACTCACCGGAGATAAGTTACTTTGTAACGACTCCGGCGTGTTGGGAAGTATTGTGCAATGATCCACGTCATTACGTGTAACTTTGTATTCCTCATTGTGTGTTACTGGTTGTGGTAGTCTTGGTAGTCCGTGTTGAGTAATGCCACCGTCTAAACCTAGCATTAGCAACAAAGCATATTAGTTTTCTTTACTAATGGCACTTTCCGTTTACGTATTCCGCTGGCTTCGACTCTGTGTCATTAAATGTCTTTGGCTGTGGCGTAGTTTCTCAAGTTGTAAGTTAGGAGACAGGCATATTAAATTGATATGTGTTGTTGTTTTTTTATATAGACGCATATCTTCCTCTCATATATATAAATAGTTAAATATTTCATGATATATATCGACGGAGCCAGAGGTTTGGAGGCTACACTGGCTAGCTAAGCACATGATGTAATGGATTATCACAAGATTGTCCCAGATACAGAGTGCTCTACAAACAATGTCAGTGTAGGAAAAATATCTCACTGTAATCCAGTTGGATGTACTTTATATGTTGTTGAATATGTCTTCATATACTTTATGTTATTCCACGTTTCTGGTGTTGCCTGCCCTTGTTGTCTACCTGCTTCCTGTCAGTGTTTTATTTACTGCACTGGACAAACGTCATCTGAAATTCATTGTGTGCTCCGAGCTTTCTTTGTTTATTTGGAAAAAGTAATGGGAAAATGTATTTTCCTTTGTGAGGTTATGACATTAATGTAAACTGACGTTCCTTTCTTCTTGCTTGACAGTTGTTAAAGCCCTAGTGATAAATAGAAGACAAAGGCAACAGGAGCTTAAGGGACAAAAAAGGAGAAACAGATGTTGTCAGTCTGCGGTTATTTTATTGCCAGAATCTCCATGCTCATGTTGTAGGTCAAACAAAATGTTGTCTTTTCTATTGTTTGTACTTCCAGCATATATCCACCCCTGTATGTATGTACAGAAGCCTCTGAAGGGTAAGGACTTTTGCCTCCCAGAATAGATGAGGGTCTGCTAACTTTACTGACATTCATTGCTATAAATAAGACTTGTCGTAACTCAGGGATTTGGTTATTGCTGACGTGAAATGGCTTTATAACTACAGGGATCTAAAGCATTGTCAGTCGAGTTGAATTATCCTTAGTTGTGCACCATCATAATGTTATTTGAGTTGCTGGAACAGGCCTCTAAGACCTTGTAGTAACCATAGATAGTATTACTACAGGTATTTTTCTTTCTCCACAAGAGGTGAAATACAGGTGAACCAGGAGGCCCAAGTTTCTGTGAATATAATCTTTTATTATGGGTTGGCTCACAGTGAGCAGTGTTTGAAAATGTAACTGGCAGATGTGAGAATCAGATACTTTTACTGGTGATAGCTTGAAACTAAAATGAACAACTAGTTCACGTGAAAGTTGATTACATGACTCATAGTATCATTTTGTCATGTAATCTTGGTGGTGTCATTGGCCTGCTTTGTGAATTCATAAAAAAAGAAAATTCAAAAGCGTAGTGCCCTGATAGTCACATACTTGACTGTACCAAAGCAGTAGTAGACAGAGTGATATCACATATATCTCAAGCTACTCTAAAACCCCCATAAATTCAGTGTTTCATTTTTACAACTTGGCAAACACATTGGTATCACTTTTCTGTTCCATTGTACTGCACTGACAACAGAACAGGAAGATGTTCCTCAAAGGATGTATGATAACAATGAAGCAATGTGACAAAAGAGACCACCACAGCACAACACTTTTTATCAAGTGGATTTCTAGTGTACAAAGTCCATTTAAGACCCAGTTGAGCTCTGTTTTCAAGTTCAGTCATGACAGCATAGTGCATGTATGGTATAAAACAGCTTAACAAGGGAATGCCATAGAACTGTATTATAGCTTGTGGCAGTTACCCCATGTCTAAGCAGGAGTGGTGAAGAATCTACACTTCAAAATGGTGGTGTTGCTATGTAATCAGTCTTATCACTGAATTGTGTACTCTGACCCAGAGTAAATGAAAGGTTGCGTCCTCCAAAATCCACCATGTTCTGTGTAGGTATTGGAGTTATAATTCCTTACGAAAGCTGACCCATGTGCAGCAAACTTTTCGGATTGCTTAACACAGTCTAAACCTGGTTTCTATGTATTGGCTAAACAGAATAGCTCAAAGCTCTATAACCTACTGTTCTCTGAACAGCCTGTAATTACCAAGTCATTTGTGACTTTGATGTTACTGACTGTTTTAAATTGTTGTAATGGAAGACATTGAATGATTAGATGATTGGCAGAATAACGAAGTTGACGTTCCCATATTCCCATAATTAGGTTTTTGTGTGCATATTTCAAGGTTTTTACACATTTAAAGTGGAAAATGATTGAAAATAAATTAACAGTAAGTGTTGAAAAGGAAGTGAAAGTAGACGATCTTTGCAACTTTTGTTATTGTGTTGATCTCATTTTACCTCCCGTTATGAGGGTCTTGGTTGTGAAATTAAATAACCACAGATCTGACTGAGATCAGTCACCAATCTTTGAGCTGCAGCACTAAGTGCTGATGTTAGCCTGTCAGGCATGTGGAGTTTTCTGCTTTATGCAGTTTTGTGGCGGTTGGCTTGAATAATTAAAGTAGCAAATGTGTGTTTCATCACCTGCTCACAACCCCTGTGTGTTTTTGAAGGAGGGATATCCCCAGGAGTTTGTAGTCTTGGGTCTGTGACATTTTGCTAATCAAACATAGATGGTAGCGAATTTGAGATGCAAATGTAAACGCCCATAGAGGCATGTGCTGCCTACCTTCTTTTGTTTTTTTCTCGTCCTGTTCACATCATCAACTTGTCTGTTTTTCAAGACGTTTCACATCCTTGAGAGACCAGGGTACAGCTGAATGGCATCTATTTTTATCCCCCATGCTTCCCACTTAGCAGCTGTCACTATTTTACAAACTGAGGTCAACAGGTAATGTCACAACAACAACAAAAAGGCAGAACAGGTTGAGTTCTGGTTCTGCAAATCTAAAAATACAGTGTGTGGATGTGATTGTTTCTACATCAGTTTTTCCTCAATATGCCCGCCACCATGTGTGTGTATTTACAGACATTGCATATGGGCAATGTGTGTATTCCTGTTGTGGCGCCCCTCCGTCTACTCCAGTTATTGTTTTACATCTCTTGATTGGTCACAGTGGTTATGCTCTGACTCTATCGTGAGCAGCCCCCTCCTCCTTGTCCCTGTGCCTGTCTCCTTTCTGATGGGGTGGACTCAAGACGCGGCCCATTAGGGCCAGCCTCGCTGAAAGCAACACTGATGTGACCGTTTCCTTGATTGAACCAATGGAAGAGGGAAGCAAGGCTGTGCCCTCGGTCACAATGGGTCTTTGTCTTGTCACCCCTGGCTGAATTAACGGGATTTATTTAATTGATGGCAGTATGACAACAACGACACAGGCTGACCAGCTTGTGTGCAAATGATCAGGATCTTCTAGGATGTGTGGAGCTGAATGGGCATTGTTTTGTCAGTTTAAAATTTTTTTGTAGCCAGTACCAACCAAGGTGCAACAGAAGGTAGAAATGTAGTGTTCAGCTGATGCATCATCCAGTGTTATTTGAATGAGAGTTTTATATTGGGCCCTGTACTTGAAACAGCTCAATCCATTAATGAGCACCGGCTCAGTTTAACCAAGCTTTGCTATTTTTAAATCGTCGTACATTGTCATCAGATCAACTTTGCTGAAAAATTTTAAGACGGGTCAATTTAATTTCTGTTGTAGCTTTAACAGAGAGCGTGTTATGAAGCTGTAAGGAGGACTGAACATCTGGGTCGCAGACACAGGCAGCACAACCTGTCTTTTAAAAAGTACTCCAGTCTCTTGCTTGCTGTGACATTAATTTCTCATTCAGATACACTGACATCAATGGACAGGAGGTGATCCACTTCTCACTCTGTAATAAAATTGAATACTCATTTTGACATTGTTAACCATAGCAAAGGTCAAAGCTTCCTTCCTTTAAGTTTAGCTTATGTTGTGTGATGTGAAAACATATTTTTGTTGAAAAAAAATGAAGTGAAACTCGGGTATTGGGGCTTTTAAAGAAAGGTTAAAAATTGTAATTTTTTTTGTAACATGTTTTTCAAAAATGTAAATATTTGTCAAAGCTGCTGATTAAATTAACAGAAGTGAGTGATGACACACTGAAGAGGCTGTAATGTGAGGTGCAGATAGCCAACTTCAGTGCTGCCTAAAGAGTAAAACTTGCTGCCTAGCTTATTGTTATATAATTGGACCTTGTTCGTCTTTTTCTGTATTTACACATTAGTTGTTTCACTCATGCCAGAAGCTTCAGTAAATATTGATATACTAAATAAGGTGCTTCCAGCTGTCTTTATGCTGTTTTCCTTAGGCCTTTGTTGGAGTCTTGTGTCCTATGAAGGTTTAGAGTTAACTGTGATTCAGGATGGGAGGTTTTTGTCACCTACTGGTGCTTTCTGCAGTTGTACACAAACTTGCATCTGTAAATACTTGTAGTATTTACAAGGTAATCCCACACAGAACACATTCCTTAAAGGGCTCATTTTAAAGCTTCAAGTGAACTATTAAAGGTATATTTATTGTGTCTTCAAAAATATCAAAGTACATTTTAATCACTTTTCAGAAGGATTTGGACACCAGTGTAAAAGCAAATGGACTGGCAGTTAGTTCTGCTTTTGGTATTCAGAAGTACACAAGGTTGTTGCGTAGTTGATTGGTGGTGAGTGTTTGTACACTGAACTTAGAGCCACATGACCCAAGAGATAAGGTTTCAGTGTTGGCTGGGGGTTGGCATGTACTTTTGAAGGCCTCACCTCTATTGACAGTCAAAGTGCAGTCCTGTGTGTTTGAGTTTAAAATCACTTTGTGAAGTTAAAGTCTCTGATGAACATCGCAATAATTATCTGGTGTTTTGTTTGCTTGTTTTCCCCATGACGGTTAATTGATTGCATCAGTCAATACATTACGTTGGGGCTTGTTTGTCTGCAGTCTATACGCTACTTGCTGGTGGAATTCATAGATGGCCAAAGTAAACACTGCTGCTTCAGTAAACGCTACCTCTCGGCCTCTCACTGCTCCAGTCCACTGTTTTGGTGTAGAGCGGGGCTAACTGTTTCAGTGTGAAGTCTGAATTTGTTTTCTGAAAATGAACTTCCTCAACAGGCAGGAGGTGTTTCCTTCCCTCCCGGTCCTCTGTTTGAAACTGTGAGGTGAATACTGAGCACTTCTGAAACATGACTAGAGCAAAAACAACTGCTCCTTTGTATGAGCCGAGTGTGGGGCCAATTGTAATGCTTTGTGCAAGCTTTTTCATTCGCTCTCACCTCGGGCACCGAGCAGATCGTTTTAATCCATTCACTAGTTTGATTTGGAAATGTATCATTTAGATGTGCTTTAACAGTAGCCTGATTAGCCTTCACATTAATGGACGCTTTATTTGTTATGACATAATTTGACCCTCCCATGAAAAAAAAAGGCAGCCACTTGGCGCTCTGGAACAGCCTCTCTCTCACATTGGCTCTCCCACTCTAACTCAGCCCCCCTTTGTCTCATTCACATTTTTAGAGCTCCAGCCAGACTGGGTAGTCACCTAAATATCAGTTAGGGTTTCAAATAACAGCCCTCGCCATGGGGCTTTACGACACACCTTTATGTATCTATGACAGAGGTGTAACTGGTTTGTGTCAACTGGTTTATTTCTTGTGAGGAGGGTGTGGCGTGAGTATGAAGCCACGGCAGTTACATGCATAATCTTTTTTTTTGTTCTGCTTCTGTTAATTAAATACAAATATAGGTTTCATGTAGTTTTTTTACTCATCAAAAAAGCTTTTTGATGTATGGAATGGGTATTATAAAGTAACCTTAATGGTAAGTCAGTGGTGCCATAACATCCAGGTTGGCTGTGGCCTTTCCCACTGCTCTTTGTCAGACAGGTTTGTGGAGAACAGCAGCAGACTGCTGGCCTCAGCATTTTCCGCCTGTATTGATCTCCCCACATTAGCTCTCTCTTCATGCACAGACATGAGCACAATTGCTTCCCTTACAACATTGGCTGCCGTGGCAACTGAGTCCTGATCGTGAGATTTGCTCCCAGAAAACATCTCAAACCACTACCTCTTCATTTTGATGCTGCTATCATCTCCTTTACGTTCCCTGCCGTACATATTTGACACATCAGCGGCTTGATTTGCCACTTTAAAGCTATCTCCATATGTCTTTGTGTATTTTTGAATAGGCTAAGTGCTTAACAGGATAAAAGAGCAGTTTGAAAGGGGGGAAAAATGTGCCTTGGCACCTGCTGTTAGTGCCTGCCTGTTTGCACATGAATATGATGAGGCTGGCGGTGCGCGGGGCTATTTTAACTTGCAGATGAGCCACCAGGTCAGCACCATTGCAGCTTTGGTGTATTTTCAAGGATGCTGCAGTCAACAGGCCAGTCTGGCTTATTAGCTCCCTCTCCCCTCTCCACACTAGTGTGCCATTATTCATTGCATTCCCAACCGCCTCTCTTTGATGCCTTTTCATAAGAGCAATGATAACTGCGATCATTGCAACAGCAGTGGTAATTGACCAGCTGCAGTCATGCTAAAACACTTCCTGTGTTTGGCTGGATGCAAGGCAGTTTTCTCCTTCGGCCACTCTGCCTCTGTTGATATTCAAATGACGGTCTTCTGGAGGAGATACTCAAAAGAAGATAAGCGCTCTCTGGCACCCAAGGGCCCAGCTGAGAGGTCATGGCTGTGAAGACTGAGGTGACGCTCTGCTTTAAGGTTAATCAGTTGGTCTGACACTTTGCCCAGGCAGTGACTTCTTCTAATCTCTCTGCAACAAAACTGAATCAATTTTACAGGCAGTCACTCATGGCCTTTTGACCACGTCGAGTGCTTGCAGTTGATTCTGGCTTCAGAACTTTGACCACACCTTTTAATCAAACGAAAGACCAAATGCTTGACACACCTGTGTTAGCTTGTTGTTGGTTTGTTTAACTGCAGCCTTACTGCCTGTCATAAGCCTGTATTGGGTAACACAGTCATGGATCAAGACTTGACTCAAACTTACAAAGAACAGCATGAAGTAGGGCTCAAACCACCTGGAATCCGTTTCAAATGGCATCCTCACTCATCCTTTCTTTCTCTCTTCCTTTAACATGAATATATAAATGCTTTGTAAAAAAACCCCCAAAACATCAGTGTTTAACTGTGCCTTAATTGTCCCTCATTTTCAAAAGCATTGGATATTTGGCCCATGCACACAGCAAGCCTAACTCTGAAATGAGTTTTGGAACCTGCAGGCTTGTCTGTCCGAACAGTCCCCCTTCCTATTTGTAAATTCATTCAGAGTAGGAACCTGTCATGTCAAGAGATATCTTTCAGTGTTTTTGTCTCTTGAGCAGGGATTTTCTTTTAATACAAATGGGCAGTTCTCTCGCTGCCTGACATATCTGATTGCTCTACTTTGCTGAGAGCTGTGATTCATCCTAGACTGAGGATAACTTACATAGCCTACCTCACTACCACTGAGTCTCAGCTGGCTCACTCGCTCTCTGTTTCCCCAGTCTCTTTGGTCACTCTTTCTGTCTTGCTCTGTCCTTTTATAAAAGGATTTCCCTATTGTTATGTCCCTTCCTATGTTCACTTTGCCTGTCCCTTTGCCTTTGGCCTGGAAAGCTCTTTACCTACTTCCTTTTTGTTGGTGAAGTACATGCAGCACTCAAGGGAATCTCAGTGATGCTTCTGACAAATAAAAGATGCAGACGATGGAGGATTGACAGGCAGAATGCAGGTCAAAATGCAGCTGACATGACGTCACCTATAGAGCAGATAGGATGTTCTATTGTGACAGAAACCTAAATGAATACTGATTGAATCACAGCCCCAGTTTTAGAAGTCACTCTAAACCAAAATAGGATCAGTCTGCTGCATGTTGAGTTGAGTGGTCATTTTGTAAATGCACTAATGCCTCCTGCTTCCCCCTCATGTCCTCGCTGACTGGCTTTGACAAACTGTGTGTGCGTGTACACTCCTTCTCCTGTCTCACCCACTGTGCAAACACTCTGGAGTTTGACCCAATTCTTACCTTATCACAGAAATGAAAAGATATGCCTATCCAGCACCGCTCTCTTATGCGCCTTTACCTTTCCATCTTTCCAACTCTACTTTCCATCTCGGTCCGTCCAGAACATCCAAGCCACCCCTGACTGGGGCATCTGGCGTCCACCCACTGGCTGCAGCAGCAGCGTTTCGTTCCAGGGTGGCTGCTAGCCAGCATGGATTATTATTTTCTTATTGTATCTATATATCTTGTTTGTGGGATTTCTGCTCTTAATTGAAGGGATGGCATTGTTGTCATGGTGACATCCTGAACATAAAGCTTGTTGTGAGCCGAGCCAAAGAGTGATCTCTTTGTGCTCCTGTCCTCATCAACCAGTGTTCAAGACCCTAGCTCGTGACTTATGGGTTAACCGTGTTATTCAGGACAATCTTATTTTCACTAAACAGCTGGATGATACATCGATTCTATCAGTTAATTTGGGTTTATGGTTTAGGACAATGTTTAAAAATCTGTGGTCAAACCAGCAGCGTGTTACATATACGACTAGTCCACTTTGAAATAAAGTCTTAACACAGACTATAAACAAAGTGCGTATTTGGAAATGAACGTAATCAGATTATGTTCACAGCAAATCGAAAACATATCATCTGTGTCCCTTATAACTTTAAAAATCACACTAAATTACTAAATTGTAATATGAAGTACAATTGTCTTATTAATAAGAGTGGAATTGTTTAATGATACAGGACTTGTGGCAATATAAAATTTCCTAGCGTTGCTAAATGACTGACAACTCCCGGGCCTGTAGCCTCTTTACACTACTTAATCTGGCATGTAACAAATTGAGACTTGATCCTGGCTGAATGCAGATCAGTCTATAAGAGCCATCCACTCTGCAAGATGGAGGCCTTCCACTCATTCCTGCAGTCACTGGATGGTTTCATGCTCATTTACACATAACGAGCAGCTGGATCTTATCTGAAAGGAGGTGGGCGTCGAGGAGTGGAGCCTTAAGTTGGTTCAGTTGCTTGAGAGGATCTCCTCAAAGGTCCTCGGCTGGAGTCAAGAGGAGGGAGAGCTGAGAGCCTCTCGGTCCTCGCCAGGCGTGGATGAGAGGGGCAGTGAGAGGCCAATAGAGCCAGACAGGGACAGCCACAGGGGGTGTGCCCCCAGGGAAGACTTAGGAAAACAAGGTCAACGCTTGGAAGAGCACATCATTCCATTATGTCGCATCCAGTTATTTCATACTGCCAACTTTGTTTTGAAATCAGAGTACCATCAAAAACTGTGATTTTGTCTACATGCTGTTTAACAGCCCCTTCTCTCCTCTGTCTCTCTCTCCAGACCTCTTTGATTTAATGGGTCCAATCATTGGGATGTCACCAGATAAGAAAACGGAAATTCCGGGTATGCAAGAGGAGCGGACAGGGCTCAGAGGTGTTTGTGGTGTGGGAACACTGCCCGAGGCAGAGTGTGCGTCCAGTCCGCTGGCCACCAGCGTGGATCGTACTGGAGGTAACGAGGATGAGGAGCTCACCAACCTCAACTGGCTGCACGAGAACCTGCTTCAGAACTTCACTCTGGGAGGTCCAGAAGCTCAACCCAGCGGCAGTCCCCTCTTTGACATAGAGGGAGACTACGGGTCCAACCAGGGCCCGTCCTCATCGTCCTCATCTTCATCACACAGCAGGGGCAGGGAGCGGGACTCATTGAAGTCAAAGCCCCCTTTCTCATTTTCGCTCCTCATCTACATGGCCATTGAGCAGTCTCCCAGCAAATCTTTGCCTGTTAAAGAAATCTATGGCTGGATTCTCGAGCACTTCCCTTATTTCTCCAATGCCCCCACTGGCTGGAAGAACTCAGTTCGTCACAACTTGTCCCTGAACAAATGCTTCCGCAAGGTCGAGAGGAGTTTGGGAAAGGTATGTTATAAATTGCACTCTGCACTGTTTAGATTCTGCTTCTCGAAACTGTTCTCGTCGCATCATTTGATGATGGGATATCAAGATTTCCAAAGGCAAAATGTGTCTGCTTTGTTAAAAAAATGCTAAACAAGTGTTTCAGTGTGAAGCTGCAGTGTGGCTCATGTGACAGTGTCCAGGACTGCCGCAGGGACCTCTGACTCTGCTGCGATAAGGGTGGAATACAGCCAAGGTCACAGATACTCCTTCTGAGGGAAATGCAAACACAGCACTCTAAGATAGGACTTTATCTTCCGAAGCACTGCAAGGTAGTGCAACTGTTTCAACCAGGGAGAGAAGCATCCAGTGGTAGGAAACCTCGACATCACACTGCGAGAAGGAAGAAAACATGACTTGCAGTGCAGAGACGTAGGAAGAATCTTTGTCAGTCTGGCCCTGGCAGAGTTACATGTGACTCATGTTCATTCGTGTTTCTACATAGACACAAAAAGGGAGAAGTTGACCTTCTCATATGCACATGCTTGTGGAAAAAAGGTTAAACACATCCTGCATATCCTGTACAAACATTCCTGTAAATTGAATAGGAAATGAGTGAAGTGTGAGTTGTGAAATTGTTCATTTACTTCCTAGTGGTTGTGATTTCCATTGAGCTGAGTGTTAAAACATGTTGCATGGAAAAGGTAGGGGTAGAGGGTGAACCATAGTTTCAAATCTTGAATTCCTTTATAACAGTAAAGGTGCAATGTGTAATGCCTTGTCCGTTGCTCCAAAGAAAAAGGGGGTAGCATTTCCCCACCCTCTTCCTGTCCACATATAGCGACCATAGCATCAAACTTCATCTCTTTACTTGCCAAGAACGGAGTGCAGACACGACAGTGACTCACTAGACAGGACGGCCCTGGGCTTCATGGTTAGCTTTCTGCAACACAATGCATAAACATATTTGGTATAATGTCAAAATCGCTGCTACTTCAAATTCTGTTGATAATGGTTTCATTTTTTAAAAATGTTTTAAACTAAAGTTCTGGCCATATCTCATACTTCGCACCTTTGAATAGTCATGACTAAGTTAGCAGTAGTCAAAGTTAAAGCTGCTTAAAAACATCTGAGTGTTTTTTTTTAACTCATAAAGTCAGTTAATCATCAAGACTGTGGGAGCGTGGTTTGTCAATCAGATTTGATTGACAGCGGCTTGGTAACATCAAATGTTGCTAAATCAATAAGCAATAAGCAAACAGTAAGCTTTTCAGTTTCCTTTCAGTAAAGTTCATGTTTGTTGCTCTAGTGTGTGAGAGTGTCAGTTCAGAGGCAAACCTAATTTCCATGTTACTGTACTGATCCAGGGAGTGACACGATGGCAGCCATATTGAGCTTCAGTATGAGTTCAGACTTGTGACCGGTAGAGCCTGTGGTGCCAAGCCTGTGCCTGGCTGAGACCTCATATTTTCCCACCGTGGGAGAGGATGGCGGTTAGCACTCAGCGAGTAGCAACATGGTGCGGTACAGGCCGCTCAGCATGCAGGTGCACAGCGTGAGCCCTTCGTCTGCTGAGAGAGCAGCACCAGTTTCACATGACACTGGCTGGTGGTTTCCGTTGCCATGGAGACATTTCCTTCTTCCTGCATCAGGGCTGGTTGGTAATCTGAGTCAAGGTTATTCTCCTCCCTCCCTCGCTCTATTCTCCTCCCAGACTGGGCAATACGCCGCCATCAGATAAAGTGACAGTTAACACACTCCCGCACACATCACCAACAGACAAATTCATTCCTCACACAGTGCTGCGGAGCAGTTATTTCCTCCTTTTGTTGAGGCTGTTAAGGAATTCTTAGTTTGTGCTGTTTTCCACTGCTTTGTTCACGATGTCCTCTAAGAACTGTTTCTTCAGTATTTTTGCCCTTTGTGTAAAATAGACTGAGAGACTGTAAAATATAAACCCAAATAATTCTATGCACCATTGTGAGGGTTTAAAAATAGATAAAAATAAATTAATAAAATATGAAATTTAATTCAAAACTAGAAGTGGTTACGGGCAAAGAAGCATTTCAATACGCTCTAAAGGGCAGTGAAAAGATATTTCAAGCTAACAAACATGAATAAAAACAATGCTTGATTTAGCATAATAAATTCTGCTTTGCAAATGCATTAAAAGGAGGAAATATATTCTACATGTTTATTAGACTACAATGATACATACAATAAGTTGTGGTGAGAAATAAACATCACTTTTGTTTGTTTACAAGAAAGTTCACAAGGTACATTTGTTTAAATATATTTAAAGGGCCAATCAGAAAAAAACAGTCAGGAATCAGGACTTTTCTTGTCCTATACAACATCTAAATTAACTGTAAATTAAAATTATTCTCACTGCCAAATATATCCTCATAGAATGGTTTGTGATGTGATGTAAGAAATGGTGACACATGACTGTCATGACCTTTCTATTTAATGTGACATGGTCACTGTTTTTAACTTGTGGTTAACGTTATGAAACAGAACTACGGGGTTATGTTTAGATGCGTAAATACTGCGCGTCCTGGCTTACTGTACTGTAAGATTCATACGGGTGCATTACTGTCTTACTTTTTTATCTTGGGTTTGAAGTTTGACTGTCCCTCTTCTTTCCTCCAGGCCAATGGAAAAGGTTCCCTCTGGTGTGTTGACCCAGAGTACCGCCCCAACCTGATCCAAGCCCTTAAGAAGCAGCACTTCCCAACCGCACATGCCTTCTGCACACCACCCGCCTCCCCACCCAGGTAAACTTTCATTGCCCACTGCTCCTAAGCATGGTGTGTTCACTGGTGTGTCAAAAAAAGGGATTGTTTAAATGCAGAGGTAGAATTTCCCCATTGTGGGATTAATAAAAGTAAACTTAACTTTTTTGTCATTTTGTATTTTGTGAACTATGAATTTATATTTAATGTATGTTGCAGCAGTGTGTTGTCATTTATTTATCAGACTGAACATGTTTTTGTTTTTGGAGGTCTGTTTTTTTGTTTGACATTTGATCCTTTATATAACTAAAAAGAGTCACATTTGACTTTTTTTTTCTCATCAAAATCTTATCTGTGGTTTCTTTTGTTTACCGTCTGCAGTGCCTCCTCACCCCCTCGCCATCTCTTTCTACAAGGCTGCTCATTCAAAGGTGAGAGCGAAGGAAACGCCTCTCTGTTTTTACGTTTGGATATGTGCATTAAAAGCAAATGTATACAAATGCCAGTCAGTGCAGTTTTTTCAGCTTGTGTTTGTGCAGTATTTTGATTCTGTTGCCTGTGCACATTTCAGTCCCAGAACATTCAGCATCACCGTGCTTGTATCCTCAACTCTTGGTTTGATTTGTTGCTTTCGAGTCATTGATGCCTCATGTAGACCATAATGTGGAGAGCTCCCAGTCGATGTATCAGCCTCCTCTTTTCCCCCTCTGCCTCTTGGATTTGTAACCTTGACGACAGGCAGAGGTTCTGCTGGTGCTGAGTGTCGAGCACTCAGTCTCACTGTAATCATTAATAATTTAGAGCCCCAGAAGTGAGCTATGAGGCTTTTAGACACTTTGTCAGGTCTGCAAAGATCGGATGCAATATCAGTGGCTTCAATTCATCCTCTGGTTTGTTTCGGTACCTTCTGCATACCCAACCCATCCAGTGACTATCGACTGGGTCACAATGTCTCTAGTCTAAAATGAGTGAAGGGACCCAGTCCTCCCAGTCCTAGTAGAGATGCCATGCTACCATGCTTCCACACCTCAGGACTGACCATCATGCATGTTCTCTCCTCTTCCAGAGTCTGACATTGATGCTGCCACTGCCATGATGCTCTTAAACTCTGCCCCCGGGCACCACGTTGACCCATGTAAGAGAATCCACAAGCAGCCATATGTTCACCTATTGTTCCAACTCCTACCCCCGACATCCCACCCTGTCATTGCTTACGTCTTCTTTTGTTTTGTGTGCTTTAGTTTGTGATGTGCACGTCACCTGTACAAGCAAAATGTGGCTCAGGAAAGGTTTGAAGAACATTGCTTTTACCTGATTGCATTCCATTTTTCCTGCAGACGTCCTTTTCAAGACGCATTTTCCCTTGTGCGACGTAGTTGCACTATTAAAAAAAAAGTTCTACAGAATGATGCTATGATGATAGAGGGCAAAAATGGACAAAAAACTGGCTAAAGTATATATATACTTTTCCTCTTTCACTTAGTTGAGTCTTTTGACCAACTTCCTGACCATTACTACCAAATATTTTTTTATTTTCAGAATAGTACACTTGTATTAAAATTATTTTTAAATTATGTTTACAAAATGCCACTGTATTTATGAGGACAAAAAACACCACGAAATCTCGGACATTTTGATGATTAGCAACGCCATTTGTTTTAATGCATTTTCTATTATTGTAAAGATTTAAAAAATAAACATGCAAAGACAAAGACAGAAATGTCCCTAAGACAGAAATGTCCCCCTTCCTGAAAACTGCTATAAAAAAAGACTATTATCAGTTTTCACTTTATCAGAGTTATGTTTTTTAACCCACCTTCCAATGAAGAAAACTTACTGACTATTATTGCTTGTATTTTAAATTGGATCATAATGTATTTAGCCTGTACTTAATTAATTTGATTCAGTGACTGCTGAGACCCTCTAAGGAGTATTTCCGTGTGATGAGGTCGAGCTAATATGTGTACTTTCCCCATCAATAGTCTGCTTTAACATGCATGCAGCCAGATATTTTTAATTCAGGTTTTCCCTCTGGTGTCTCAGTTCTGCTTTGTACTTGTAAACAAAGTGAGTTAAAGCTACAGTACGTGGTTCACTGAGTTTCTTCTTCGGTAAAAAAAATCTTTGAAAAACCCCAAAACAGCTGGTTTACTGTAAAGTTACAGTAGGATTAATTATCACAGGTTACAACCTATTTTAAGCCAACTAAAGTGAAATGACATGCAACATTTAAAGCCTTTGTCATTCTTTAACAATCCTGTAAAATGTTCTTTTGCATTTAAATGTGTACTTAATCACTTTTTCCATCTTCTGCTCACCTCAGGCAATTCTGACGGCCCACTGGACCTCTCCCGACCCGACTCTGTCCTGGTGAGCAGCGATCCAAAGCAGGACCACAACTACAGCAGCGTAGCCCTGCAGCGCTGCTCCTCTCGCTCCTCCTCCTCGTCTCTTTCCTCCCTGGACGAAGGAGGCTGCGACCGCAGGCAGTCCCACCGCGCCGGCAGCGAGGGCTTCCACAGCGACGAGGACTCCGACCTCTGGGACGAGAGGGGCGTCCACCAGACTTCTCGACGTCCGCCCGCGATCAAGTGGCCCGCCGGTAAGAGGGCACGACGCGAGGTCAAGCCAGAGCTGGACGAGGAGCTGAAGGAAGCCGCCGGCTCCTTGCTGCACCTCGCTGGTATACGCAACTGCACGGAGGGCTCCAAACGCACTGTCAAGAGCACAAAACTTAACAGGAAATGAAGATTATTTTTGCCCCCCATCAGACTCCGGACCCTGTGAACCCTAACCTCTGACCCCTGATCGTGTGTCCCAGTGTGCCTCCTTCTCCTTATCTGATCGTTCATTGGCCATTTTGAGCCTTTTTTTTGTTTGGGAATATCCCTGTCCAACAAAACAAATGGCAATAGCATCGTTCACACAGGAGAACAAAGCCATATAGAGACTTTTGTAACTCGGGGGTGACTGCTGGGGGTTGGTGTTTGGGCTATGGAGAACCATCAAGAAACCTATCCAAAATGACCTGCCTGCTTCTGTTGGATTAGAAGATTGTGATTCAAGAATTTTTCTCTGAAAGACAAAACGGGAAAAGCTGAAGGTTTTATAACTCAAAGCGTTGCATGCTTCCTCCTCAAACCTGTATCCTCTTCCAAGTGAATCTATTTATGAAGCGAATGAGTGCATGTTTGTAACAGACAAAAACCTAACCTCCTGGTGTTATCAGTTTCTCCTTTTTGTGCTAAAGAAAAAAAATGCCACTGTTTTGAAAGGAACTCTTGCTCCATGAATCCTCTTGTAAGAGAGATGCAATAATTAATCCACAACCTTAACTTTTTTTTTTATTTTTATTTTTTTTTATTTTCATGGTGGCATTTTTTCAGAGTTGAGTATGCTAGTTAAACTTTACAATTAAGAGAATGAATGGAGTAGTACTATGACCTTGTTATGCGATAAACTTATTACACAGGAGCTTTGGCTCTACTTCAGGATTAGCAAGATGTGGAAATAGTATTACTCTGCCACTGCCAAATTTAGTTGCAAAGTTAGCTATTCTACTTCACTCATTTTTGTGCGGCCATTACAGTGCTATACAAATGAAAGTTTGTTTTTTTTGCAAATCCACTGCTCATCCTGTCAATCCCTTTCATCCATCAATGTGTTTTTGACATTTATTGTGCAGACATATATTCACGTTTGGGGACAGCCTATGCAAAGTGAACATCTGCCAGCTGTTGCCAGATGTTCACTGCGTGTTCATAGGTTATTCTCCATAGATTTCATTTTATTTTTATGCGTGTGTGTGTGTGTGTGTCAAAGTGCATGTCGAATTCAGCTTAAACCTGTCATGACAGAAAAGAGTTTGAAATGGTCAAACATTTTTTCCTCTACTGACAAAGTAGTCATACTGCTCCAATGAATGTGATTGGTGTAATGACAGATCTCCCTGCTCCAGCTGTATCATAGGGCCGCTTGGTACTCTGTTTGCTCCTGGTCCTTTTTTTAATGCAGAGCTGGTTTGCAGTCAAAAACGGGAGCGGAGAGTAATTTCCATGCTCCATTATTTGGGTTTGCAGTTTGTGTGTTCCCTTTAAATTTTTTAACCATGTCCTTTAAAAAAATCACAAAATCATACAGCGAATTCTCAGATTATGTGGCAAAGTTAATTCACAACTTGAGAATGGAGGGTTTCTTGTTCAAAAAAATACAAGGTGCAGCTCATAGTGTAAAGAACAAGCAGAGGACAGTATAGCCGTGGCCAGACAGAACTGGACTTTGTATGTGCAGTCGCTCGCAGGCGAGATGTTGAAGACCTGTGCTGCTCTCATGTTGTGCCCTCAGTTCTGGCCGGCCGCGAGTGTTTCGTCCTCGCTCTTCCTCTTGAAACAAAATAAGGAAGTGCACGCTCTCTTCTCAAGCTGCGAAATGGAGTGTTTATTGTCAGTTGATTGCATGCAGTTCACTGAGAGGAAGTTGCGAGCCACTTGTGTGAAATGCCACAATTCTCATTTGAGCGTTTTAAAAAATGCGTCACACTTGCAGCGTACAAATACAAGGTAGCATGGAAGCTCACAGACTTCTTCCCACAGTACTAGATCACATTGTCACAGTGACTGTTAGTTTAGCATGCATGGTCAGTGCCAAACATGTTCTTGTGCCGCTGATGTAAAAAGGGCCATGGTCACTATATTCCCCCCGCTGCCACAATGTAGTTGTGATTAAGAGTAACAATGCCCTAGTTTTCTGAATCATCCGAACAGGAAATGGGAGAGGACTCTGGTCAGGACAGTGACTTAACCAATCCTTTGGTTTATTTTTGTCGCTTTAGAGTGAGAACTGCTCTTAGCAGAGTAAGCTGCAGTTCTCAGAAGTAATACTTGCATACACTGGTCTTGTTTAGCTGTGAATAAAAGAACAAATTATTGTTCATTAATCATCACCTTATTTATGACATTAATTTATGGGATTATTGAATGCATACTCTATCAAACACTGGTCATTTAAAATGAGTGACTAGGCACATTTATTTTTCTCCCTCTGTGAACTCCTTTTAATAAGTATTTTGTTTTTTTTCCTTGTTTTATTTTACAGCAATACACCTTTTTTCTTCACTATCTTATAGTGATTAAGTATTTTGCCAATGTCTATTGTCTTTAGAGCGGGTGTTTTTTTGTTTTGTTTTTCTTTTCAATTTAACCATGACTGCCAGGTTTTCTTGATGTTTTGTTTTGCTCTTTTGTTAGGCTGGATAGTTTATTAACATTGATCCTGAAACCTTTTGTTGCCAAAATTAATGTACAGCTGGGGTCTTAAATTTAAGATGGACACATTCCCCATGTACTGTAGAAGTTCCTTCAAGATGATTGAATCATTTTTACATTTGTCTCATGTTCATGTTTAGATATTATGACTAAGTAGTCACAAATTGAAGATTAGCTCTCGATCACATTGCAGATTAGAATCTGTAAAAAACAACAACAAATGACTGCCACTCATAACTCATGCTTCCATGTGCTGTTATGGGATGTTGACATGTTTAGAATATCAGACTCTCTCAGTCCCCAGGCTGCTGCTGTTTAGTTTCAGACCTACATTTAGCAACAGCTGCAGAGAAATTATGGAGACTTGTTGGAAAAGCTCACTCATTCTTTCTGTAGCATTTGCAAAAGACACGTCATGTTGGTCTCAAAGTGACACCAAGTCAGACTTGTGGAATAGCTACCGAAATAGTTTGGGGTCCAACTCAGTTGCTTCATTGCTCAACAGCTGTTATTGAAAATTAATTATGTGATTCTCAAAAATTCTGTTGCAGTTCCTAAAGGGTATGATGAACATTTGTTGCCAACCCAGTATCAGTTTGTGTCAGTTGTCTGCCATGTCTATTGGACCGACACACCTTTTGGTTTTTGTATGCTAACCTCTGTTGATAAAATGTTTATAAGATTTATTTTCGCCAAAGATATGCAATTGCATTATATATGGTATTACAAAATATTAATAAAAACCTGTTCTTGTTATGACTGTGCGCATCTTTTTATTCCAGCCTGATCAACAGCTCCGCTCCAGCATTTCATCTCTGCAAATAAGTCTTGACAAGTTGTTTTTGCCCTCTAAACTCTCCTCCACAACAAAAGACAGAGCATGTACAAAGTTTGGAAAGTGATGGATTTTAACTGTTATGATTTTAAGCTTAAAAATATGCTTGGATTTGAATACACTTCTTGAGAAATGCTTGATTTTTACATCAACACAATCAGTCATGTAGACCAGAAAAATATTTTAGCAATTGAAGTGAAAAGATATTCCGGTCATGTTTATTTTTTGTCTCTTGGCGTCTTACACCAAGCTACTCTAAATGATCAAACAATCAAAACAGAAAATTAATATAAACAGCTTGCCAAATAAATTGACTATACATTCACTGCTGTGGGTTAAAAGGAATTCTGAAAACTTAATTTTTTGCAATTGCATTTACAGTAACATTTTAGATGTGATGATAAAGGTTGAGAGAGTTTGTTTGGATTTTACTCCTAAAAACCTGTAAGAATCCTGAAAAGAATGCCATCACTTTACTAGCTAAATTTTTGATCAACATTGCCACCTGCTGTGAAGGCTTTAAGAAGAAATGTCTTGCCAATAATAGCCTATTCTTTAGAATAGCCTCCTCTCCATGTGGCTGCTTTCTCAGTTTTCACATAACCATGTTACAGCTGGCAAATATTTCCCACCAAGACCAGCAGTTCAGAGCTGTTTTGACTGCACAAGCTGTGCTCAGCACTACGTGTGGCGGCTCCACCACACTTTTTCTTTTTCTTCGGCGTGTCTTTCGAATGCACCAACATGGCTCGCTGCCAGAAATGCACCTCACATTAATGTAAATTCCAGGGCTGTGCCAGTGATGGATGCATCATCAGATGTCCTAACGACACTCTTCGCTGTAAGTTAATTAGTCATGGAGGACTGTGGGATGAACACAGTGTGACCCTGAACAAGGGCTTGTCTGACTAGCCTCAGGCCCATTGGCACAGCTCTATTGTTCAATAGAGTCCTGTGTGTCGACTGGAAGATGGGGGCTTCTCCCTACTGACTGCCTCAATTCAGCTGGAAATCAGAGCAGCATCACCTCCCCCCCTCCCACACGGCCCTAGCAACCACGCCACGCCGACAGTTGCCAGGCAACCAGACAATGCTGGAGCCACTGGCTGTGGTGTCAGAGAGTTTGTGTTTTGCCTGTATGCATTTAAGATCAGGAATAGTGAAACAGCAGCAGAGGAAATGTCTCCCTTCTTCCACAAAATACTTGTTTTTGTGAATATTTTACATTTAACAAATTTAACATCTGATAAAATAAGATCTCTGCAGTTATGATTTCTTAAAAGAAATAGCGATGCTGCCGTGTGCGGTGAAAATCTAAAGAGATTATTATGGATTAGGTGAAATTAATCTTGTAGGATTTGAGCAGTGATGGCTGCATTAGCAACATGTCATTTCACTTGTAGTCTAAACGAGGTCATGTGCGTTTTAAAGGGAAATCACAGACAGATCTTTGCTGCAACCCGCTTGTGATTTTCTGACCTTGTTTTTTTTTAATGCAAGCCATACCACATTTAAAATGAACAGTAAATAATTCAGCAGTGACATCACAGCACTTAAGTGTAAATGACATTAGGTCTAGTTATAAATAATTATCTGTCATACTAATATCATATTCAGACCTTCCTATAATCACCTGTACAAACAAATGTAATCATGGCTAAAATATATTACAGTATCTACATATCAAGTGATTTATTACAAGTAGGTGTTACAAGTCAGCGTATTTAAGTTATCAAATATTAAAGTAATCTTTATGTACTATTATCCCTTTCAGAGTGTCATATTAATTATACATAATAATTATTTTAGGAATAATATTATTGATTCATTAACTACTTTAATGCGCTACTACTACTACTTTAATATAAAAATGTATTAGATATTATTTATTCTATATATTTTCCCTGTATCTGCTGAACATGTAAAAGTAATGCTCTAACCTATGTTTCTATTCTGAGTGGGGTCAATAGTGTTCACACTTAAGTATGTAAGTATAAAAGTACTTTTTATGAAGAATTGCCAAGTTTCAAGTTTGTTATTTTTGTGTACACAACTATTACAAGAAGCAGTTGTTAGTAAGGGAAATCTTGGATCTCATGCTCTTTCTAAAAATGGTTATGTATTTCTTAAAAAAAAAACATATCAGAATCATTATTTCAGTAATTCTGATTCTGATATGTATTTAAAAAAAGTAAAAATCTAAGAATCTTTTTAAGATTAAATAATGTAAAGGTATGTGGATTTATATTAGGCCTACTCTATCTTATGTTTGATTTATTTATAGGGCCATTTCAGTGTCATATTATTTTATATAATTATGTTATTAGAATATTATTATAGATTCATTAACTACTTTAATGCATTACTATTGAGAAGCGTAATATATATAAAAACGGTTTGTTTCATTTGTTGACCATGTGTTTTTCTATCTGCTGAACCTGCAACGTAATGCACAATTAAAACTGTGAGATAAAGCTCTCTAATTTGTTCCTCGCTTTCTTCAAACGCTAGACGGCGCCCTGCTCGAACCAGCTCTGCTCTTCTCTGTTTCCTGAACTCTGACCTCGGGGCTTGTGTCTGTGGTCGGCTCTCATTCGAGGAAGATCTTTGCTGGATGGAAAATGAAAGTATTCCTCCAGATGAATGGATTGTCAGCGCCGTTTGACTAGCTTAGCAGCGGCTACACTCCCTCTGTGATACGATTTGCGGTCGCAGCGGGTCACAAGGCTGCTGTCACATAACATGACCTACATGTGTGACTCGCTGTCGGGATTTGTTTTGCTACATAGCTAGTTAGCTGTTGGCTAGCCAGCTAGCTAGCAAGCTAACAGTGCTAACTTAAAAAAGGGTTGCTGTCAAGTCAGGATAACATCCGGCTTCAGTGTAACGTTAGCGTTAAATCAGATGACTACCAACCACTTCTTTCTCTAGGACTCATGACCGCCCCTCTGTGTGACAATGTTTTCGATGTCAGTTTTACCAAGTAACGGAACAAGCCGCCTACTAACCGTACTTAGTAATAACGGTGAATTAGCGAACCTGTGCTAGCCAGGTATTAGCTCACCGTTTCCATCAACATCCAAGCAGCCGGCAGTGAGAAGAGCAAGCTAACTATTCACCCAGCAGCTAGCCGGGCTAGCGAGGGTGACGTTTTTTAGCATCAACATTTTAGCGACGGGATAACGTTTCCAGCGACAATGGCTAACGTTACAGACCTGCAAACTAAATACAGCAAACTGGCACAGGAGTACTCCAAGGTAAAACACTTGTTTCCCCATTAAGTTTTAATAAAGTAAATTTAGTCGTCATTGTTGAAAACAGTTATTGACAAAGCGAGAACTCAGAAGCGATCAATGTGTTATTAGCTTTAGCCGCATTCTATCAATATGCATCTGTAATCAGTTACCTAGACATTTACCGGAGTGGATTCAATGGTTGATACTGACCTCTTGTCAGTGCAAAGATATACACTCAAATGGGAGTTTATTACACTTGGCTAAATCTAATGCACTCCAGCAAAATCCCAGCTATAAACCTTACCTCCAAGAACGTTATATTGCTTCAGAGTGTATCCAACTACATGAACTTTGCGGTCCTTTTGGAAGATGTAGTTTGTGGTGCAGCTGACTTAATATTATATTGTTTCCCTAAATTTACTTGGTTTTTATTACAGACACCTCTAATAGTTTTGTCAGCACCCACAGCCTCCAAAATGACAATACTGTTAAATCAACATGACCAAAAACTGAACCTTTTAAATGTCTCGAGGGTTTTTATTTTTTTTGCAGAGAATGAGTAAGCGTGATGTATCCACTAAACATATATACAGCATATAAATCAGTGTCCACTGATCTCATAAAAAAACTAAAAAAGAAAGACCAAATATTGTGGTTATCATGGATGTGTTAAAATCATGCTGTGTTCTAGAGCCATCATCATTGTTAAAGATTAATTTGTTAACGAGTCACAGGTTACTGACAGTAAAGCCTTTGAGTGTGCGTTTTCTCTGTGAGCTGTTTGCGGCCTTTGTTTCTGTGTCAGCTGACAGTGTGTGCTGTTTCCTGTTCAACTCTGATCTCCCCGTTAACCAAGCACCATATCCTGCTCAGGAAGTGCTGACTATGTAGCTGTCACACATACTGCCGTTATGCTTAATTAAGCATGTGTTAAAAGGCCACTGGCCATACAGCAAAGAACACTGGGTTTTAATTAGTCTGGTGACTCTTTATTCTGTACACAGAATAGGATAAAAAAGCAGCCGCACACAAGAAATTGTGTTATTTTTGTGTGTAAACCATTGCATCTTGCATAACTGACCACTGATAACATTTTATATTGCATATCCATGTCATCCTTCGTATTTTTTACAGCTTCGTGCCCAGAACCAGGTGTTGAAGAAAGCGGTTGTGGATGAACAGGGCAACTCTGCCTCATTTAAGGTAAAGTGACACATGAAACAGAAAATAATTCCTTCGATCCACAGCTGTAATGTAACCACAGTGTTTCCCGATTCCTAATTATGTTCAAATTTAACACTTTAAAGTTTTTGGAAATATTCATCAGTTCCTTTTCGAAATCTACATGATCCACTCTTTCGGCATAGATTGGATAATACACAATATTCATTCAGAATTAATATAGAGAAAACACTACAACAGTTAACAAATCCAGATGGTCAACTAATACTATGAGTACTTATTGCAAAGTTGCATTTAGTTATGCGGAAGTTGCACAATGTCAGTTCTGCCATATGTACTAGGGAGCCTTTTTTCAATCAAAGCAAGCTCTGCAACACTGCATAGAGTGGTGTCATCATAATTTAGAGGTAGGGATTTGCGCAATGTGCTGGTTAGTGAAAAGACATGTACAGCAAGGTTATGTGTTTTTGTTATTGTCCTGAACAGGACCAGCTGAAGCAGCGGGACCAGAGCCTGAGGAAGCAGGAGCAGGAGATGGACAGTCTCAGCTTCAGGAATCAACAGCTGGCCAAAAGGGTGGAGCTGCTGCAAGAGGAGCTCGCTGTCAGTGAAGCCAAGGGCAAAAAGGGGAAGGTGATCATGAGGGGAAATAAGGGAGAGGCTACACAGTTGGGAAGAAGGAACAGGGTGTATTCACATAGCCGTACAGTTAATCTGAGTGCAAAAAAAATAATTTAATGAGTGATTATTCAAATTAAAAACTCTATAATTAGTGTAATTAACACTAATGTTAACAGCCCCTATTATATCTCTCCCTCCTCTAGAGTAAAGCAGACTCTCCCTCTCAGCATGGTCTGGAGACACAGAGTGTTTTCGATGAAGTCCTGCAGAAAAAGATTGAAGAAAATGAGCGACTTCATATCCAAGTAAGCAGTTACATTGTGTTTATATTGGCCTGTATATACAGTAAATGTACTGATGAGGCCATGCATGTAATTGCGGTGTTTTTTGCTGTGTATACATTAGTTCTATGAGGCAGATGAGCAGTACAGGAGGCAGGAGGCTGAGCTCACGACACGACTACAGGAGCTGGAAAAAGACTCCGAGCAGCACCAGGCTGTTGTGGACGGACTCACCACAAAGTACATGGAGACGATTGAGCGGCTGCAGAGTGACAAAGCACGTTTAGAGGTGAGGATGAACAGGAGGAGGATCAAGTGTGTTATGTAATTCTACGTTTTAACAAACTATTAAAATGTGTTTATTTGTTTTTTTGACAGGTGAAATCTCAGACTCTGGAAAGGGAAGCAAAAGAATGCAGAATGCGAACAGAAGAGTGGTACATGATGCTTTTGTTCATTGTTTGGGTATAATTTAATTCTCCAATATGGTGCCAGAAAACCAAATTGGTTATTTGCAAATAACACGTATGAACACATACTGTATGTAGTTGCAGCATAGTACAGGTAAACTCTACTGGTGAAAACACACAAAGTGTCAAAAAGATCTGAGAAACTGTCACATACCAGGACTCTTAGTTTTACAGCACTGTATTCTGAGTTTTTTTTTTCATTAAACCATGGAAATATCATTTAACTTTATGCATGCTGTGATTTTCAAACCCAATTTAAATTGATTTGCTTTATAAATTCATAGTTTAATCAAACTCTGCGTTTGCTCTCTTTCTGCAGTCAGCAGCAGTTGAGGCGGTGCCAGTCAGAGCTGAACAGACAGGTGAAACAAAGCAGCAGTGTTATCCAGGAGAAAGTGCCCTTCAATGACACCAGTGAGTATCTGGCTCTGAGCCGCTCGGATAAAGGTGATCTGCTACAGAGCAGACATCTATCTGAGAACATTTATGTCTTTGCCACTGATACCATAACAGCATTGTGCCCAGGAGTAAACAGTGTAATGCTACACCAAACTGTAATATTGCACGCAAGGAGGCAGGAGGCTAACCCATTTAAGCTATGTTTGCCGAGTCAATAAAGTACAGTGCAGGGACTGAGGATCTGCTCTGGTTTAACTGCTTTTCTCTCCTATCCTGCAGAATTTAGTGACTATAACAGCCTAAATGTGCCACCACACAATCGAAGGCACCAGGTGAGTGAGAGGAACAACCTCTATTTTTGTCATTGGGCTAAAGAGGATACTTTTGTAATTTAGCATTGCAGCTTCTTCTCTGTTGTTTACTTTTCTAATTATTTTCCCCCGGCAATTATGAAATATGTTATTTTCTTTGATGTATAATACAGTTCATAGTCAAACTCGTGCTTTCATTATTAATCAGTTATCAAAATAATTCTAGGTTGCTGTCAAGTAATCTCCTCATTGTTTGAACAAATCCTTGAAATATGTTACATTTTTCTGCCAAACAATTGGATTTCCTCAGAGGGCACTAAAACATTAAGTGTGTGGGTTGTGTGTTCTCTCTGTGGTTTTAGCTGAAAGCCCGGGACGTGGCAGGTCAGGCCCTGAGCTTTATTCAGGACCTGGTGGCTGCTCTGTTGAACTTCCACTCCTACACAGAGCAGAGAGTGCACATCTATCCCCTGGACTCCTCCATTGAACCCATCTCCCCTCTGAACCAGAAGGTGATTCACCTGTACACATAACTGATGTACAATAACACCGACTATAACAGACTGCCGGAGTGTTTAATGTATAAAATATATGTGTCTATGCAGTGTGTAAACTCAAATGCATGATTCCTCTCCCTAGTTTTCTCAGTATCTCCATGAGAATGCAGCCTATGTGCGCCCCCTGGAGGACAGCTTTCTGCAGTTACACCAAAGCATCACAGAGGACACAGTCACAGTACTGGTGAGTGTTATTTTTTTTTTTTACCTGGACATTGTGTGGGCTCGTTGTATAGCCAACCACTTATTGTGTCTTTTTTTTCTTGAATTGAAGGAGACTGTGGTCAAGCTGAAGAGCTTTGCTGATAATTTCTCCTCATACACCCACTTTCTGCAAAAGATTCTTCCGTACCAGCTGAAAAGGTCAGCGCTGTGTGTGTGTGTGTGTGTGTGTGAGATAGAGAAATGGAGTGGAGGAGGTTGTATTGATCTTCTCTTTTCTTTTCAGCCTGGAAGAAGAGTGCGACACACCTCTTTGTACTGCTGCCCTTACTGCGAAAAACCAGGAGTTGCAGAGTGACATGAAGAGAGTAACTTCTGTGTTTGAGAAACTGCAGAGCTACATTAACCTTTTGGCCTTACCTAGTAAGATACTCTAAAAAAAACACACCGCACGTCACAGACTAGTTCACACAGCCGATATTTTTAGAGACAGGCTTTTAGTTTAAAGGGGATTCATTATGCTTTTCTTTATTTTCTATAATATAATGTTGCAGTGTTGTATTTTCAAACCATACATTGCCAAAGTGGGTTAACATTCTTAAAAGTAATCACTAAGTAAAAATGATCCAAAATCCAATGCAAAAATCCCTCAATAGACTCCATGGCAATGCTACTTCCGGGTTGGCCTACAGAATTAGTTTCCTCTCTACGGGTACTGTAAAGTGATACTATATGCTTGTTTCACAAATACGTACAATGTCTCTCAGGTGTTCGGCAGGATGCCATGCCACAGAGCAGCACCTCTGCTGTCTTCACCCAGCTGGCTGCCTGCCTACACAGTCTTCATGATGCCATTAAAGGTGAGCGGCACCATGAGCCTTTTTGTGAATCCATTCATAACCAGAATGACACGGCACAGATGTTCCCTGATGTAACCACGAACCAATGCCGTTGCCATTCATAAAAGTCAGACTCATTTTCATGACAATACCCTCCAGCCCAGTTTTTGAAGAGTAAATCCCAGAGACTTCAGTGCAGCATCTAACACACTGTGATGCCAAATGGAAGTATAAAACGAGTGCTCTCTGTTAGAGAAGAGTCACTTATGTGTGCAGCTGACACATTTAGCTGGTGGAAATGTGTTTATGTAATGAGGATTATTGCCCTGGTTCTTGTGGGGACAGTGATTGTGGTAAATATACACTCTGGGTGGGAATGAATGTGACTGATGAATTGTTATGATGCCAATATCATTATTACTTCTGCTTATCATTTTGAGTCTTTATCGATAACTTTATAGAATCCTGATTAGTTTTCTTTGTGGGAAAAAAAAGTAGGCAACTCCTCAGCTGTTTTAGGATTTCTGAGTCCAATTAAATTGAATTATTTGTGTATATAATTTGTTTTCATTTAGGTTTTCTTAGTCAAATAAGAAATCTAGAAACCGAATCAAGGAATCAGTGGCACGTGTAGAGTGTCAAATACAGGGCATACCTGCAATTTACACCCATTTTGTGTCACATGTTGCACGTTGCTGCTGGTGTTAATTGAAATGATCATTTACAGGCAGCGTTTTCTGTTTTTACTCTTGAAATGAAGCCCTGTTTGTACTGTTTCTTCCCCTCCACCATGACTCCTTCTACAGTTTCCAGCAGTGTACACAAATGAATTTGACCTCGTTATTGGGTAAAACTGTAAACAAAGAAATTGATAAACTCAGGCGACTGGTTCTCGATTCCTATCTCCAATAAACACAAAAGATATTTAGTTTTACAATATGACATTAAATCTGTAACATGTAATTTACAGACCAATCAGTAAGGGAGTATCACAAAACAGCTGCCTTTTAATCTGAAAAGATGCTAAAAAAGATGGGATACAAAGCCTGAAGATGCTATAAATGCTTCTCCTGCTGTTCTGTGTGTCCAGAGATGTCAAAGCACTACAACCAGAAGGCCAGCTTAGAGCAGGAGCTCCCAACTGTCACCCAGAAGCTCTGTACCACCACGGAGTGCCTGCTGGGATCTTTGGGGTCTCTGACCAGCAACACCGGCAAGGTACGGTCAGCAGGGGGCAGGCAGCAGCCACGTTTCTATTCTCTTTATTCCTTGTTCAAACCGTCTGTGTTCTTCTCAGCTGTAACGCACAAAAGCATTATTGTAAATAGCAGTGCGATTTCACTGCAACTGGATCATGTTGGTAGTTTTGCTACCACAGAATGACAGGACTCAGGTGGGAAGTGGTTAAATGTTCAGAGATACTGTCCAACTCACAGTATGTCCAGCTGCTCCCCAGTCAGAGCAAAGAGATAAATGATTTCTGTTTGTGAATCAAGTGAAGCGTTGGCTGAGATGTGTCTGCTGATGGTAGGCGCGGTCCGGTGGGCTGCAGTGCTGAATAACACGCTGGCACACGATGTGTGGAGTGAGCAGCGTTTTGAGAGTGATCATCTCTGCAGGCAAAACCCTTAATTGCTCAGACATTTATCATCCCGGACACTTGGTGGTGTAATCATCTCTCTGCTGTAAACACACTGGTTAATTTGAGGCGAAACAGAATGCTGAGTATCTGTATTGAGATATGTAGGGATAATTAGTGTTTCTTTAGCTTAGGAGGCTGCAAAGATCTCTTTTATTTTAATGATGTGAGACGTTATGTCACTGTTTTGTTGCAGATTGCCACTTTCTTCAGCAACAACTTGGACTTTTTTACATCACCAGGCTACAGTCCAAGAGGCAGCACAGTAGCCCTCAACCCGTTGCAAGCAGAGAGCATGCTGGCCAACAAAAAGAAAGCAGCCACCTATATCCATACTATCAAAAAGGTTGGTATATATTCGCAGGTCATAGCTCATGACAAAGTGTGACCGAGCCTATGCAGTGAAAGCCCCCAGAGATCTTTTTAACCACGATGTGTATTTCATGTTTCATTTGGTTTTATCTCGCTGCTCTTGCTCTTTTAGGTTATGTCTACTTTGGTCAGTGTTTTATTGCACCTGTATTTTCTGACTCAATTTCTGTTTTTCCTTTGCTTTTATTCATGTTTTTTTTCTTTTCGAGGAAACGACTTCAGGAACATAGAATGCATACAAAATTCTCCAACAAAATCTAAGTAGCCACCATGATATAACCCATTAGTTTGTTAGGGTAAGGGTTAACCTTCATGAACTGAAAATGCACAGTGAAAAGGTTTAAAGTTCTAAAGCAAAAACACAGACAACACCCAAAACAAGTTCATGGTTATTTTACACAGGACCGAAATTTACAAAATGAACAACATGCTGTATTGAAGAAGACTTGAAACTAGTGACTGAAACACGAAACTCATTTAGGAAGTAAAAAAGGGTAATAGTAATAGTAAAAGTGAGATGTTGGGTCATTTCTTTCAAAGACTTCTGTTCAATTGGACTGCTATTTGCAGCTAGTGTAGTCGCCCCCTGCTGGCCATTTGAAGGACTGTGGGTTTGAAGCGGCTTTGAGGCTTCACTTTTCAGACCGAAAGGCTACTTCCACTTCTTTTATAATACAGTTTATAGTTAAGAATAGTGCCACACAAATAAAGTTAGTAAATATGAATTATGACATGCATGTTTTTTAAATGAATAAATGGTTTTGTTTCTTCATTCAGACGAGGCCGCAGTCTGTTCCATACAGAGAAGCTCTGTCAAACCGTCGTATCCTCACCAGCTCCACTGAGAGCAGAGAAGGTCTCACTCAGCAGGTACGACACTCGGCTTAAACACTCTCTGTAAACCATTTCTAAACCTAATCATTTTCAAAGAGACACTCAGCGTTATGTGAACAATGTAACCATGGGTGAGTCACTTTGACATTCAGGTTTGGTTGCCCTGAAGGCAGGGGTATAATAACAAAAATGGTTCCACATGCAGTTTTGTTTGTTGTGCCAACAGAATCAGTAGTTTCTGGGAAAATACAGGGATATGGGAAAAGCTGGTTGTGAACGTGCAGAAGTCTTAGTGTTAAAGTGATACATCACAGTCTTGTGATGTTGTGATATTTCAGACGTGTTGCAGACAGTCACTCTTTAGGGACAGGGTGTGAGGAATTGGCAAGTGAGTCTCTGCATGTTCTGTCCTTAGCAAGTTCAAAGTGTCTGTTATCTTTCTTCTTCCTTTCGTAAATGTGCTGCTTGGTCCACATAAACCTGCTTCAATTATCTATTCAGCATCAAGTGTGCAATTAGAAACAAAGTCACAGTTATTATTGTATAAAGATAGAGATTGTTGGGCTTTTGCCATCTGAGCATCCAAGGTTTTGAAGGAACAACCTTAAGACCTCAAGACCTGATTTTTCATGCACTTTTTCTTCATTACAAAACAGTCAATCTAATTTGAAATCCTTTGGTTAGATTTTTTTAAAAAGGGGTTTTAAAAAAACATTATTACAAACTGCTTTGTTTTATAGTTTCCATGTTTCTTCCTAAATACTGTTGCCCTTTCACCTTTCCCAACCTTGGCTCAGCCCTCATCCCACAAGCTCACTGCACACTCCTCTCCTCTCCCCGCTGGCCTCTTCCAGGTGCAGCAGAGCCAGGAGAAGATTGCTCGACTGGAGCAGGAGAAGGAGCACTGGCTCCTGGAGGCCCAGCTGGGGAAGGTGCGGTTGGAAAAGGAGAACCAGCGCATTTCGGACCTGGAGGCGCAGCTCGCAGCGGCTCTAGGGGGAAGTCCAAACTCACAGCCAGCTGCAGCCAGCACGCTCGCTCAGAGCCATGAGGAAGCAGAGACAGAGCAGAAGGCTGTGGGGAAAGAGACCACACTGTGCACAAGCCTGGTACAGTCACTCTATTGGCTGCTGTTAGTTTTCGCTTGCAGAGGACATTTCCTGCCCATGGCACTGCTTTGCTTCAACAAAAGGAGTATTATCGTTCTTTTCTTGTAGCTCCCACGCTAAGCAAGTTTTTGCTTAATAAAACTCAGACTTCCAATGTGCTGATGTGGCAGAATGGAAGAATACCGTTGTTTATGCAAGTCAGTGCAGAGTTCACAGTGCAGTCACAACCCAGAGCAGTTTGACTCACTAGTCTCTGTACTACTTGTGTTTTATGATTCTCTCTTCCGTGGCTAGTTTGTCCTAACAGTGTTGGAGGCCTGTCTGTGCTTGAAGTGGATTTTTTAACATCTGCTCCGTGATTCCTGACATGTTTCTTTCTCTTTTGTCATCAGGTTGGCATGTTATGCACAACGCCTACAGTTGAGCATGTGAGTAGTCATACACTTGATTGATTTATTAAACAATGAGTTCCTGGATTTAAAAAACGATAAGAAAATACTCAATATGAAAATAAATGTCACAAATTCTGGCTATCCTGGCCAAAATCATTGGGATATTGGGAAGTAATATAAAATTAAACAAATTCCACTTGATTTGAACTGGGCTGTGGCCAAATTAACTAACTTTGGAAAAACCGCAGTCAATTTGCTGAGGACATTAGTGGAAAAATACACTAAATAATACGCTTAATAATCTTATGAAAACAATACATTTTTCAAAATAAACCAACAAATGACTGTGCGTGATTGAGCTACACAGATTCCTTAAATCACTCCTTCTGATCGCAATTAATGTCCCAATAATGTGAATTCTCCACGATCAACTTATTGTGATTTTTATTGCGATCTGTGATAAAATAGTACATGAACCCATCCATACTAGACAGAAGTAAAAAAAGGAAATAAAAACAATCTTATCAAGCTGGATGTTGTGTCTGTGTTTGCAGCTGGGAGACGAGGAGTCCAGAGAGCAGCTGATAAAGACCCACTACATGGCCAGAGTGGGAGAGCTCACCACCCAGCTCCAGATTTCAGACAGCAAAGCTGTGCACTTTCACTCTGAGGTGAAGCCTGAAACTAAACTGCTTCTTACAGCAAACAACTGACCTTTTCTACACACGCAGCCGTTCTAACATGTCATCTGGAAAGAGATACGAAAACTCCACTAAATGCCAAAATACATTTCGTGCAGAACAGTCACTTGCCCTGCTCCCTCATGTGCACTATTTTTGTCTGCTCCTTTAATTTGCTGGAGAGCATAGAAACTGAACCAGGAGTTAACCTTGTTTCTTGTTCTTTCCTCTTTGTGCTTTGGAAAACGCTTTATGCGTTCCATTATTACCAAGTGTTGCCTTTTTTACTGAGAAACTGACACCTTGTATTTTTAGTATTACGCTGAAGCTTGATCTGAATGTAGATACTCCTCTAAGTGACATCCGGTCGCATTTGTGACTAACTGGCATGTCAGTCATCCACTGTTTGTATCGTAGCAACAGGACTGCACCTGATCCTGAGTCAGTGTCTCGGGTATTAAACTGTCACTCCTCAAACTGAGCATTTACCTTTGGCGTTGTCCTCAAATACAACCATTACACAAGAAATATCTCCCTTTATTAGAGCTTTTAAAACAGATCTTAAAAGCATGTTTATTGTGCATTATCGGGGCAGCAGTTGCTAACTTTCCCCTTTTTCCCCCCATTCTAGTGTCGAGCCTTGGCCAAGAGATTAGCCATTGCAGAAAAATCAAGGGAGACTCTGAGCGAGGAGGTTAAACTGGCTAATCAGAACATCACACGCTTGCAGGTAAATTGCAGTCTCATTAGCAAAGAGCTTCTTGTCTAAGTTTAGACTTTAGCCTCCTTCCAGCTGAGAAAACAGTGTAACTGTGGTGTGTGTCATGCAGGATGAGCTGGCTACGACGAAGAGGAGCTACGAAGATCAGCTCAGCATGATGAGCGACCACCTATGTAGTATGAATGAGACTCTGAGCAAGCAGAGGGAGGAAATCGACACGCTCAAACTGGGCAGCAAGGTACAACACTCGATTTTTATCCTTTTAAACCGAAGCTCTTGTCAAAATTGTTGCCTTTCAAAATGTAGTTTTGCTCTCAGGTGTGTTTTCAGCTGTCACATGCTGTCAGCCTCCCTACGAATAAATCTAAAAGCTCTGTCATTAAAGAGGAGTGATACAAATCCAGCGGCTTCAGGGAGTGTGAAGGATCGTTTCAGGTTTGGCAGTGAAATGTGACATTGTAAAGTTTTTGTCAGTTATGAGGTGAACCTTGGAGGTCATAGCCGGTGATGTGGTTGCTGCCGGGCCTGATGGGAAAAGCACCTGCTGGAACCATCTGAAGAAGTCGTTAAGCTAAAGCCGCAGAAACGGAGAGGCCCGTTTGTAAGCGTGCATGTTCCTGCTTGTGTGCACACAGGAGCTGCATGTTGGGAAGTTGCAGGACAGAACATGTTTGTGAGTTAAAGGTGGTAATTTTCTCTTGAAGGCCAGAGACCAGCCTGAGCACGTTTTTAGATTGTGAAACAGAATGCCAAACAGATCGGAGCCTTCTCAACTTGATGCACTTGAACTCATCACAGTACTACCCTGTTGTGCATCTCTTCAAAAAATTACTGAAATGTCATTAACTGATATCAGTCCTGATCATAACTACCAATTATTCATTTTCATTTTCAATTTTTTTCTCTGTAAATTACATGCTAGGTTGTTTTTTTACATTCTGGGGTGAGTCAGTGATTAGCAGCAACACTGCTCCATAATACAGCTGGGATAATCCTACTGAAAACCAGGAATATAAAAAATGGCTCAATGTGGTGGAAATACTAAAAAAAACATGATTATGAAAAATCAGGCTTTGTAGTAAGTCTGGTTTAATGGAATGCAAAAGTTCATGTTGTAATGGCTGTGGGATCAAAAATTGGGATTTTAATTGAATTCTGTGTGTCATTTTTGGGGCCACACGGTGGAGTAGTGGTTAGCACTCTTGCCTCACAGCAAAAGGGTTGCCAAAATGAATGCCATATACATTAACACAGCCAAAACTATGAAAAATCTGAAAAAAAGCCATAATGTCCTCAATGAGTCTGAAGGGTTAACATTGTCTACCAATCCTGGAAATTACTTGATTTCATTTCTGCAGAACTGAGCTCATATTTTTTCATACTTTCTGTTTTCTGTTTCTTTAGGGAAATGCCAAAAAGAACAAAGGTCGCTAGAGCTGCCCTCAAAACTCTGGCTCCATTTTGGCATCACAAAGCGCACCCTGAGAGAAGATCTGGTCCGTGGAGCCTCCCAGCAGCGTCCTGGTACCAACACTACCACTGTCACCAAGCCACAGGACGGCTACATGAGCCTCAGATTCCTCCACTGTCAGGCAGTGGCAATACAAATAAACCTGTATGGAGGCTTAAACGTTTTTGACTGAAGAAGCTTCTTTTTTTTCCTCCTTTTCCTTTCCTCACAGCACCAGTTATAACACAACTTGCTAAAAATGCTTTCTGAAACTGTAGCGGAAACTGCTGCTTGACCTTTTGGCCAAAGCAGGGTGGAAGAGAAACAGCTTGTCCCCAAAAGGGACAGTGGAAGATAAACAGCGGGGACACTTGAAGTTGGCAATGCTCACTGAAGTCAAGACTTGAAGACCGAACCCTGTTGATCAGTGTGTGTAATTTTCCTGCTTTTAACGTACGTGTGGGAGCAAATGAAACTGCATTCTGACTGCTTATCTGTGGGCGCAGGCAAACAGAGTAAATGTTGGTGTGGCTGCTGTATGTGTGTCATTGTGTGACTGTGGCACCGGGCTTTACAACATGTGAGTTTTCCACTTTTTTGTTGTTTTGTTGTTTTTTTTTAGATGAAATTTGAAATTACTTGTGCAAGTGGTTCAAAGTCTGTATATCTAAATACAGCTACAACACCTGCATATAACACAAGCTTCTGTAAAGAAGGGCTTTAAAACCTGAATGAGCAACTAACAAAGACACACTTGAATTCATTCCTCGTTTTGGAAATTTTTTTGTCCTTAGGGAGTGGAGAAAAGACAAAAAGAGATGTCTGCCTTGAAGCACTGATTAACTGTGTTTACTAAGAAGAAAAGGCTAGGATGGACAAGTCAGAGCTCGTAAATGGTGTCAGTCTGTCTCTGTGAAGTAACAATAGTCGTTTTTACCACCAAAGTACATGTGGATGTGCACACGGACTCTAAACTCATGTTGTAATATGTATGGACAAAAAGGGTTAATATGAATATACACTCATTTGAAATCATGATATAATTGTACTGTATAATTTCTAAATATATATATATATATATATACATATATATATGACAAAGGCATTTATTCAGAGGTGACACATTTTTATTTTCCACAAAAATTGGAAAATCTGCAGCTAGTTTCTGTGTGTGTGTTTCCTGTTAGGCGAGATTACTGGGAAGTGTCATGCGGGGTTGGCCCATACTCGAACTGGTGCTTAGACGACCTGGTTCATGAGTCATGGCAGAGGGCAGTTAAAGCATACAGTAAAATAGAAGCCTTTTTGGCTTGTAGTGACATGAGGAAAATGAAAGAAAAGCCCAGCAGTTGTTATGAGCAGTTCCCTTAAACCTCTTGTTTGCCAGTCTATACCTGCCAGCAAACCTTTTGATCATAAAGATTTGCCCCCAAAAACTGATTTAAAAAAAGTAATAGTTGTATTCTCACATTGTAACCTGTTCAAAAGCACATATAAATATGTGAAACTAAATAAAATAAAAAAAACTTGAACCACATTTGAATGCTTTATGTATTTAGATCCACCTGGATATTAATGAGTCTGTCTGACCTAACTTTGCGTGCTGCATTTCTGGGAGGTGCAGGAGACTGGGATTTTAAATTGCCTGTAATTAGAAAAAAAAAAAAAAAGTCAGTAACACACCCTAACCACTGGGAATGGGGCAGCACCATTGAACTGGACATATAAGAACTGGAAGATTACTGTTTGATGTCGTCACTTTGTTTTGGAAGGAAAAACATGTTGTGTCATTTTAGTTGAATTCATGATGCTTTCATGTACTCTTGGTACACTCCAGAGGTCAAAGTAGTAAATATAACCACCACTTAGTTGTGCAATCAAATGCTTTTGACTAGTATTGTTGATTAATGATAATTTGGTTATTTTCATTTTTGTAATTCAAGAAGCACAGGCTGCAGAATTAATATAGAAAATAAACGAGATGTCTGGTGGTGTCCCAAGTAACCCTTTTATTTAAGTCCACTCCCTGCAAGCCACATTGGATGAAATAAAATGTCTAATGCATACTTTGAGTTACATGCAATATGTATAGTTACATGTCCTCTATTTGACACACTGCCTACAAAACCTAATCGCTGAAATATGAGATTAAATTGTAAAGCATAACAGCATTCACATGTAAAAGCGTGGTATTATTATATTTAAAGCATATGCACATTGTTTATTTTCAACTATTGGGATATTACCAATAGGCCCATCCTAATTAATTACCCTCGAGGTGAATATTTAACCCCTCAACTTGCTCTGATTTGCGCGCACATCGCCTGACACCGACATTTCCTACGGACGTGAACGCAGCACCGCTCAGTTCATTCCTGCAGTGTCCCGCTGTAGGACAGTCTGTGTGAACTCGGGAGGGGAAGCGCTGCGCTGTAAAACTCCCAGGATTTACACTCTGCCATTTTGAGGAAAAGAGTACATTCGCGTCCATTAAACAGAAGTCATGACCTGAATTAGTGAACCACCACTGTGCATTTGTGAGTATTTCTGTCTCCTGGTCGCGCTCGGGTCTGATTTAGGGGGAGCTGTGGTAGTTCATGTCCTTTGGAAACGAGTTAAAACTGTTTTGGTTTACTCTTCGTAAATGTTGACTCAGTGTGTTGTCAGTCGTGGCTCGGGTTGTGAGTGAATGGCGTGTGTTGTGCTCACAAAGTAGAGTGCGACTAATGTAACGCAGAGTGACAACTTTATTCAGACTTTGCACCAAAACAAAGGCGCAGAAGTGATCCCAGAAGTGGGCCTCTCTGTCCGGGACATGGGCCTGGCTCTGTTGTGGATGACAGCATGCTGGTACTGTTTTCTTTCTCCAGCCTGAGTTGTTATGGGAGACAAAAAAATGTTAACTTCACCGGTAACTCGTGGGTTTTGTCCGGCATTTACTGACCACACGCTGCAGGAATGCGCTGTTACAACAGTGCAACAGTGTTTCAATAAGTAGGATGCGATTTATTTGCACATGTACTTGCAGTTAGACTTTCAGGATTTTAGATTTCCACTGCTCAACTGTCATGCCAAAATATTACACGTCACGAAAACGCTATTATCGCGATATTTATAGAAAAATAATCTTTAACTTTGTTCTCTGTCTCAGTTAATTACACTTAAAATTCAAATGCAGGGATGTGAACAGCAAGTCTGTTTAACCATAACTGCACAAAAACCTGCAATTAAAAATAGAAAATGAATGAATAAACGTATATCTCTAACCCTTAACATTATTTACTTAAATCATAATATGTATATCACTAAAATTAACATTTTTATATTTCTTCTTGTTTCCATACTCAATATGACAACACACCTCTACACGTAACCGGAAATGCATGTACATATTTCTGCCAGAGATTTTTATGTGCTATCTATTAGTAAACAATACTTTTTTTGGTCATTTTTTAAATTGGTATCTGGTTTTTAAAGTGAGACTGTAACTTTTGCTGAACAGTAGCAACTGTTGCTTGAAGTGACAATTAAAGGATAATGATAAATACTTAAATATAGTCTAAAGTCAGCAAATTGCCCCAGTGATGTATGTTATGGAGCAATATGTACTACATAAATATCAGCTAACATTTAACCAATGGTGCAAATCAACCTATTATTCAGTACTGTACTTAAGTACAATTTGGAGGTACTTTTACTTCCTCTGGGTATTTACATTTTAGGCAACTTGATGCTTATTTCTACTCCACTACATCACAAGGAAAAATATTTTCCTTTGACTTAACTACATTTGACAGTTTTAGTTTGCAGATTGAGATTATTAATACAAAATATAAATTAACAAAACAACTGTATTATTATAGGTTTTGCTACTTAGCAGTTTAAAAGTCATACAAATGCACCAGCAGCAACACTGAACATAATGAGCACATTGATGCAACAATAACTTTATATTATTTATAATTCAGAAATGGGTCATTCTGTTTAAAAATCCAGCTTTTCCTTTGTAAGAGTAAGAAAGGTTATTACTTCTTTAAAAAGTTACAGTCTTGCTTTGATGGTGCTCAAAAATATACATGACATGCATATTTTCCACAAGTTTATTATTAGTTTGTCTTGAGCTGTCTGAGATGAAAATAAATCACTTCTGCCTGAGTAAACTACACGCGGTGCAATAGTGGAAAAGTTTTTAAGTGCTTCAGCTGACACATACGTCTCCCAGTCATTCCTGCTTATATATGGATTATATTTCCATATTCTGCTTTATGCGTGTATATATAACTAACATAACATTGATTTATTCAGTGTGTTTTAGGTGACAGGAGACAAAAGCAACAACAAATGTTCTCTTCTGCTTCGTTTGATGGGAAACGGAGCTCATTTTTTGCAGACAGCACAAGTGTTGCACTGGAAATGGGTCATCACATTTTCAGCTCTGCACTAGATTACATACTCATTGTGGTCACAACAGTAGTACTCTCCCATCAAATGAGAAGGGATAGTGTTTATTTATATTCTGTTCTCAGGAAAACCAGCTACTCTACGGTGGAAGAGAGTACACAGGAATTATCTGGAAAATCCAACAGGAACTTGTCTCATTTAATCAGGAAACATATGTTCGCCAAGTTAAAGTTCACGAGTGTTTTTTTAAAGCTTCAGCAGTTTTATTCTTAAACCACAATAGTTTCCTGTCAGTCATCATTTGTCAGGCGACTGTTCTGCTTCCTGTCATCAAGGGGTTTGTCCCCTGTCACAGCAGTCCGTACTGGAATTACAGGAGATAATAACAAGAACCTCATGAAAACTGATTTTAATCTTGAAGTTAGACACACAATATTCAAATGTTTAATAATTAAGCAGCTTTTGACAGTTGCACATATAATTTGACCTGCTTAGAGTTTTGTTTGTAGCTTTTAAAACTCATATATCAAAGTGCTGACTATCCTCTCTTAAAGCTGGTAATTCTATCCCCCAATAATTAGAATTAAGTGACTTAAGACTTTGAGTTATTGTCCATGAGATGTGTTGATGATTCAGCGAGTGTAATCATTTCTGTGAGTATAATAGTAATCAGAGATGACGAACCTGAGATGAGCCTGGGATTAACCTAATCCATGTCTTAACTCCAGTGCAGTTAAACTGAGAACAAACCTGAACAGGAAAGGTGCAACTCAAGTTACATGACTTGGACTCGAGTCAGACTTGAGTCCCATATTTGATTACCTCAGATTTGGCTTTACAAAATTAAACACTGGTCTTGGATTTGGAAATAAACACCAATGACTTGTGGTTTTGCTTGGACTTGAGCCTTTTGACTTAAATAGTTGGTACTTTCCACCAAGCAATGCTATGTGCTATGAAAGTGCAAGGTCAGATTTTTAGGTTTTTATTTTTTATGAATAAATTAAGTTGCACTTGTTTTAACAAACCTGTGTAACGACCGATATGGATAATGTCAGATATGACCATGCAAAGATATTCAGAAGGCTGATTCCTTTTAAAAAAAATAACTTAACTAAAGAATATTTAACTTTTCTGTACATTATTATACGTTATGCATACACTGTTTGACATTATCAACCAAATCAAGAAATGAAAGCTAAGAAAATAAAAATAAAATAAATAGCTAAATGGAACTATTTCAAAATCACACCAAGCATCGTTTTTCTGCATTTTATGTTCTGTAAAAAGGATTTTCATATTGTTGCATATCAGACAACACATCCTCCACAATCGATAACAACTGATAAGTCTGTGATTGACCAATATTGGCCCACTAATAAATCGGTTATGCGCTAAAAATGAATACACATTTTAAGGGTTTTTGTTAATTTGACATCTTACTATTTGGTTTTGAAAATGGCCTTGCACATGGTTAAGAGTTTAGGACTTGGGGACATGAGTGCGGAGACTTGAGACCTACGTGTGACTTGAAAACGACTTGGTCCCACCTCTGCTGAACAGTCTTTGTATGAGGCACTTGGACATGTTGCTGTTTTTGATTATAGCTGCTGTCTTTGCGTTCCTTTATAGGTGTGTGACCTTGTGATATTCCATCACCTGGCATATTTTACATGACAATCAAAAGTGATGTTAAACTTTTAAAAGTAATTACTCTGACTTGTTTTATGTGTTTATAAAGTACCTAATTACAAAAATAAGCCCATGTTAATCCCCAGACTCCTTCTGCGTGGCTGTTTGTTATGTTTGACAGTGATAAATACCAGACACACCAGAATTTCTGAATATCTGGTGCATTTTTGAAGTTTGATAAAAGTGACATTAAGATAATATTTGTTGTCAGCTCATACGGATTGAGCCGGCTGGTATTTCCTGTGTGCAGAGCTGCTTGTCCCCGAGGAATGTGTGGAATGTATTCTTTTGTCCTGTGTAGATTTAGCAGCGTCTCGTTTCTGTACTGACTGCTGGTGAGCCCAGGAAGAGACGGCAGACTGGAAATGAGTCTGAAAGACTGTCAGTAACCCCCGTGGAGAACTCATCCTTCTCGGTGCCCGTCTCTTTTGAACCAAAGCTGAGGGATTCTATAAGTCGGAGAGACGGGATGAACTCGTTGAATGTCTGCGCGTCATTGCAAACATCCCCTCATTAGAAAGATGTTCTCCAGTTTTGACTGAAGACTTGTAAATCCACTACCCCGGAGCAGAGCCCCCACTTCCTTGTTTATTTATATCTGGGGGAACTTGCCACTGAATGTCTCCTTCATGCAAGTTATGCCTGTGATCTTGAGGGGAGGAGGAAGGCTGTAATTGAGGCTTTCTGCTTTCAATTATTTTTTTCAAGATCTTTATGAGGATGAGGCTTCAACATTTAGAAAGTGGCTTCTCTGTGGCCTGTGAGCCTGATGTTGGTGAGAGCAGAGCTGCCAGCACATCAAAAGACAAACTGTGATTGATTGGCTGGAAAATTAACAGCAAGATTGTATAAAGATTACAACATGTTTGCTCTTTGCCCATTGGCTTAACAGCCTAAATACCATTGGTGTTTAGCAATACTCCCACATTTGTACACCATTTAGTACCTATATTGGAATATTTTCTGCAGATCTAATAAAACATTCATGTTGCCTCACCCATTTATCCAGCTTTTTCGCTCTCTGAGTTTCTGTGTGAAAGTTGGGAGGGAGCTGCTGTGGCACATTATACCTGTTTCTCACAGTCGACTTCTTGCTGGTTAATGAGCCAGGATCTTTGCCGCCATGGCTAACTTTTCCCACACACATTTTAGAGCAGCTTGGAATGAAATATTTAGACTATGCTCATTTCAAAGCACGGTATGTCTAAAATACAACACTTTAAGCTCATAAATTTGCAATACAAAACCTTTGAACTTCCAAAACTTTTCCCTTTGAAAACAGGAACATTTCCTTTTCTCTGAACACGTCTTCCTCTTCTCTGCTAGGAGCTTCTTAAGATCAACTTTATATTACAGCCGTTTGAGAAACCAAGTGTCAATTTGTCAGAATATATGGATACAAAAGTTTTCCGTGTGTTCAGTAAATTTGGTTGAGATTAAAGGTTTTCCAGAGCTCAGTCCTGAGGCTTTGTTTCCAAAGTTTGAGTGGAAGAATAGATTTTGTATATCCCAATGTGTACTGTTTTACTGGCCTCGCCCATGTATCAAGTTAACAATAGTGGGTTTTCAAGCCTGCAGGACAAACACTAGAGAATAAAGGCTACAGCGCTGTATCCTCATCTGCACTCTTCTTCTTGTTAAATGAACTAAATCTACAACAGCACTTTGAACTTAATGCTAACATCAGCATGCTAATCTGTTCAAAGTGGCAATTCTAACATGCCGGTGCTTAGCAGGTGTAATGTTTACCCAGATGGATGCTAATGTTATTAGTTTTAACCAATGTACTGGGAAAAGCAAAAAGTTGGCCTGATGATGGGAGGCCATGGAGATAAAAAAATCATGGCAGTGCATCCATTGAGGTCATTCAGTCTGGAGTTTCAGACAGTAATTATCATCCGTTACTGGCAGATATATATATAAAACATTTTTCTTAATCCTGATCAAAACAAAACCTCAAAGAAAAAGTCACTGGACCTTTGATCCGTTTTAATGTATTGGGGCATGTGATTGAGTCTGTATCTTCACATAGAAACAATTCTCAATTGATTATTCTCTCTCTTTTTAGCCTCACATTCAGCGACTTGTGAAGAAGCTGAAGGTCAAGCTGGGCTTTCATATCAGAAACAAGTCTTGCTTTTCTACTGATGCAAAAAATCAGACTAATTCCTTCTACTTTTATGTCCTTGATTGACTATGGTGATGTTTTATATGCATTCATCTTCTAAACGCCTTCACTCCTTAGAAAACAGCATAGCATAGAGCTATAGGGTTCATTACAAATCCTTCACTAACTATTGCTCCTTTGTGTGTTAGGGTTGGTTGGCCTGCATTGTCCATCAGCAAATTTAATCACTGGCATGTCCTATTTTAAAAGGTGATTCTTAACTTTCTTCCTCCATATCTCTGTGAATTTCTCCATCTGAGAAATGCTTGAAGCTATCATCTCCTCTCTGTGACATATTTGCAAGATTTGCTCTTGCCATCTGTCCCTAAAGTCCAGAAAAAGAGCTTTTAGGTATGCTGCTCCTGCTGCAGACTGATTTGGGTGCAATGGAGCTAGTCTCCTTAAGTGTTTTCAAAAATAGATTGAAGGAGGAAGGTACATCAGCCTGTAGATGCTTCAGCCAAGCTTTTTGTCCCTATGTGATCTAGGATGTGATGATGCAGATGTTCAATCCATCATATCTTCAAATCTCAGAAAGGCTTTTCCTGTTTAAATAATATTATTACAAAAATATAAAGAATTGGCCTTAATATTCAGTCAATGTCTCAATGTTCTCCTGGCTTCAACCCCTATAGTACAAATTGACTAATGGTGTTAATGCCTGGATAATAAATGCCAAAGTCCTTTTCTTTATTGCCTACAAAATGATCCAAATAAGGACAAGGGATAATATATATAAGCTGACTTTTTGTTGAACTCGGTTGATACTTTATAAAAAGCTGCTCACAGTATTCTGATCGTGTACTTTCAAGACAGTTGAGTTAATAATTGTTTGTAAGAAGGATTCAACGAAAGCTTAAAAATCAACAAAACCTCTAATCTGTGGTGTCACTGAGAAAATCTCCTGCTGCTTCTCTGACACGTCGCCGCAGAGTGCTTGCTTTAGCATTTTCATCAAAACAGCCTTTGTTAATTGTGGTGTTAACATATGTGCACATGTTGAAGGTTTTCAAGGTCAGTCCTTCATTAAGTTTTAATGGACTACCTTGAGGAAGTATGTTTTATTCATGTTCCCAGGAGCTCTCACTCTCTCTTTTATACCGACAACGATAAATGGACCTGCTCAAGCTTTAAAATGAGATCTGAACCATTCAAAAGCAAACCGTTACCGCTGGAATATCATGCGGTTTTACCTTTAAAAAAACCTTTTTCTTGTTCTAATCGTTCTTATTTGTTTTCTTGCAGAGGAGAAGGCCTCCAGTTAGCCCAACAAAGGAGGAATTGTTTATTTGAACCGGTCATCAGTCCTCTGCAGCCATGTGTTCCACAAATCACTCCAACTGGGTCACCTTTGAAGATGACAACACACCACTGTCATCACCTCAGAAGCCCCTACAGTCGCCAGGGCTTATCAAAGCATCAGTACCGCGTCCCAATGGTCTGAAATTAGTTCTTCCTCCAATCAGAGATACTTCCTGGAGCTTCAATAGTTCTCTGGAATCCCCTCAAAGCCACTCAAGTCTTAGTGGAAGTTCCTGTGTACCATGTAACACACCCTTTTGCACTCCTGTGAGTGGGGTTCCTAGCAGTGCGTCCCCATTTCACTCCGACACATGGGAAAAGAACGATTTCTTCCGGAATCTCTCCGGCACGTCGACCACCTCTGCTCCCTCTCCCGCACCAGACGCCCTGCATCAAACCTCAGATGGACCAACCCCTTTCCCATCTTTCCAGGGGAACTCAGGACACTATAACCCGTTCTGGGATGGATCTAGATACAGTGCAGATGTTGACAGCTCCTCCTCAGACTCAGAATGTGACAACAGCCTACCACGTTTCTTTATTCGGACCAAAGACGGCAGTGAGCCTCCACGTGATCACTTCCAGAGCTCTTTCTCCTACGTTTGCAACAAACTGGAAGGGTTACAAACAGAAACTGACCACGAAACAGAGACAGAAAAACATAGCAAGAGGCGACTAAGTTGCAAAAGTGAAGTGTTAAGTGAGAGTCCTTCCCCGTTCGTTCCTCGGGGTCTATTTCGCAGCCAGAAGAGGGACGGCTGGTCTGTCATGCTCAGGATTCCTGAAAAGAAGAACCGCATGTCTTCGCGTCAGTGGGGGCCGATATACCTCCGCTTGTTGCCAGGAGGTGTGCTGCAGATGTACTACGAGAAAGGGCTAGAGAAACCATTCAAGGAGTTCCAGCTTCTGCCCCAATGCAGGCTTTCAGATCTTAAACTGGAAAGCTACGGCGAGCCCCGCAAAGTGCTCTCAGTGAAGGTGGAACATTTCTCGTACATTGAGAAGAAACGCTACCACCCCAAGCTGGAGGTCAGCCACGAGGCGGAGGCAGAAGAGCTGCTCAAGTTTGGCTCCACAGTGCACGACGACATGGAGGACCTGGTTGTCTCCATGGAAGAAGAAATCTTCAAATTATGTATTCACCACCAGCAGAGGCGGCACTATGAGGAGCAAGAGCTGTCCTTGCAGATCACCGATCATATCTGGGTACAACTGGATAAGTTTGGAGAAGTCATGGAGCGGACAGCCTTCACCCAGATTCACTGTCTTGCTTTCCTGAACGGACTAGGGGATTGTTTTCTTGCCCTTAACGATCTCGGGCTGCTGCGCTCTAACTCCAGCTACGGGTCGGAGGAGGACGGTGAAATCAGGATGGAGATTGCAGACTGCTATTTTCACAAATGTGTGAATGAGACAGAGTTTCACAGGTCCCGGCTGGTAAAGTTCTCACCTCCCGAGGCCTGCAGGGTGGAGCTAATGCGCTATAAGACGGAGGTTTTGGGTTGCACAGAAATTCCCTTCTCGATCAAAGCTGTTGTCACAGTTCAAGGTGCCTACGTGGAGCTCCAGGCCTTTCTTAACATGTCAGCCACCTTCCTTTCCACAGTGGCTGTGTCTGACACGTACCCACTGTGTGAGAATGTAGTGATCCGAGTGCCAGTGCCGGGCGACTGGGTCAAGGTGACGCAGACTGTGGCCTTGCTGCGACAGAGGTCACTGAAGGCACGTATGAACAGAAATACCTGCTTGGGCGCTGTCGGTGCTGCAGATTCTCAGCCTGTCATGCAGGTGACAGTCGGCACTGTCAAGTATGAGAATGTTTATTCAGCCATCGTGTGGAGGATCGACCGACTGCCTGCAAAGAATACAGGTAACACACGTCTGAGATATACAAATTTAGTCCTGCACACTTTACAGCATGTTTAGCAGTCAGTGGGGTTACTCTCTAACTACAAGTGACCTTTGTTTTCTCCTTTGCAGCAGTGGATCATCCCCATTCATTTTCCTGCAAGCTAGAGCTGGGATCTGATCAGGAGATCCCGAGTGACTGGTACCCTTTTGTCACCATGGAATGTGAAATTATGGGCGCAGTCGTGTCACAGACCAGGGTGAAGTCACTGGGCACTGCCAACGACATCCAGCCGCAGAAACATGTGACCAGTTGGACACGCTATCATTGTCAGGTAAGGTGTCTCAGCAGTGTAATAATATCTTGCTCAATGCATGCACCAACCTTGATCTTGACAGAGAAAAATTCTTTATCGGTAGAGATCTTTTGATACCATTTCTTCCTTTGTGGTGCTGGTGCTTGAACTGAAGAGCCTGTCTCAGGTTACACCTTTTGTAAAACATGAACAAATACATAAAGCTAATGAATGCCATGGAACTTTTTTATGGATTAGTTGACAGTTGGACTGAAAAATAAGTCTTGGCATAATTATACAAGTATATCTGCAACTCTCAACTGAGATGAGAAAGAAGCAAGATGTCTTTATCTGCCTCTAACATTGATTTAAGCAAGTTATATTGAATGGTTACATAAAATGACATTCTCGCAGATTCCGATACAGTATATTAGACAGTAACTAACCTTATTTTATGTTTTTGTGTTTGTATTGTTTTTGTTTCTTTAGGTGGAAGTGGAGAAGAAATGGATAGAAACAGAGTCACAGAGGCAGTCCGGCTGTATGACACAGTGATAATCAAAGAAGAGGACGTTATCCCTTTGGTCCGAGATATTTGCAAAAAATCTTCTTCATGGTGAAAAGGGATGACAAGAAATGAACAAAAACGAGAGTGATGAGGGACTTTCTGCTCATATTCGGTATCAAATTCATCTAATTACACATAGCCTGGTAGTATTTCTCATGGAGGTTAACCCATTTTGTATCATTTAACTGAGACTGAATTAATCTAGACTTTAAGAATCTGTGTAACATTGTCCTTTTGCCTAGCACTTTACATTTAATAGATGTATTAACTGTGCGACTACAGTTTATATGAGTACTGTATATAAGCTTGCATTTGCATCATCTGCACTGGCCTCCAGAATGATTGACAGCCTTAATATGCGGTCTGCTTGAGATAAAGAGGCTTAAGTAATGAGCAACATTCACTGTGTTTGAGAAGAAAAGAATTATGCGCAGATGTTTAGGGTCAGGCCCGTGTTAAAGGTTCACATACTCAGATATGTATTTATTCAGATATGAATCTTCCACATTTGTGATCAATTATATGTGGGAGTACCATGATCATTTTTTAAATCAGAGTTTTGCAGTACATATAGGTAACCTTTAGTATTATTAAGTTTCTGAACAAATATGCAAGTGGCAGACAAAACGTTGTGGAAAAGGGACTATAGGGATGTAATTATAGTTGCACAAATACATTGGTTCAAAGGTGGGTCACATTATGCTGAGCCCTGCAGAGCAGCATCTGTCTGAAGTGACTTAATCATAATTATTAGGGCAATTTAGTTGAACTGACTCAGGCTAGATGTCAATTAGCATCCATTATTAGCAGTGAAACGCTCTGATTCAAAGGTTCAAAGCAACACGAGACATTTTTCTCACCAGTGCATTGGCCCAGGTCTCGCTTTGACAAAGTGAAACCGCAGCAACCTAATATATGACCCATCATTTGGAGCCATGTTTGAAATTGTTATATTGTGGTAGCAGCAAAACACAAACGTGTGAGGTCTGAAATTTACTGTGCAACATAGAGGCATTATATCGAGTGAGATATTAGTTTTATTTCTTCCCCACATGGAATACAAATCATTACTTGTGTTGCTTACCTCAAACTGACCTTTGCCTACGTACCAAGGTTGTATTCTGGAGGACTGTCATTTTATTTAAACAAATCAAATCTTTATTATGTGATCTTTCTGCCTCTGGGTTGTGAGTAGGTTGGATTTAAAAAAAAATGGTGAATCTTCAAAGTGAACAACAAGGCCTTCAGTGATGCCTTTTATATATGAGGTACCTGGCTTAAGCTGGATATTATGTACATCAAGAGTAAAAAATTGAATTAAAGCTGAATGACTCATGTTACTTCTTCACAGGTGTTGGTAAGACTTGGAAGTGTCTGTCTGCACCATGCACTGTAGGTAAACTGACTTTGAGTTTATACCAGGGTTAATGAAGGAGAACCGCTCATGCTAGACTCCACAAATTCATTATTATTACAATTACCGACTAATCAGTCATTTGAACAAAGGAGCAACATAGTTTTAAACTAACATCTCAGTGTGAGAGTGTCAAAACAGCACAACTTAACTCAATTTTTTCCATCATCACCTTTTGTTGAGCAGTTGAGACATCCAGCAGTGAGTAATAACGGGCTGCGGCTCAGTAAATGACGTGTGATTTCTAGGGGATGATTGTGTTCAAGTGCCGCATGCTGTGTGATTTGTTTTATTTGATTAACTGTGATGGAGCAAAGGTAGTGAAGAGTGAAGTATCGTACCCTGAAATTGCATTTGCCTCTTTAGGAACACGCGGCACATGCAATAGTATTGCTTCACAAGAGTGCTGCTGTGTTTTAATGCGATCATTTTCGCGTTGGCCCCTCTGTTGTACATAACAAAGTCTCAACCTGGGAGCTCTGAGTCTCTTCTTCTATTTATACCTGGGGATGTTTCACTTATGTGATCTATAATTAAAACACTCAAGAAGATAGGGTCTTAACCTTAAAAGTGAGTTCAAGGTTTGAAAAAAGTGTCGCACATGAGTAATCAAAAAAGTGGAACAAATCATTCACAACCCCCCAGTTGTCAGTTTTGTTGAGCTCAACAGGGGGCAGTGTTTGTTACAGTTAAGTTGACCATGGTCACTTTCATTAAATGCATTATTTACATTTACCTGATATTTTCTATCCATGAATTAAGTATGGATGAATAAAATAGAGAGATGATGTAATATTAGTTTTGTATGGGAATAAGGAGAGCTTCTATAAGTCCAGAGCTTTGTAGTAAAGTGACAGCTGAGTGCCGGTTAGTGTCAGTGTCTTTAGTATCCACAGGGATAGATGGATACTCTCATGTTGCTGCTTTTGAGCCACAGCGCTCTCATCCTCATCAGAGGAGTGAACCTACAGTGAAAACAGAGTGCCAGCATTACCAAACAGATGCTCAGAGGAAGCACGGGTCACGGATCCTGCTGCTGCTTCTGCTACGAATTTATTGAACACCAAGTTCAAAATGAAGTGTTTTGTAAAGGGTGAAATATTTTTAACTCCTGGCATTGTGCACTCTCGGGATCAGACACTGTACTCGCTGAGCCCCCAGCACAGTGGAAAATGTGCAACGGTGTAACCTTTCTGCTGAAAGTAAGCAGAAAACTGGAAAGGTTCTGTTGGACAGAGATATTTGAGCCTCTCAAAAACCATATGGCTGAGAAACTGACAACCAAGCCACTGCTAATGTCCTGAAGCCATACTCAGCATCGGGATGTAGTTGAGACCTCAATTGTGGGTGGATGTAAGGTGGCCTTCGGCAGGAACACCCACCTTCCCCCACCACGAACAGGTGACATCCAGCGCACACATCATGCCTCTCAAGCTGCAGCAGAATTTCTCATTGTAACCTTGTTGAAATGTGACCAATGGCAATAAATGTTCGGTTTCCATGGATATGCAAAATGTTTTAGAGGGGACGTCTATATTCTCAGGCTCTTATATGTTGCAAGGCTCTATACAGCACATAACAAAACATGCCCCCCAGCTCTGTATATGGTTAATACAACATGGGTTAGACTAAGGGCAAAATGGATATTGCATATGAAATGGGTCAAATAACTAATGTGTGTTAACAGAATATTGAACTGGCCACTGTGGAACATATATGCTCCCTTGTTTTGGTGGTAAAATGAATACGCTGCACAGTGAGAAAGCTTTTCTTCACGTGCTTTAGCTAGAGACTGAAATTACAATATTAAATTGAATTAAATGTCCACTCCAAACCCATTTAAGGTTATGTTGGCCTATGAAAGAGGAAATATATTGACTATTATTAGTGCTTTCTGAGTCTCTTGATCTTTGATTTAATTGAATATTATAAATAATTAATTTATAATATTATATTAAATTAAATGTCCACTTCAAATCAATTTTGGGGTTATATTGGGCTATTAAAGGGGGAAATAGTGACTGTTCTCTCTTCTTTCTGAGTCTCTCGACCCAAACAAACATGGAAGTCTCAGCTCCAATCACCTCTCTGTGGAGCTTGATTATTATCACCTGTGTGTTCACTTTCCATCAAGTTGCTGCGAGCAAAGGAATCGGACTTCTTCCCAATTATTACTGTATGTATCATATTTCCAGAGTCTGTTGTCAGCGGACCGCAGCTGTTGTTGCTCGGCATCATGTTGACCAACAACACAGCCCCAGTGGTAAGAAACGCTGCTTTTTAGCTGGTTTTGCTCAAGGCTAACTATTATGAAAACTGTCACGGCCTGTATGTAAGCCAATTAGCCTAATATCCGCTCCTGCAAAGCACTGTTTGTATTTTAATATAGGTTATTTATTCTAAGCCTCGAGCTATGAGTTGGAGTAGGTCAGTGCGGTTTAATCAATCAGTTTGTCTAGCCAAATCCCGTTCAAAAATCCATCAATTAGGTCATTGGCTTTTTTATGTCGTCAATTCTTAAAAGTAATTCTTGTCTAGCCAGAAATGTTTTGTTTCGCAACTTTAACTTGGATCTTTGGTGTTTAAATCGGCTTAACATAACTGCACAGTGACTTAATATGGGCAACATATTTTAATTTACTGTGAAAATGACAAATTAAGTCAGAAAAGTATAGTCTACTTTTATGTCACCAGAAATAAAAAACTTCGATATGTTTAGAAAATGTCTTGTGTTAGACATGTATATAGGTCTACAATTTCTAACAGTCAGCAACATAAAAAAGGCAGATATTTGAATGGAATTTGGTTTGTTGCTCATAAAAACACACAAATCACTTCATATTCACAAGCAGCTGAAAGGCTTCTGACTCTCTGTAAACTACAGGCCAAACTCTACCTATCCATAATTGATGATGTGATTGAAAGTATGAGGGAACTCTTCTTGGATGAAGGGCTTGAAGACCGTGTCCTGGATGATTTAAGACATGTGAGTTATACAGTATGCTACACCACCCTGCCTTATTTTTAAAAAACAGATATAATGCACATCTTGACTGGAGTTGTCAGTTACTGCAAAGTTGGATCATCTAGTCAGAAAGTTAGACACCATAACAGGGAGACAGACTGCTGTGTCTTCTTGCTGTGCAGCTTTGGGAGTCAAAGATGATGCAGTCCAAAGCAATGGAAGACTTCAGGAAAAATAACATCAACTCATCCAACTTTGTACTGCAGCTCCCCGCCAACTACAGTCAGACTGATCAAGAACTCACAGGTGACGCAGTGCTGCTTGAAATTAACTTTGTCACGCTTGTTTGATTTTGTATCACCTGCTCTGCTCTGATTTTTGCTCTCAGCCTCAGTTGTGATCCCCGCAAGTCAGAATATCCGCAGTTTCCCAATGAAGGCAAGTGTCCTCAAGATACAGTGTACATCACCTCTCTGACCTCATGTGACTCTTTACATGAGGGCTACACACAGAAGCAGATATTTTTTCTGTTTCTGTATGCATGGAAAAACAATTACTTGAATCTGCAAAAGGGACTGAGTTTAATTGATCAATTTAATCACCACCAATACACAGTGTTGAAATTTAAACACCATTGCATTTGTAGCATTGAAATCAAGTTTTTTTTCTTTTTTGTTATGTCCTTTTCAAGCCGTGTAATTTCAAGAATTAACATTATTTAAAATCTGTTCCAATGTTATAATTTCATAGATCTGTTTCTTCCTTTTTGGTGGCACCTACAGGATGTCGATAAATGGTGTTTGTGATAAATGGTGATTGTAAGTGTGTTTTTGGATCTAATTTCCACTAAATTGGCAGCGTTTGAATTGTTTTTTTTCCAGCGTATATCACTGCAGATGCCCAGTTTGTAATGCTGCAAATGCAAGGTCTTTTATCAGTTGGCCACAGGCTCAGTCACTTAACTCAGCAATAGATTGTGATTTAACAGACATTTATTGAAATGAAAGTCTCAGAGGTTATTGCCTCAATCAGATTAAGGTACAGTCTGAAAAAGTTTAAATTGGATTAGTGAATTTCATGCATCATAATTCAAGATGAGATGTTCAAATGTGAACTCCTGGGCATCAAGGATATTATTATTCTTTTATATCTACATGAAGGGCTGGGCAATGAATCAATAAAGTAATTTATTCCTTAAAATTACATTGTCTAATTTGATCATTACACATACTCATGCTGAGTGATATGACTTTACATCTCACCTAAACAAAATAAAATTACTTGTTTTATACTTATACTGAGCCTTTATATTGTTATTAAATTCTACTTACTTTTAGATTGTTATGGAGATAAGAAATTACCTATATCGGGATCGAAGATTTTGGCCATATCACCCAGCCTGATCTACATGATACCTGTAAGACGGGCAGTGTTTTATTGATTAAACATACAATGATGATATTTTCCTTCATTGCAGAACAACTCGGAGACACTTGCTACTTTCTCTCTCCCTGCTGGGTTACCTTACCCTGTGCAGATACCAGCTGGAGTCACTCTACAAACAGCTTCTGGTACACAATGACTTTGTTGTTGTCCTAAATCTGTTGTAATTTGCAGCATGTACTAAACGTTTGAAATAACATTTCCCTCTTTCCCTCTTGTCCCACTGAGGTCAACTTTACAAGGTCAATGTTCCTGTCGTGGTTACCCAGGCCCCGGCAGGTCAGCTACCTGTATCCCAACCCACACAGAAAGTCGCTGAGCGGAGAGAAGCTCAGCCAGCTGCAGCCCCAACAAAGACGCCTCATCCTCAGGAAGTGGAGCGGCCCTCTGTTCCAGCCTCCTCTGTCACACAGCCGCCGCACGCACCCAGCCAGGAGAGTCCTGCTGCTGAGGCCTCGCAGCTTCAGGGGGCCCAATCACCAGAGCCGGAGGTGACACTGGAGGAAAATGAGCCGAGTCCACAACCCGCGCCTGTGAACCTCAGTATGAGCTCCTCACCCTGCAGTCAGTTATTAGACTTTCAGATCCGCACCGAGGAGGCTTTGACACAGTCGGCACAGTTAAAGACCAGAGACATTGATGACATCCTGAAAGAAGTGATTGAGGAGGAGAGAGAGAAGGCAGAAAGGGCGAGAAATCTAGCGCCTGCAAAGACTGACAACCAGACGGAGGCTGATCTCGGGGTGATTTGAATAGCATTTTCTCTCTTTCCGTGAATAGTAACACAAATGGAAGAAGTTCTTGAAAATCAATACAACGCTTCTGTACAATACATTAGTAGCTGGAGCCAGCAGCTGCTTAGCTTAGATTAGCATAAAGATCAGAAACATGGGGGGGACAAAATCTGTCCTCGAGCACCTCTAAACCTACTAATTATCATTATTTATTATTGTGTTTCAGCAACCACATATGTGCCATTTTTCCAGTTTTCTGGCTTTATGCTAAGCTAAGCAGCTGTTGGGTGTTGTTAACAGCATCAGTCTTGAAAGTGAATGTGTATTTCTGATGCAGTCTTTTTGGTGTTGACCTGTGCTCGAGACAATCGCTGCATTCACACCAAATCAGGCATTCTAGTGAAGACACCAGTCCTCCTATTCATTATTAATATGGAATTTATTTTTCCATTTATGATAGTCAACATTCCTAAGTGCTCTAAAACACACTGCTGTGCTATCAACATAAGCCAATTCATGTGTTGTGCTAATTTCAGTGAGTTAAGCAAAAATATTATACCACAGCATACTTGCATTTTCTGAATTATCATTGCATAACTTGTATTTTTTTCATACATTTCCTACCAAGCTGGACCTGGACTACAGCGAGCTGTCAGACATCGTGCAGCTGGATGGTCCTGCAGGCAACTCTGACGTCGAAGAGGGAGAGGGAGTCCTCCTGGAAGAGAATGACTTTCTTGGTATAATCAATGCGGAGGCCATAAAGGCCCTGCAGGAAGGAGGTGGAAGCAGCGACAGCAACAGCATCTCCTCCAGCAGCGACAGCGAGGGAGCAGATGAACTCGCTGATGTGGAGGAAGAGGTGAGGGAGCGAGCGAGTCGGATGTAACATTTGTCACGGTTTATTTTTTGCCACTAAATGATCTCTCTGTATGGAAATCTCCTGCTGATTTGTGCCTTTTCCTTGAAAACACACACATCTCCCACAGCGTGTCTTTGATTGCATGTTTTTAACAACACGCTTTCTATCGATCAGGATCCTCTGAACTCAGGCGATGATGTGATTGAGCAGGACATCCCAGACCTCTTTGACACAGACAACGTGATCGTTTGCCAGTATGACAAAGTAAGAACATTTGGCTCTTTATTGGCCATCATTTACCTCTCAACAAAGCCTAGTGCAGAATCACTGACACTTTATGACATGAAATGTTCTCTCTATTGCAGATTCATCGCAGTAAGAACCGCTGGAAGTTTCATTTGAAAGACGCGGTGATGTGTTACGGAGGCAGGGACTACGTGTTTTCTAAAGCTGTCGGGGAAGCGGAGTGGTGAGGAGCTTTAGTTCTCTTGAACACATCAGATAATCATGTTAAAAGAGGGAAGACTGATTTAAAAGGGAAAAATAATCAGTGAATTTAAACCTCTTGCTGGTGTAATTTGGCTGGCAGAGCGGGCCGTTAAAACACCTCTGCAAAATTACTGATCCTTTTGTTTTTCATTATGTAATTATCCGAGCAATACTGCAAGTCATCTTCGACGTTTCAACCAATTACTTCCAGCATTGCCTGTGAATCCACTCTGCTTAGACAAACAGCATGAATTTATGTTGTATAATATTTTGCTGAAAACAGTTTTCTTTATTAGTGGAGCAAAACATTATTTGAACTGGAATGTGTTTTCTGTTTCTGTCGTGATCATGTTGCTTTGAAGGTACCTAATGTGCTGTTTGATTTTCAAACATTGTAAAGCCTTTAATCATGCTTCAAATACACTGAACTGCACTGTTGTGCTGCATTCAATGACCCCCCTTTTTCTTCTTCAGTGCAACCCAGTGTTGCCTTGCTGTCATATTACTTTTCTAATGAAGTAAGAGGCTTTTTTTGGTTTGCTTTTGCTATCGAAACCAACACATTCACTGAAACATAACAAAATTTATTTTGAAATCTCAGCGTGGACACCAGCATTGATTTCTGTTTGACTGTGGTCTGGATAGACACTCAATGAGCTCCTCACAGCTGGAAAGAAATTGTGAAGGGTGGTGTGACAGCTCCGGAAAAACTCACAAAACAAAAACAAATTAGTAACAAATCCTTGGAAAGAAGTGTTCTCATAATTTTGGTGACATTTTTCAGTGCAGGACTCATGTCTTTTCTTTTGTGGAACATTGCAATGTTTTTTTGTATGCCAGCTTCATGTATTACATTCAAAATAGTGCAGTGTGCACATTTGCACAGCACATGGCAAACTATGATTGATGACAATTTGAAGGAAAAAAACGACTTGAAGCGATACATCTTGGTGATCAACTGGGTTTAGAGTAAACATTTTATTAACACAGTTTTTCCTTTATTTGTCCCATCTGTAGTACACTGTACTGGTCCCAAACTTGAGCTAGAGACCCCTTAACAGACACAGGATATGAAATCAGAAAAACATTTCTGCTACACACAGTTACATTGGTCTTTTTGCAAATTTCACAATTTGTAAACTATCTATCTATAGAGAGAGATTTAAATAACTACGTCAAAGTAGATACAAACTTATTTTTGGAATTCTGCAATGATGATGGAAAGGACAAAAATAAAGTACAAAAAAATGGTTCCAATAAAAAATTTACCAGTTTGTAGTTTTTACAGTGTCTTATAGTGAAAATCTGGGACATTTTGAACAGCAGTAATATTTCTGATAGCCGCAGTTGGAACTGATTCTGTGGCTGATCTGCAGTCTTCAAGTCTGTCAGTCCAAATGTCTCCTGATTGCAACAACCCCAATAGATGGCACCAAAACTCATCTCTGAAACAAAGACTTCCATTTGATCACATTTATTCATTTAATAAAAACTCAATATCTAGCTCTATATAAGGACAAAATAAATAATTTCAACTTATTGATCTTTGATGGAACAAAATATCTCATGTAACATCTTAAACAAGTTTTGTTTGCTGTATTTCTTGATCTTAATAAACAAAAATGGCTCAGTGCTTTAGGATTGCTTTGCAAATAAACCGGCCTGTTTATTTGTTCCTTATCCCTGCTCCATCTGCTTCGTAGTACCACATTACAGGTGCAGAATTATAGGCTGCAGCACCTGTGGTCTTCAATGTGAGGTCTCTTGGTCCTGACTGATGAAGTTTTCACTTTGTAAACTAACGTAGATCTAATCTGATCTGACTCCTGCCTAAAACAAGTCTGAGAATCTCGTCACCTCGACCTGTGGTTTGAAGAAATGCTACATTTTTAGCAGCAGATACTGCCTTTAAGGTCATAATAGAATCCAAATGTTGGATGATCATGTGGCTCCCTTGTTTAGAAAGCAACCCTTCCTTTTAATGTGATAGGCATAGAAGCTGAGTGAGTGAGGGTTTCTTTTGGACACTTTCTGTGTACAGTTGAAGTGTGAAGCCTGTGACCTGTAGAAGTCGGCGTTGGTGTGGCAGCAGCCGCAGCGACTCAGAAGCAGGCACACGTCCTCCCTGAAAGCCCGTGTGAACAGGGTGTACAAGAAAGGGTTGCAGAGGGAGTTGATGGGATAAAAAAGGATGAGCAGGATCTTCGAGTGAGACACGGTTATGAGGGGCATACGCAGGGCTGCGGAGATGGCGAAGAAGGAAATTGGGGCCATGCAAACAAAGTCAGTGAAAATGAGCACGGCCATGCGCTTGGCAATCTTGGTGTCTCCGAGACGGGTAGAGTGCTCTGGGTTGCGAACGCTCAGATATATGCATATGTAGCAGTAGCAGACCACCAGGAAAGCAACAGCATTGAGGATGAGCACAGCCACCACGTACACCTGGGAGCCCAGTGTGTCGATGTCCATGGGCAGACAGATGCTCACTTTGCTGTAACTGCTGACCCCCACAAGAGGGAGCAGAGCAACCAGCAGAGAGAAGCCCCAGCCTGCCCCCATTATGGCTGCCACATGGTGCATCCGCAGCCTCTTATTGACGTGCATGGCATTAGAGATGGTGTGCCAGCGTTCGAGGCTAACCACAGTCAGTGTATATACTGATAGCTCGCTGGCAAACACTGTCAAAAACCCAGCGATGCCACATCCCGGCCCCGTCTGCCAGTCCGTGGCGTGGTTGTAGTACTCGTGACGGGAGAGGTAGTCCATGAAGGCGATGAGCATCAGGTAGAGCCCCATGCAGAGGTCAGCGAAGGCCAGGTTACACATGAGGAATCTGGAGACAGTTAGCTTGCGGTGGCTAATTAGCAGGATAGCCAGAACGGCCAGGTTACCAGTCACGGCGAACACGGTGATGATCCAGGTGAGACAGCGCAGGAAGGGAAAGCCCAGCAGGTCCTCACAGGGGTTAAAAGCATCTGGCTTTGGCGTGCACTTGACAAAGGGACTGTTAAGACAATCAAACTCCAGTTCTGGATACTGAAAGTTGATGTAATCCATAAGATTCATGCCATCCGTCATGGGCTCTCTGAAGAATACACAGATGTTAAGATTACTATAAAGATCCCAGAGCAATTGATAGTGGAAAAACGTCAGCATATAAAGCAATATGAATATTTTAAGGAGAGAAGTCTTGTTAATTATCTTTTTGCTGAATGAAGGGTACTCCCTTTGTAAGAGTTGAGATGATGTGAAATAAACACTATAATTTGAACTTGAGGGACAGTCCAATTAAAATATTACTAATGTTTAAGGAGTGTCTCACTTAAAGTGAACTATAAATCCCCCACAATACAAAACCCCAATACATTTTGTGCAGTCCTTCTGTGAGAAATGAAGTAACTTACGTTTCAGTTTTGCTGAAATCACAAAACTTGGAGAAGTTCTTTAAGGCACTTTCCCTTTAAGAAAAACAAGACAAAGGTTAAACCACACAAAATGCCAATAAACTCAACTGCTAATGACCAAGCTGCTCATGATCTGTATTCATTGGACAGAGCGGTTGTTCTTTATGCAGATGTGAATGGATTTGTAACATCCCTGGGAGCAGTTGTTGGCTACCTTTGTTTACGGCGCCATGTGTGGAAGGCGCAGCAGTGGCTGGGGTATGTGAGTTCGGCCTCCAGCAGCTCAGCCAGGCTCTCCAGTGGAGGGAGGGTCTTCAGAGCAAAGGCAGAGCCTGCTTTTAGAAACCTCACCTGCCTCAATCCTTTAGGGGGAAGAGACCTCAGAGTTGTGGAGGAAACATCCCTGAATCACATACACAGAGCACATAAACATTTATTTTAGTGAATACCTACAAATAAAATAGTGTTTCATAAGACATTGATCTACGAACAGCTATGGTCTAACTTTTCTGCAAATTAACATGTAATTTTATACAACAACCTCCTCACACATAACACAGAACAGTTACATATATGACGGTTGGTATTAAATGATTTGAAATGGTTGCAGTTTGGTTGGTTTCAGGCAACAAAGGCACAGGTTTAGGAAAAGATTGTGATCTGGGTTAAATTAAATCCATTTGTTATTGTTAAGGTAATATGTAACCATTAAAGCTCCAGTTAACTAAATATAAATAGTTTTTGTCATATTTAATAAAGGTGTCAGTATAGTGTGACAGTAGTACTTGAGACGGATCTGTTAAGAAATCATGGCAAAAATTAAACATAAGTAGATATGTACTTTACATAGGTTACATATGTAATTTTCAATAAAGTAATTGTTGACATTTGGGACATAAATTGTGGTCTCTTGGGTGAAAGTCATGTTTGTTTGACCCGGCCATCCATCCTGTCATCCTTCCTCTGCGGACTTTATCGCTCCTTATACTAAGTCACCTAACTTCCTTCTTTGCTCTTTTCATAATTATTATGGCCACTAGATGTCACTGTCTAACAATAACTGCAAATATGGGTAATATGAAGCTTGTTGCACTTTTTGTTTTGTCTTAATTTAATCTCTGGAGGGTTACAAAGTCAGTGTTGCTGACTCAGACAAATTGTCTGCATTTCTCACAGGTCCTTGCTAACTTGTAGTGAATGTGGCAGTCAAGCCCTAATGCACAGTTTTCACATTCATCAAGGTCTAAAGAGGTGCTTCACCACAAAAAATGCTTCATCACATAGAGGTTTTAATTACCAACACTTATGAAGAACTGAATGCATTTTATCCCAAACAAAATCACACTCTACATCTCTACCACATTTGATCGCAGTGCTTGTAACCTGGCATTCGTTAAATCACAGAACAGCCAGAAGCACCACCCTGGACCCCACACAGGCAAAGGGAAGCTCCTTGACTTTTCCTGCAGGTCAGTGAATACCACAAACACTGGTTTAATTCATAACCAAGATAAGAGGAAATTTCATATCTACAACACAGGGTGGTTGGCAATCAGAGACCTTGCAAGCTGTATGCTCGGCAGACTGGGCTATTTGCTCACTAATCAGTATTCAGCGGTCCTGCTTGCCTTGTTGGTTGTTTACACAGACAGGCTGTCACCTCCCTAATGTTTATACAATAAAATGATAAACATTGTTATGAATATTAATCTTGCTTCACTGGCCCAGTTCAAATATGGTCGCCTTAATGCTGTTGATTTAAACAAAAGACAGTGAATGTATGATTGTGAACTGTGCCACAATCACCATTTTTAACAGCTGCAGTAAGTACATATATTCTATTTATTTTTGTATACTTCTCTGCCAGATTACTAAACACATTTTAATCCACTACATATATTTGACAGATAAAGTTACTGGTTACTTTGCAGGTGAAGATTTCACATCCGCCCATCTATCCATTATCTGTAACTGCTTATCCTGTTCAGGGTTACTGAGGCGGTGGAGCTAATCCCAGCTGACATTGGGTGAAGGCGGGTACATCCAGGGCGGACATATAAGGACATACAACCATTCATGTTCACACAACCCACAGTATACCTACGCTGACACTGAGAACATGCAAACTCCACACAAGGACACCAAAGATTTTATATTCAATCCTATATCCAGTTATGATGTGTTTTCATAATATGAGAAGATACTGGTCATATTATCACCTTCTTAAAATAATGGCCTACGCCATTTTTGGCCCCTTTTTATTTCTTTTTTTATTTCAACATATTTTTGAAGTGTCACAATTATCTTTTGGTTTTGTTAACTTGAATTACTGTCACTTACAGAAAACTTGGACCTGTGGCTCCTTCAAAAGCGTCGTCTTCAATCTCGCTGAGATACCTGTTGTCTCTCAAAATCCTGCAGAAGACAAAAAAACGGTGACCTCCTGTCCCAAAGGCAGTTTAGCAGTTAACATGCTATATGAAAGAAAATTTAAGATGACACATTAATAGCTAACAAAGCCCCTCAAACCATTTTTCATCTACTTTCTATTTTCTCAGCTTGACACTGAGGAAGATGAGTATTATTTTTAGACTGCAGGGTGTCTGCACATATCTCGTCCCCATCAACATTCAGCAGTACGGGGCAGAGCAAGAAAACAACAGGGCGTCCAATCTTTGTTTAGTCTTACATAACGTTTGTTTACTGGTACACTCAGTTTTTTAAGGATTAGAAAAAGAAAAGCATTCAACCTGAACACCATACTTGACAGTAGCATACTGTATCGGCCTGTTGTGCTGTTGTTGTTAGTTTATTATGAGGGTATAATCTTGATAATAAAAATGCTTACAGGGTGTTGAGCTTGGTTCCATTGAATGCGTGAGATTTTATTTCTTTGAAGCCGTTTCTAACCAGGTTCCTGTTAAGGACAAAATGTTATGAATTTGCTGTCAAAAGCACCATCACCAAGGTCAGGGAACTGAACATCCAATTACACAAGCATATTGAGAAGCATAGGAACACGTTCTTAAGAAATGGGGACAAACTGTTGCCCTTAGCTCCGATAATGTGCTCACAAAAGAATTTGGCTCCCGTACTCACATGTCAACATACTCTTGTGTGATACCCTGGAAAGAATTAGCAGGAATAATGTCGATCCTCATGTTGTCTGCCATCTCCCTGTACACGGAGGAGATAACATTCACTCAGGCTGTTTGGCTTAATAATCAGTTAGACAAAATTATACATATTTACAGAGAAAAAGAGCACTTTGATGAACTGTGACCCAGTCAGAGTGTTTGCAGCAGGGCTGGTGGCGTCGTGACATTGACAGATAAAAGTATAACCGGGCTCAGAATAAACTGCTTGGGCTCCATTTTTGGTTGTTATATTAAGAACAGGCAGTTTTGCAACATGCAGGAAGACACTAATCCAGTTTAGAAACAGTATTTTTAAATGCCATTACTTACAGGATAATATTTGGCACCAGGGAAGAGATAGTTGTGAAGTCTGGGAAGTGTATCAGCCCTGTATTAGAGATGCTCCTGTGAAGACGAGCAGAGACAGATGATCGTGAGCAGATAAGAACAAATCTTTGCAGTGCCCGCAAAATGTCACGGGGCTACAGACTCTCAGCTGGCAAGAGAAATTTGCAGTTCAGGTGAAATGTGGTTTATCATGTCACTGTCTGCATGTGACCTTTGACATATTTCCTTGCATTTAACTTGCAGCAATGAAGGCTCAATAAATCAAAAACATCTTCAGATTGAAAGTTTTCAAATGCTGGATCCTACAATGCAACTCAGCAGCATTTTTTTACAAGACCGTCCCTGCCTGTTAAAAGCACAGTTTGTCACTTCTGGCGCTTCGGGTCTCTCAGTCAAAATAATAACAAAAGACAGACTTTAATGACATTCTGAAGTAGAGTGGGATCATGGGAGATGTCGTCTTCATTGTTGATACTGAAACCCAACTTGCTCCCGATGCTAAGTGCATCTGTGTATGAATGAATTCCTGATGGTGGCAGGTGGTATATTTAGGGTAGCCTCGGCCACCAGTGTTTGGATGTGTGTGTGAATAAGTGGATGAGTGCTTTCTGTAGTGCAAAGCACTTTGAGTGGTTGCAAAGTCTAGAAAAGTGCTTATCAAGTGCAGTCCATTTCCCAATTAGCCTGAGTAGGTTAAAAATGGCCATCACTAGATGTGACTTTATCAAGAGGAAAACCTCCAGGCCTGAGAAGTAAAGTCGAAGTGCCTTAAACTTGTATTCTTTCTAATGGCCAGCAGGGGGCGACTGCACTGGCTGCAAAAAGAAGTCATTTTGTATGAAAGTCTATGTGAAACGTCTCTCACCGGATTTATTATCTCAGTAAACTTTGGTCTCAATCACTAGTTTCTATTTAACAATTTATTATATTCTATTGTTCAAGTTTATTTATCTGTTTTACCTCTTGGTATAGGTTGCTGCCTCTGGTGTTTCCTTACTGTAAATTGATTAGATTTAAGCACTTTGCATTACATCTTATTAGTATGAGAAGTTCTCGAGCCAAATCTAGGACTCCAAACCAGTAGTGACAAACCAATGGGTGAGGTCATGTTGGCTACATTCACTTCTGTTCCTCAATCCATTTATACACTACATTTAAAATGTGAGTTTGAACAATACATGGCTGCAGAGAAAGGACATTTAATGACTGACTCACCTGTTGGTCAGTGGGGTTTAAATAATTGTATAATAATAATAATACAAAGCTGAGTGACTTACAAATATTCCAGCTTGGGCAGGTCAGTGAAGGCCCCTTTTTCAATAAACCTCAGACTGTTAATATTCTGCACTGAACTGCGGGAATAAAAGAGAGGAAAAGCGTCAGTAATTACAATATTGCTGTCAGAGGCTGTCAACAAACAAACACAGAAAAGCCCATTCATACATCTGCCGCTCTGAAAGTCAAGGATTAAACACGCCGCTTTGTAATTGAGAGACTAATCCCGGGAAACTTAAATGCAATGCAAAACACGTAGCAGCTGTTCAAATGAATAATTGCTTTCATCGTGCAGCTTGAATCTGACGTGTGGCGGAAGGTAAAGTGTCACTTACATTTCAGCCAGGCTGCGGAGGGAGAGGAAGGCATGTCTCTGTATCTGCGTGATGCAGTCGCTCTGGGAGATCTCACTGTGACACAAAGACATGGCTCCACATCAGTCAACAGATTAACACGAGCCGGTAAACAAATTACTCCTGAAATGTCTTTGATGCAGCTAGTAAAAATGGAGTTTTAGAGCAACAAATATTAAGTGCAGCACAGGATTTCTTTCGTACTATTTAACGCACTTCCTTTAGAAATAGGACACAGATGATTGATATTGGAACACAAACCATGAGGGAAATATTAAAACACCACCACAAAATCACACTTCTAGGGCACGGCTCGCACATGTTTCACCTCATGTTTGGAAAAGCTCCAAACACACATCAGGGATGCATCTGGGCCAGGAAGACTAAGTGAAGATGTTTAAAAAGGAGGACTAAACAAAGACGTTCAGAGACAAACAAAGTCAACAAGACTTCTTGATTCGTCCTTGAACACTTTGTTTTCCCGTGGCTGACTTTCCCTCTCCACGCCGCTCTCCATCTTCTTTCTGCAATCACCATTTTCTCCCACTCTACTGTAATCAGCCGACACTTTTCTTAGGTTAACGTCGCTCTGCTTCCATCTCTCAAACAAACAAAAAAACAATTAAATGGCTCCATCTGTACGGCTCACATTTTTTCTTTTATGCCCTCCTCTGATTGCATTATGTATAGTGTTATAATTACCACTTACAGCTCATAAAAAGCTTTTTCACATCTCCATGAAGCTGTGATTTCCAGCTCGCATCACCACACACACCTAATGTCTGTCTACCTTGACACAGATGTCAGTGGCTAACTCTCTCTGGGCTGGGACTCCTTTAAACCTGAACCTGTTTTATCGCTGCAAAACTATTTTGCGATAGAGACCAGATTTGAACATAATGAACACATTTTGTAAGAACTGTGAGTCTCTGACTCTGATAAGACTTGTCCCTGAGGAGCCAAGTCAAACACACTCAACAGAAAAAACGGCTCAAAATGATTCCACCACAGGCTAACGCACGTTATCTGCTTATCACGCTGTTAGTGATATGTTAATTAAATGGTGAAGCCCATTCAGGATAATGTGGTGGCTTTAGGACTCAGTGTTTAGCAGCTGTAAACATGATAAAATGAGATTTAATTAATAAGCAGTTAAGATGAAAAGAGGTTGTTTTTTTTGCATTTTTTGTAAAGATATATCATTAATTGGATTTTGATGTTTTTTGACTGATACATTGCTGTGTCTTCATGTGGGACTTTCAGGTTATAGAAAGATTAAACTCTGAAGTCTATCTGGTTGACCTTCACTGTGTCACAGTGGTGAGAAATCTTTTCAGGTTTTCTAAACAGACCGTGTTTAAGAAAAGATATCCATAATTTCCTGCTAATTTCTAGAAACAAATTATTCATCTTTTACCTTGAATCTGATCTCTGAATGAGACAAATGCCTGTTAGGCTGCTGATTTGGAATAAAAAGTGCTGCTATAAAAAAAAGAGTTAATTTGATTCAACAGGGTCAGTTTCCAACACTCAAATTGGAAACTCAAACACTACATCAAGATTGATGAATAGAACTACAGTTAAGAGGAAAAAACGTGTATTTTTGATTGAAGTGATTTTTCGGGATGAAGTGATTCTTTAAGCATGCAGCCGATACTTTTATACAAAAACTGACTCCACAATCACTGGAGATCACTCCATCACAGGTAAACTTCAGAGCAAGGCATCAACGTGAAAGTCAATTATTATTGTAGGAAATCAATTAATAGTCATAAACAAATGTCGACCTCTTCCTCTGTCGTTATTATTACAGTACATCTGGTAAATGTCTGATGCAACAGTTGAGTGTTTATTCGCCAGAGTTCATTGAGTCCTAAAAAAATAAATCTTTTCAAAAATTTTAATATAAAAATTTGTTTCATACATAATTTTAACCTCCAAGCCTGCTTTCTGGAAATCATGTAGTTTTCATGATCACAGTTGGAGAAACATTATATGTGTCAATCAATAGGAAATAGGAACACTATTAATAATAGGAATAATAATAATACTACTACTAATAATAATGATAATAATAATAATAAACAACAATAAAAGCAGTGGCAAAAACACTGACATGGTTTCTTCATCCTGTAAATGTTCCACAGTGAGAGTATATTTTTACTATATTTAGTGGTTAATTTGCCAAGTACGCATGAAGGAGGCCTGAAGAGGAAAGTACATTTTTCTTTTGTCCAGAACATTATATTTCCCCACAGAGGAAAGCTAACTGATATTAATATCTAATGTCAGGAAAATATATTCCATGTTAATTTTTATATCCAAATTCTGATGCTGGCAACTGAGAATTAGTAATACTTATCTGATCTTTTTAAAACTTTAAGCTCGAGTATGAATAGTCAGCACAATTCATTGCTTCCTAAAGGCTAAAAAAAGTCAATATTTTCTCCTTCAAACCAGCTTTAATTTACCAATCGTATATATTTTTATTTAATCCGACAAAACCATATGAGAAAAAACAAGGAACTTACATGGCTGTGATGTTGATCAGGTCCTTGAAGGCATGAGTGGGGACTTCTTTCAAGGGAAGATGGTTGAGCCTTCTGTAAAATAAATAACTTGTTACACACAATACAAACATGTCTCTTCAGGGCATCATTTTAAACATTGTATTTATAATATATCCTATGAGTTTAATAGTTCCTTATAGGAATATGGTAGTGACAGTGTGGGAAATAAAGAAGCTATCAAAAGTAAGTTAGTCAGGAACCAGACAAAATAAGTGCATAGAGAGAGATAAGTGCACTAAGTAGCACAGAGGTGGTGATGGCTCAGTGTCAAGTCCTACACAGCCTCTACAGTGAAGCAGGAGTAAGTTGGGATACTTACAGTCGGTGCACGGATGTTGCTGCTGTCCGAGAGGCCAGCTGAGTGTCTCTGCTGCAGTGAAAAGTGTCGGCGCTGCAGCGGCAGATGGCCGGACAGGTATAAGCCCAGCAGGAGCGCGCGCTCAGGACACCGGACAGCGCGACCAGGAGCCAGACCGCCCGGGGAGCCATGCGTGACACTAGGCAACTCACTCAAGAATAAAAAAAAAA
>CAFUXE010001337.1:240554-250631 GCA_903364295.1 Serranus cabrilla
GGCTCTACACTCAAGGGCGCCACAGGACTCTCCTATCACGAACAAGGAAGTGACAGCCAAGGAGACTGAAAGAGAGCCAAGAGAGTTCAACACACATACACACACACACTGTATACTTACACAGAGGACTTCTACTTACTTAATCCTCAATGTTCATAAGGGGTTCGTATGTTGTAGATGTGGGATACTTCCACTTCACCAGGTTATAATCATTTCCATATGCCCTCTAATCATTCTCCCCCACTCCCACTCATAAGACGTTTTACAAAATGTGCACCGTGAGGCTGGCATGTTAATGAACGTGGGATAAACAAGCAACCGACAAACATGGGAGTCATTATTATGAATTATTAGGTGGAATTTATGCAGTCTTGTTTTTAATGGCATATAACCTTGAGGCTCGTCCGCTCTCTCGATTCCCAATCATGCACACACACACACACACGGACCCACACACGCGATTTGTAAACAGGGCAACGCTCCTGACAGCTTATCAGGGCAGGAATTCACTGGTCCTTGGACATCTGAAATGCACCACAGAGATATCACATAAAGGAAATTAACCCTGTCACAACCAGACAGGATGTAAATCTTGTGAAATCACAAGTAAAGTTCTTCATTACTGCAGGGTGAAAGATTTCTGGCAAGCTGTGATGCTGACGTACGATCATCTTTGTTTGATCAGGCTCTCTGCTGTTTGATGCACTTACTGTATCAATGGCTCTTGTTAGGTGTGGCTGTAGTTCTTCAGTTTGATCAACAGGTGTCAGAGAGCACTTCTCTTTCATATCTGGGATTGCGCTCAGGAATCCTACTGTGAAAAGCCAGCTGGTCTTTGATCACTGATTCATTCTGATCCACAGCTAAAGAATAATCAGTGTTGTGAAAATGGGACACGGGCCTGGTTGCAGCCTCGGTGGAGGCGAGCGCGTTCGAATGATGAAGTGTCCAGAGAGCTGGAGATATATACAGAAATATATATTTATATTTCTCAGATCTGGTTTGGCCTGCGTGTATGATGATTTTTCTTACGGCTCACGCAAAATATTTGTTTTTTTGAGTGAAGTCTGGTTTAGAGGCATACTTGATCCCTCAAGTGATCATTTCTATATCAATTATTCACCCTGTATTACCTTGAATTTATGAGGAAAACTTTCTTGCAAGCATTCACAGTGAATGAAGAATCCAACTACTCGTGTCTGTGCAAGAGTGAGAAGTGTTTTAAATAGCAAGGTTTCATTGTAAATGCATGTGTTTGAGCACATGACTGGATAATAGAGACGTGGATTATGCTGCCTGAGTTGTGTGAGGCTTTATAAATGGATGTTTAAACAGACTTTTGTTAAACACGGCCCCTACTTTTTCAATTCATCAAGGATTTACTGCTCCTTGGATTATTCACCGTGGAGGCATGAAAGAAAAACAAAGTTAATTGATATGTAAAAATGCTAATTTGGGTGAAACTAACAATTTTTCATTTTGCTGAAACTCAAGCAAATAGTTTTGACAACTTTTGGGACTCATATTCACATTTATTATGCTTCGGCTACATTTGTATTCATGCTGGAAAAGTTAATTAGTTTTTGATGTTACCTGTCCAACTGACTTCAAAAAATGGAAATATCTTTATTGAAACTCCAAAAATTGGTGCCATTCTCTTTATAAATGAGATAATTGCCCCCAATTGGTAATCAGTGATCATTACAGTAATTGGAATGGATGTCTTAAAGGGACAGTTCACCCCCAAAATATAGTTTTTCTCTTACCTGTAGTGCTATTTCTCGATGTAGACTGTTTGTGTGTGAGTTGCTGAGTCTTGGAGATATCTGCCATAGAGATGTGTGTGTTCTCTTGAATATAAGAGGGCTGCATGGCACTTTACTTGTGGTGCTCAAAGAGCTGGAAAAACAAATTTTAAAATTCCATTTTTACCAGACTACTAATCTGTCAGTGCTACACAAAGTGTCCTGGGTGGTGGTCCAAAACGACACATACTACTACAAAAAGAAAAGAGATCTTAGGAAAGTTTCCAGTCATTTAAATGTTTTTGTTCTAAATGTCTCAACATTATCTCCAGCACAGTAGCTAAAATATGTTTACTACAGGCAGAACCACTCACAACTTACACCCTTCATGCAATTCCAGCAGATTTTTTGGCCTCTTCCAACATCAAAGCATCCCTTCCAGTGCCAGCTGGACCGCAACAGCAGTGGTGGGATTGTAGCGTGTGTGTGTGTGTATGTGTGTTACAGAGTGGGAGACTTGGACTCGAGCCCAGCCGTTGGCATATTTGTGTTGATAAAAACATATTCGCACACCTTTCTCTCTCTCGATGCTGTAACATTTATCCAGAAGATGAGGTGTTGCTGTCCACTGAGGGAGGACAGATATGTCCGCCACTGGGCGGCTCTGCAGGCCCATCCACTTGATTCAATAAAAACACTCTGCACTGCTAATTGTTCTCCGGATGTCTGAAGAACGGCACTCTGTACCCGCTGGGCACGCTCTGAACTCTGGGGGCGAGTCTGGCCCTGGACGTTTAGCACCTTGGATTTATTAGCTGAAATGAAAGCTCTGCTGTTTTATCTTTTTTCTATCTTAACATTCCTGCATTGCATTCTAGTCTATATTTCTATTTGTCAAACACAGACTAACAATTATTTCTGATGGATATCTTTAGCTGAAAGGGCGTGAGGGACGCTTGAGGTTGAACGGGGATAAAGGGGATTCATTGCCTTAGATATGGTGCCATCTTTGTCCACTCCACAGATAATTTGGGTGCTATATAAACCTGAATGACCCATAAAGCAGGGATCTCCAGTAACGTCTGTCTCTGTGTGTAAGACAGCATCATGTGCAGTTTGCAGAGGACAGCTGGTGTCGCCCATCAAGATCCAGAAGCAGCTGGGACTCCTGGTGGCAACCAAATATGCTAATTAAAAATTGAAAATCTGAAAGGCTACAATTTTAATGAGATGTGAATCATTATACGACATTTATTAATCCCAGGGAAAACACTGAGCCTCTGAATCACTATTTGGACGGAGCACTCAGCAGAGTGATCAGTTTCTAGTTGGTTGCGGCTAAAGGTTAATTACTGTTTGTTTGGCTGGAGCACTTTGGTTGTATTCAAACCGTCTTTTGGCGCTCTAATAAAAGACAGAAGTGTTTCTGATATGATGCAATCTGTTGTATATCAACAGCTCTAGTCTGCTTCTTTCAGTGTGTCACTTTGACAGATTTGTTACTTTCAAATTTAGAAGGACTTGTAATCTCGTTAAACCAGTTCACCTCGTAAGATTACTACAATTACAATAATAATTTTCAGAATTGTAATTATTCAAATTCCTGTGAGATGGTCCAGGGCCAGAGATGTGACATTTGGCACAACAATAAGACAAAAGTCGCCTCATTATTCAAGATTCATGACCCTAATCAGCCACACTGTGGTGCTGTGATTAAAGGCTTTAGTAAAGAGGCCGGCCCTCCGTTCTGTAAACTGACCAATCCCAGCACAGTTATGTACAGTTTCCTCTTCTCTATTCATTGTGATAATATTTGTTTTATAGGACATTTCACTATAGTTGATAAAACTAAAGTGTGCACAACTCCCCAGTTTGGGAATCTTTGATGCATGTCGTTCCCTATTCCCAACCATCTCTCTGTCTCATTTCCTGTCATCTCTCTACTGTGGACTTGGTAATAAAATGTCCAAAAGAAACATAATAATTATGAAAATTAATGGTAAAGTTAGTTTAGATAGTGTGAGAGGGATGTGAATCAAAAATGGCCCATCCATGAAGAGTCTGAGAGGAATTACCCTCTTGTAGTGCTGGATTACAAAACAAATTTACTCTTATTTTTTATTAATACCCACAATTTCTTGCTATTTTGTCTGAACCCTTTAATTTCTAGGATTCTCAAATATTTTCCTATTTTTTCTCTTGTCTTAAGTAAGAGAAAACGACTGAGTAAGAAAAAATGCACGTCTAATTATTGGTAAACAAGCAGTTTGTAGCTGAATGAAGAATTATCAATTGGACTGTTTGAAACCAGTATTTGCCAGTTTCTTCCCAGACCTGCTATATACTGTTGGTTTTTAAAATGTATCTTTCTTTATATATAAATCAATCACCAATAGTGATAGTCTTGACATGTAATGATAAATACCATGTGTGCTAGCAGATAATGTCCAAAGGACAGGCATCAACACACATCCAGGCCACAGTGACATGTCACCATAGGAGAAGCTCAGGTGTTAAATAATACAATAAAAATGGCTTGACTCCATCCCTGCCTCAGTTTCAGTGTATTGTGTTTGCTGGCTTAGAGGGGCACATTGGTAGAATGGAGCCATTGTTAATGTTATTAGCACACCTGTGCCTTTCCGGCTGTGATGAGTTGGAATATCTATGGTGACAAAGGCCCGTGCTCCACGCTCAGTCCCCTCCTGCCTCCAGTGTTTGTGCTTTAAGCCAGACTAATCTCATCCCTGACCAGTCTACCCACTGAATGCACAGAGAATATTGCGGTGATATTGACCTTCTCATCTAAATCCAGGCACAATAAGCAAACAAGGGTTAATTTACTATGCAGATGACCAAAATCACGTTATCACCAACAAACCTAACAGTCAAGTAATTCAAAGTGGTAAAAGAACATGTTTTTGTTTTAATTTATCATAATGAAGAAAATGATGTTTGCACTATGTAATGGCTGTAGAACGTTCCCTCTCTTTCACTCTGTGATGCTGTCTGTCACCAGGTCCCATCTCATGGGAAAAGTGAAGGCTTGATTTAGGGCACAGAACAAAAAGGGAATAGCCTTGAGTTGCTCCTGTACTTACAAAGGTAATAAAATGATAACACTGAGGCTCCTTAATCTGATCCAAGACTGCAAACTCTTTATTGCCTCCCACACTCATTGGCAGCACATTACGGCTTCTCTTCACTCTTTGAGAGCTGCACCAACAATGATGCCACTTGGAGGCTCTAGGGGGAGGGAGAAGTTGAAAAGTGTTTTCGCTTTAATGAAGATATGGAGTTTTTCAGAAACGGTTGATTTCACCTTGCTAATCATTACAGATAATACGGCTAAAAAAATATTAGCGTCGCAACCACAGCAAAGCCAGATTTTTCCTCAAAAGACAGTGATGAAAAAAGGAACTGCTGTCAAGACATAAACATGTGCTTCATACAAGCCACACAGTCATACAGAAGTGTTTCACACAAATAAGTCCACCCAGCCAGCTGTCGCTGAATAAGATCGTAATTGCCTGGCACAGAGAATGGCAGGAAACCACCTTCTCTTGAAGCACCATAATCTTGTTCTATTTATTCTCAGATGCTGTTGAAATGTGTCTTCTGCTGTGTTGAACATGGATTGTGCAGATGTACAAGGAGCAGAGGTGATTTTTGCTGACTTTGTTTTCAGGGAGCGAAAGTGATGAAAGGCAAAGTGAGCGGCTTTAATAATTATTGTTCACACTTTGCTGGGAGTGTTTTTTAAAGCAGGAGATCTAATTTGGCCGATGATCAATACCAACTGTCTGTCTTGCATCAGACACCACATTTATTTATTTGGTTATTGTCATTCTTTTGTCTTTCACCTTCAGCATCTTAGTCTGTTATTTTGGGGGTAAAGTCAAGGCAATGTCATTTATTACCTCTGCCAAGGAGGTAGTGTTGTTTGTGCGGTTTGTCATTGTGTCTGCAAGATTACTGAAAAACTACTGGCCTGATTTTTTTAAATGAAGGAAGGAAGAACTGCCAACTAAATATTTAACCTATACTAACAAATGGGTTCATAGGATTTCATTTAAAGAATGTGAAGGACTTTGAAGGACACAAAATATGACTGGCTGTTATTTTAAACACATTGTTAATGTTGTGAAGCTGAACTACTTTGTTGGGTTTAGGCACCAAAACTACTCTGTTATGGTTTGGAAAAAGATCAAGTTTATGATTAGATAAAATGCTGCACATAACTTTCAATGAGATTTACGGTCTAAAAAGTTAGTTTGATCAATCCACTTCCCTTCCTGACCGCCCTATAGGGACCTACGTCACTTTAATACTACATGGCCAGAAAGCTATGAAATGAAAGTGCACTTTTAGTAGAAAATCATACAAACTGCATACATTTTGAAGCAGGTTTTAACATTATCAGATAGGGTAATTGTGTTGTATGTATATGTTGTTGGAATATCTGGCAAAAAAAATTTTCCGGATCATATTTCACTGCTCACCTGGTGAGTTTCTTTTGCGCTTCACTGTCATGAAAATACTAGAAACGGCTTTACATTTATAGACTCTGCGCAATAAAATACAACACATCTTCTCTGTAGTGTCCATGTTTCTTCCACTGCTTAAAGCTTCCCATCTCGGGTAATGGAACCCTCCGAGGAGCATCTAAATGCACCATTGGCATTGGCGGAGGTCTGCAATTTCCGACAGAGTATTTCAGTTCTCATCTTGTCTGAAGCCTGTGATCCATGCTTTCAATGTGAATAGCCACATTTGCAAACAAATATGACCAATCATGAACAGCATTTTTTTCTTTGCCATGCTGTTTTTATTGAAGGCTGCCACACTGATGTCTCATAAGCCAGATGTAGAATTACAGGCGCCTGTACTCCTCATCTCCTGCCCCTTGTTGCCACTGTATAAATGTCATCAACAGATATATTTGATGATAATCCATCAACGAAACGCACACAAAAGCATGTAGACATCATCTGAGAGACACAGTTCAACAACCTTCTGCATCGGCGACATGATGGTCTGATGACGTGCTGCAGCAGGGCGCTCAAATGGCTGCAGCCACACAGCTGGGCCTGCTGGTGGTCAGCTACAGTTAAGTGGCTCGGGCAGCAATCAAGCAGCTGCAGAACAAACCAATACACACAATGAATGGCTGGCAGTCCCCTGCTTCAAATTCACAGTCAGTTGCTGTAGAGTCATCCATCCAGCAAATCTGTTCCCCCCCTAATTAAGTTGAAAAGGGGGAGTGAGAGGGTCATTAAACACTTATTTATTTGGCAAACCACTGGTACAGAACGGCAATCGTATTCTTCTCACCGGGTCATATAATTGGTCTGAACAATGATAAGCTTAGCGCCATGCAGAGTGATGGGCAAGGGCGCTTGGGGGTGCTGTAAATTGTGCTCTGCCTGTGGCACACAAACTTTGATCATTACATCCTCAGCGGGGAATGGCGCTGATGAATACCCGTGTTGACCTCAAAAGCGCTGAATACGTTTTGGGAGCTGCTGCCGAAGACAGCTCACACATAATACTTTATTGCTGGAAATGAAGAGAGGATAGGTGTCCTGTGAGAAGTGGCGGTACCAAGTGCGATTACATCACAGACAAGAAGAAAGAGGGGAGGATTCAATTTGGGAAGAAGTGTATCACAGGGGTAGAGTGGCCCTTGTGCTTGTCAGAGATTGGGAGAGAGGAGCGTTAATCATGGCACACAAGCCGCACCTCCAGGGCTCCAGCTTTGGCTGTTTGAGCACTCTGCGAACTGAAATACAGTCGGTGTCACAGAAAAGGTCAATGACATTGTTAGGAGGCCCTGTGAGGACGCTGAACAGGTGCTCTTTATTTGACAAATATAAACTATAAAATGCTGTGCTCCTCTAGACTCTGTTTGGAAAACGCTCAGGTTCACAGGTCACAAGGAAGGACATTTCATTTGTAGAAAGGCGTCATCATAATCAGTTCGTCATGATATGTTTTCCACAATAAGGATGGTGTCATGATATCACATAAACGTGCTTTATTTAAATAGAAATATATAAGTGGTTGCAACAATATCTACATAAAGATCTATAAATCAAAGTAGATTTAGTCATTAAGCAAACTCCATATTTCCATTATATATTTTTCATTACTTATTGGAATATTAATACTGATTTATTGACAGTTATGTGCAGCACCGCTTCAAGTTGTCAGCATGAAGCTTATCTTAATGTGTTGGAGTCCGACAGATTTATCTCTGGACAGATATTATTGGCCGATCAAAGGCCTATCTGTAGCAGTATATATGTGCTGTTATGGAAACGTTTTTTATATTATATATAACGCTGTAATGTTTGTGAAAATAGCTCTCTGGGTACCTTTGCAAAGTGCTGAAAAATCAGTGCCCAATCCAGATAAAAAAGGTCATTCCAGCTCAGAAAATGACTTTATCGGTTACCATATTGGTTAGAGATTAATTTTTCCCTCTGAAATCAATATCGGCATCGGTCTCAGATATCCCATGTCGGGCGGGCTCTGCACTTTAGCTATTCTTTCTGGAAATATTACTTATAAAAATGCTATTTTATACCTATTTCTGATCAAATAAAACTTATTAATCTGAAAAATAATGAGTAAAGTATGTATAAATACATACAAGCTGTATTTAAGTGAAGTACTTCAGTAATTGCACTTAACTTGCTTTCAGCCACTGGTAACCATCATCAGACCAATGTGGACATATATCTTAATCCTAAGTGACATTTTGTAAGCAAACTGTACAGAACTGACAGTTTCAGTGAGTTTAATGTATATAGTAGCCTAAATGTACTTACCTCAGTGTTACTGCTATTGAATTCATTCATATTGAATTTTTATAAAGTGGCTGCATCCATACCTCAGAGACTTGTTGTTGAATGAGAGATGACTGTATAATCAGATACAATAATAAAACAGTGATTTCCAAGCGGCACCTCAGCACAACAGACAGCTGCTATGGGATCAATGTGCAGCATCATCATTATTAAAGATGAGGAACTAACGGCAGCCACTTGTCCGTGGAGGAGTGTGGAAGTGCGGCAATCAATCCTGATTGGGCGAGACGTAGAGACGAGAGGGATGTCTGCACTTCTGATATTTAAGGGGGTCAAGTGCCATCGATCGTAGGCTTCCCACGGAGACACAGACCTGTCATCGATAAGACGGATTAAGCTCTCAGTGCGAGCACATGTTTCTCTGCTGCCCATCATATCCTCGCATCCTGTCTGCGGCGTCCGCTCTGTGACTCACTTTCCCATGAGTTTTCTCTGTGGGTGCACACTCCTGTGGCATGAACTGCTCGCTGAAGGATCAGCACAAGTGGATGGTGAGACAGTATCAGTGGGAGGAAAGAATGTGTTTACCCTTCTGTATATATATACATATATATATAGTTAGTTAGTTGCTTCTTCATTTAGTCTGTTATATAGAAACTTCTTTGTCCTTGAATGAAATTTTCGTAAATAAGCATGATTACTCCTGTCTCATCAGCCACTATCAGTTTTTCATCTTATCTGTCCTTCTTCCTCCAGCCTCTGACCTGTGTGTGTGTGTGTGGGTCAGACTTGAGGACGGAGACGAGAGTGTGACGGAAAAACGTCAGCANNNNCCCCCCCCCCCCCCATTTCGTTCTGCTAAGGCACTGTAAAAAAACAAACATCAGGTGCTCTACCTGATGGTAGGAAAAACGGGGGTCATATTTCCAAGTCACACTGGTGCTCCTAGTTTAAAAAGTGGGTCGCAACGTCTCCAAAACCGGTAGACAAAATGATCGCCGTCTGTATCCTTGAGAGTGAAAACTGGACTTGAATCACCCAGATGGACAAGAAACACGACTTGTATAACCAAACAGTGTTTTCCTTCTGCTAGGGGTCTGTCAATCAAAACAGTAACAAAAGACAGAGATTCAGTGGTTCAGCTGCGGCCTGTTGTGCCTCCAGACATCTTTGACCGGTTTAGATTCTCTCACTCTGAATGTGCTATTTGCAAATAAGCAATATGGCAACATCACACATATAAACCAAAATGACGACCATATTTCCATCAACTAAGTTATTTGCGCATTTTGAAGATTTGCATGAGAAAAGCTTGATGGAAACCCCAAAATTCAATGCTTTCGAGAATGCATATATAAGTTTTTACGCTTTCTTGAGGTAGTTTTTGTCTTTTTTGAAAAATATTTAATGCACTAAATGAGATGACATGGAAGAACAATTATATGTTGCCTAGTGAATCCAGTTCCTAAAGACTTCTCTCCATTTTCTCTCCTGGATGACTAAAGATGTTCAGTTAGCAA
>CAFUXE010001337.1:250669-324644 GCA_903364295.1 Serranus cabrilla
TTTTGTAATCTCTTCTTCTTCTACTGTTTACTGACCGTCTAGCCTACAGCAGTACATTACCCTGCCATCATGTGTTTGCAGCTTGTTCTGTGGCTTCAGCTGGACAAATAAGAAAACAGTTTTTGCTGCTTTAAAGGTGCAAGTAAATAAATTAGTTCTGTATATGAATATATTATATTTTAAAGTTGATATATTCAGTTAAGTCATGCTAGTTTGTGAAAATGTGCTGAGTCTAGCTCTTAAAAATGCATTGCACTGCCAAATATCGCAACTTTATAAAGACCTGCTTCTGCTGCTGTATAACTTTTTAAAATTCACCCCTCCGTTCCTGAGTGCCGCTCTCCTTAAACTAAATGGCTTGTCATTTCTCTTTTAGAGCCCATCTTGCTGACTGACTGTTGTTTAGGCCTGATGTTGGGAGAGTTTGCGACTCTTTGAAATCAAACATTTACAGGTTTAATTGGCTTTTCCACTAGTGATGACTTCACAAAGCACCACTATTCTGAAATGAAGCACGCTGTGGCGAGGTGGGAATTGGTGTAGACAAAACACAGAGCAGTTGGATATGGATATGTGAATTCAGCAAACAGCTGCTCTCCCTCTCATGAAATACTGGCATATATCCAGCGTGACAATAAAACACTGTAGACTGCAGGGCCATCTCCCAGTCCTCTGTGTCTCCTCACTTTCATCTTGCTCAAATATATACTGTATAAAGACAGATTAAAACACAAGTCTCCCAGGCCTTAATCTCTCATATTTGCATGATAACGCATTAATTCCTGGGATGGATGTTTGCTCTAGGTGGAGGTTTTTGTGACAGGTGTTTGCACATCCAATAACTGCTCTTTAATGTTGAATCCAATCTGTTTCCGTAACATGTAGAGGTGACACAGTGAAACAGAAAAAAACACACAAAAAAGCTTTCATTTTGATTGCTCATAAATCCCCCCAATTAGTGCAGCAGCGAGCGTGTGGAGGCGTAGGTTTTTAAGGGAAGGATATCTCGCAGGAAACAGTTTTCAGATTTCCAGCATAATCACCATGTGCTTTGCTCGAGCACAAATTATCAATGGATTGCAGATTGCGCATACATACCAAATACATTCCAGTATTTGTTGGCGTGCTCATTTTGATGCAGATGTAAGATGACTAAATACGTAAATGCATTGTTGGTTTTTAAATTGCTATTGTAAATAACGGAATATATGAAAACATGTCCTGTTTTTCAATATTTGCATGTTTTATGATGATAAATTGGAGCTGATATCTTTTCTGCAGAGCATTATTTAGTGAGTTGGTCTACCACATTTGCTGTTTCTGTTTCAACCTGCCAGAATCTAGCTTTGGTCCATTTATCTTACCTTTTTTCCCCTTTAAAATAATGTGTGATGTTCACATCATGACCAGCAGATGTCAGAAGTGTTCCTCAAAACCTGGCTGCTCCTCTAAGCACTGAGATCACATTATTGTCTTCAAGCTTGTTTCTTTGCACATTTTACATGTAATATGAATGTTCAGTCGCATAGTACAGGCACAACACAGGGGCTGGCTTTCCTGTGATTCTGTCAGGTGTGTGAAAACCTCATTTAAATGAGGATTTGTATTGTATCTCTGTGTGTGTGTGGTGGTAATTTAGTAATTATTGGAGAATGGGTGCAGAACAAAGTGGGTGCAGATACTTGAAGTACTCCAGCTGTGCGCCAGATAAAGAGGCAGATGTGGTAAATGAGTCAGTGGTAGAGGAACAGAGCACGGACAGACTGGACAGAAAACGAAGCGAGCAGTCGTGAAGGAAAGCAAACTGACAGAGGGAGATAGACAAGCAGGCGGACAGACAAATAGACTGACAATCAGGCAGGCTGGAGCATACAAATAAACACGAGTACCTGTACTGTATGGATAATGACATGGTTTTAGAGATGAAAGCAGAAACAATGCAAATAGCCCTCACTCTCGGCAGTTACCATGACGACCAACCACCTGAACTTGGAGGTAAGTCCCAGGAGAGGTCTGTCAGGAGGGGGGGGGACAAGAGAGGCGTATGTGTGTGTCCTGGTTTTACAGTTTGCCAAGTCCTCCATGTATCTCCTCGCTGCACACACAAGTCGTCCCGGTGTTGTGCAGTGGCAGCTGCACCGGGGAGTTCAATTTAGGAGACGACGAAACAACGAGAGGCTGGAAACGGAAGAATCCATTATCAAACATGCCCAGAGTTTTAATTCAGTGTCTTTCCAAAGCCGCAAAGTGTGCACGCACCTTAAATCCACATTCTTTATAATGGACAGCAGGGGGCGAGTCCACTGCTTGCAATAAGACGCCACATTGTGTAGAAGTCTATGAGAAAATGAACCTACTTCTAACTTGATTTATTACCTCAGTAAACATTTTCTTTAAGAGTTCATGGTCTCAACTGCTAGTTTTAAGTCTTCTTCAACACAGGCTGATGTTTATTTCCTAAATCATGTTTCAGGGCGACACGGTGGTGAAGTGGTTAGCACTTTCGTCTCAAAGCTCAAAAGAGGGTCGCATGTTGTGGCTCTTCAGTGTGGAGTCTGCATTTTCTCTCCGTGCTAGCGTGATTTCTCTCTGGGTACTCCAGCTTCCTCTCACAGTCCAAAACCATGCAACTTTATATTGCCCGTAGGAGTGAATGAGAGCGTGAATGGTTGTCTGTCTCTGTGTGTCAGCCCTGTGAGTCTGGATAGGCGGTTAAGGATAATGAATGAATAAATGTTCCATCTGAAGTAGAATAGAAGATAAAGCAAAGTACTATGTGATTGATGGGCTGCTACCAGTACCAACTGTGAAAAAGTCAAAGTTCTCAGACAAAAACACACAGTTTTCACTTTATCAGCTAACTGTTTGTTAACTAGAACACTTTTGGCTGCTTGGAAATTGTACTAAGAACACTTAAGAGTCTTCTGTTCATTCAGAATCCTCTTGCTATAGCTATTTAGCTTGATAGTGTCAGCTGATATCAACGCCCTCAGAGTCCTTTTTGTGCACGTGTTGCCAAACACCAAGGTGGCGAAGCCCAAAATCCCAAATCTCACAGCTTCAAAACTGTAGTCCACAAACCAACGTGTGAAGTCATGGTGACTATGTTCATTCTATTTATGCAGTTTATGATATTTTCCCACCAGAAATGTTTACTTATTAAAAGCCTCCTGTGGTGTCCTGCCCTCGTCAACTAGCTGCCCCGCCTCTCCATGTGCCACACTTGTAATGAATTCTCTTTGATACGGCTGAACTTGAGTTAACCTTACCCAGAACGTGATCAGGTACTCACCGTGAACCCAGGACTGCCTGCATTTTAAAAAGCTAGTCTGATGTCATGGGTGGCGGCAAATCCAGCAGCATCTCTCACTTCCAGGGAATTGGTTCACAACTGCAGATTTTCTTTTTTAGTTTTTTTTTTTATGTTAAACTCACACAGTCAGCGTTGCACCAGGAGAACAGCCTCTATCAGAAGGTATACAGAGCCAGAAAAGACTTTTCATTTGGGTTTGTTTGCTGCTTGTGTTGATGGCCACAGAGGAAGTCTAGTCTCAGAATGCCTTTTGTTTTGGAGGAGCAAACAAAGCAAACTTTATCATCTCTGCACACAGGCAAAACTGTGGACTGTGCTGTGTCACTCTTGGAAAATGTGTCGTTTAAACCTTCTAGACAGCAACATTAACTAATGACGATGACAAAAAATGAATTATTGGAAGATAGAACAAAACAAATAATTAAAACTGTCCTGGAGACAAGGGGGAGATTATAGCCTGGATTATAAATTATTATCTTTTATATGGTATTAAGTTTATAGATTATAAAATTAATGGCCATGTTAACAGGGCTCCCTCCTCTCCTTCATGCAGCCACTCACTTTGATATTATGCAAATACATACAGTGAGCACGCTATCACTACACTACTGTACATCCTCCCTCTGGCACAGGATCTCAGGCAAAATGAGAATTTGTATTTTAGGTATGGCAATTAATTTCCAGGCTGCACCTATCGTTATGAGGCTAAGTTTTAATTACTCATTTCAGGCCAGTTATGGTTGGAGCCCCAGCGTACGAAAGATAATTTGCCTTTTCGTTAATCTTGAGGGGCAGCAGCTATGGCAAGTGCAGGCGATTTTTGTGACAATCAGACCATAATTATGTGCGGGGACGCAGCCAAGCGCAACATGGCCCGATGTCATTAACTTGCAGCCCACCTCAGACTGAAAGGGGCTGCGGGGTTGTCATTATTTTCTATTATTCTGAGAGGAACACAAATCCAAATGAGCACAGATAAAAAGAAGAAGAAGGAAAAAAAAAAACGCAACTAAGCTTGATGCCACAGGCTTAGCCAGCTGTTTGACATTCAGCAGTTAAACCTTGCTGTAGTGAAAAGAGTGGGGTCACAGGGATAATATTGCTTGAAGAACAACGTGAAATTTCATTAGGTCTGCTAATGCCTCCCTGACATTAGTGATAAATCCTCTGCTTCTTGCTAATGGGTGCTAAGGAAGCGGATATCTACGGCCTGTGGTAACTGTACCATGTCCGATGGCAGGTCGTCGAGGGATTGGGCTTGAATTCAGAGCTGTGTGCAACAGAAACATGTTGCTGCACACAGTACGACAGCTTCGCCTTATCAGGAAACAAGATACTGAGCCTTTCCCCAGCCTCTATTCTTACAGTCTGCCATGCTGATGCTACCCTGCATCCTAAATAGAGTAAAACACATCTACAAATCCAGTTTGAGCATTAAAAAAACAACTTATCCTACAAAAAAAAACGTGGCTCCATTTTTAACTGCACTGCTGTTTCTGTGTTCGGAGTAGCTGTGTTGTACAGTATTCATGACAGACATTTTGGATTTATGGATGAATATTTCATGGCCTGATGGATTGGGATCCAGCCTGAGATGCTGTTGGCAGTGGATACCATTCATACTATCGCGCTGCCTTGATACGCCTCCTCCCCTTGAAATGTCAATGTGAAGTGATCTGAGATTTCGTCGATGTTTCCTGAAAAGGAAAGCTAAGAAATCGAAACAGGGAGAGGCAGAGTGATTGTCTTACCAATAAGTGCTGATACATATTTTAATCTAATGCATGTTTCAGAAGTCAAGGGCAGTGGCAGTCATGCTGTAAAGTGGAGGGTGTCGTACGCCACTCTGCTGCTGGGCTTCACCCTCACTGCACTGGTCGTCTGTGGGACAGAGGAGGATCCTCCTCCAGTACCATGCTGAGCCGCCGCTGTGCAGTCTGCACTGGGTGTCTCATATCACCGGCGTGTTCGTAACAAGTCTCTGAGGCCGTCTGTTACTGGGCCCTCTGGGTTTTACCTTTTACCTCTTGCCTTTCCACCGTTTCCAACAGACTGGAGCCTACAGCTGAATGAAGAAGAACACACAGAGGTTTAGGAATTATTGGCTTAATTAGACCTACAGGGAGTCCAGATTGAATGATTTGGCAGAGTGATGATACTAATGCACAGGTGTGAGGAGGCCAGTGAAGCATGTACGCACCTGAAAACCACTTTTATATGGACATCTGCTGTTCAGGTTCACAGAGCTCCTGTCTTCCATGTAAGGAGGCTGCAGCAGAATATTGTTATTCTTTTGTTAAATTAATGAAGCAGCAGTGGCCCAATGGGAAAATAAATGGAGCATTTGAATGCTGACCCATGCTGGACTTAGGCCTGAAGTTACCAGCATTATAGAGCAGCAACCCACTGAAAGGAGTCTTTTCTTTTCTTTTCTTTTCTTTTCTTTTCTTTTCTTTTCTTTTCTTTTCTTTTCTCACAACAGGAATGTAAAATATTGGATGACAAATGAAGGACTTAACTTTTATTCTCCAGCATTATTCTTTGTTAAAATACATTGGACATTGATAATAATTTATAAAATTATATTTTTTGTCATTGCAATTCATAGCGCATAGGGTCTCTCTGAATGTTAAATGCAGCCTTGATGGTGTCTGTTTTTTCTTAAGAAAATAAATCAATTCAATCAATACTGCTACTATTATGGTAATAGCAATAATTATTATTACCCTTATATTTTATTCATGCTATATTATGTTGTGCAAGATGAACCTAGGAGGGCCTTGATAGATGGAAGATAGCATATAATACTAATAAAGTAATAATAATCAAATAAAAAACATATTTTTTCTGATCATGTTACAATCCTTTTGATCCAAATTTTCAATCAAGATAATCTGGAAAAAATGACAAATACTTGCATGGAAAAAAAAATATTTTCATGCAAACTGCAAAATGCTGTTTTGTGGCTGTACAGTTTGTAACACAGGAAATCTATTCAGAAAACTAGTGCTGAGCATATAATGCAGGGCCTTGAGTTAAGCTTTGTAGCTATATTTGATGACTAAAAAGAAAAAGAGAAATCTGGCCTTCAGACACGATATAGATCACAACATGTATGACACTGGAATAATAAAGGATGAGGTGAGAGTGCGTTAGATGAAGACGTCTCCAGCAGCAAAACGTAAGGTGCTTTACTGGAGCTTCTGTTTCTTTGAGCAGGACACTGAAGCTCTTTCAGCTGTTCTAACGTTGACCCTGAATTCTGACCTTATGGCATAAAAGAGGGAAGCAAATAGACGACCTTCCCCAAAGAGATCAATTAGGTAAAAATCACTAATGGAATGAAATGTATTCACTGCAGGAAAATCAACCTGTAGCAGATAAATGAACTCTAGTATAAATTAAGTCAGTATGTTGGAAAGCAGCTGATGTGGGTGGAGGAGCAATAATCAAACACATGATGCATGGAGTTTTGACTTTGGAGTTAGAGATCACATATATTATAGTTTTCCTTTAGTTTCAAAGTCAGCACTCCAGTGGGCGTTTTCACCACCTAAATTTCATTTATCTTTAAAAAGAATATTTTAAGTTCAATAAAAAATCCATAAAAACAAATATTAACACGTACACTTTTAGGCACACTAAGCCAGAGCTCCAAAGATGAATCTTTTCTTCTAGTTCTCTGATAAAGTCTGTATGTTTCACATAATAGTGAGGGCAAGGTAATGTGTTTCACTGTTGCTACTTTTCTACCTGAATTGCAGAAAGATCCACAACAGGAGTGGATAATGCAGAGAAAGTATTTTTGACCTTGAAAAATAACTAAATGTTTTCTTTGGACCTCAGTAAATCTTTGATCCAGGACAGCGCCACACAGGCTTTGCTCTTACTAAAAGCTCTCTGAGAGACGCCGTATAGTCGCTGAAGCTTCTTTGTGATTGAGATGACAGCTCGAGTCTGTAAAAGAGGTTTGTTGTGCAGTGATCGCAGCTCTCCCTTTGAATTCAGCCATTGTGAATCACTTTCACCACTGCAGTGGAAGAACTGGACACCAACTGTTGCCATTTCAATGCAGGTAATTTTCCAACTCATTAAACATATTGATAACAATAAACAAATGGTAGATTTTAAGGGGGCATGGAATTGCACCCCGCTAAGCTCTTTCATTAAAAGTTTTCTTCTATTGTGTGCAGTAAGGAATCTGACAAAATGAAGAGGGATTCATTTGTTATGTATCATTTTAATATTGGACATTTGTATATTTAAAAAAACTTTATCCAATATTTCTACTTTTTATTTCTCAACCATTCTTCTATCCATTGCTTTGGCTAACTGTTTTATTAAAGTTGGAGGTGCTTCAGTGGAGCTTCCGTTTCTTTGAGCAGGACATTAATGTTTTTTCAGCTGTTTTAAAGTTGACCCTGAATCCTGACCTTATGGCAAAGAGGAGGGAGGCAAATGGACACATTTCCCCACAGAGATCACTTAAGCATAGCATTATTAATAGAAAGACATCTTGCTGGTTTTCACTGCAGGACTGTCTAACCTTAACAAAAAAATAACCTAGTGCTTAAATTAAGTCAGCATGTTGGAAGGCAAATTATGTGGGTGGAGGAGCGATAATCAAACACATGGTACAAGACAGCATGTAGCAGTGACTGCAGATCTTGGTCTGCATAAAAGCACACAGTCTGCATTGTTATTATAGTGACTATGACAGCAATTGCACTAAAGTAACATGTATTTAAAGTGTGTATTATTTACACATATTATAAATACCTTTCCTGAAGTTGAAGTGTCAGCACTCCAATAGACATTTGTAACCATGTGAATTTTTATACCTAAAATAATAAAGCAACTTAAAATTAAATGACAGCTAAAACCATCTCTGAACAGACACAGGTTATAATTAAAAAAGATTTACTCATTGCTTTTAATTAACCTTTTCTGTTTAATGTAAAGGCTTTATTTAATTATTAACTTCTATAGCACATCTTTACTGTTTAAGAACTTATCATAGCTCCATTTAAACAGTTTATACTCGTAGCTAAAACTTTATCCAATATTTAAACTGTTAAGCTTATTAAGTATTTTAATTTCTAAGATAAATCAACATATTTCTACTATATAGCCATTTGAAAAGTTCTAACTTTGTATCCATTAGCTAACTATATCCAATACCTTATATCAGCTATTTACCATTACTTTTAGCTAACTATTTCTAAAATATGTGCAGAAATGCAAATAAGATTGTCAGTAATATTCAGTATTTTTTTCAAAATATTCTCTATGTATATTACATACAAGATTGTGTGAACTGTTATCAACACCAATGTAATATTTGAGGATTAAATAGGCAAGTTACCGCATCAGTTGGCAGTATGAGTTGGGATCCATTGGGGAACCGACATTAGTGTCCGATGTTTGCTTTCCAAATTGTACTACTTCCTGTCTCCTCTGAGAAAAAGGTGTTGGGTCAGATCCTAATTTAGCCCAATAAATTTAGCCCCTAGCTGCTGGGGGAAGCACTGTCAGGGCAAGATTGATTTTATCGCGTCAGCCCTGAAGTGTTTGTGCGAGTGTGTGGGGGAACAAAGGGCGGTGTAGGGCCGATCAGCCTCCACCGGGATTTGAAATGGCTCTTACCATCTGCTGAAAACGGTCAATACATCCCAAAGAATCATGTAGGGCCTCCCCCATATTCTTCTCTGATTGACTCGAAAGGTCACAGGCGGCATCAAAAATAAGCAGCCAATCAACATGCATGCCTTTACAGAATGCCAATATCTCATCAGCTCTTTTTAAACGGTCATCAGGCTGACATTAGCTCTGGCTTGCTTGAATAACCTGAGCAAAACAAAGCTTTTAAGAAACCAAAGAAAGGCTCAAGTATCCAATCACCTAAAACAGAAGACTTTGGAGCCGTCTATAGTGTACCTATCGGCCAATATGACTCAGTATAACCACACTGATAAATTATAGCTTTTAAAAGTCCCCACCATGCCAACGGACTATTTCTGTCTTCAGGGACGTGGCAGACACGGAGTTTGAGAATGTGTTTTCCGACGCATTATATATGAATGAATAAATGATAAGAGGTATGACGTGTGTGCTTTCAGCAGCAGCAGTATCTGCTCCAGACCTTAGATCTCTATTTTTACTGAATAATCTCACATCATAGGAATAAAATGTACATTCTGATGAAGTATTTTGGCTCTTGTGCAGTCCAGAATCCTTGAACAGAACAAGAAGGTCAGTATTGATTTCTGATATCATTGATTCATCATGTAAACATTCAGTGGTTTAGAGATCCATGGGAAGCAACTTGCATCTCTTGATCAAAGGGTAGCTCATTATTGCAAAGCCTCTTCTATCGATCTCACAGAGACTCAGAACACTTTTGTGAAGCCATATGGCAGATAACTGAAGCTCTGCCCTGTCTGGAAATGTTACAGTAGCTGTAATTTATTAGGATACTCTGGTGTCTTTGCTGTCTGTGCCATGAAAACAGTTTGGGACGAAGAAAGTACTGTTGGATGTAAGGACAACTACTGTTGAAGACTTTAGGTTTCACAGGGGACACAAACACTCCTGGGTGTTTTTTTTTTTACCCTCCCTTAGTAGACTTTGTAGTTCTTTATACTTCTTATATTAAATTGTGCCTTGACTTTTAAACAGTTACGGCTAGAACGGTCTCATAAAGACATGACATCACGTTCTCATTGTAACCAGGGCGACTCAGAGCAGGACTCGCCCCGCTCTGCCCCTCATTGATTCACCCTGATATTCTAACCTTAACCAATCTCATGTGTCAAACATATCTCTTGCACTAGTTTTACACAAGATGGATAATTTCTAACCAAAGCCCCTTTTTAGACTAAAATCTCACTTATGCCTTGACTTCTGCTTCAGCCTAGAGAGTGCAGCGTGGGTTGTAATAATTTGCTGAACAAACTGCAAAAAACCCCAAAAGATTTATAATATTCAGCCATGTAATGTAATTTTTTTTTGTACATTTAAAAGATTCTGAAATGCAAAGAGAAAACGAAATTCAAAAAATATTAAACCGGGTTCTTTCAAATAAACATACGAATGTAAAAGATTGTTCATAAAACTAATGGCTGAGTCAGTTTCACGTGTTTTATTGATTAGGTGCAGCGAGTCGGACATCCATGCATTAAGTATGTAATGTATTACATAAGTAGCATGATATACTGTACATGCATCTGACAATAGTTTCGGACATTTTTAGACAGTAGATGCCCAAAAGCAACAAAGCAAGATCAATTCCGCATGACAAGGTGCATGGATGATGCCAGAAGTCTGGGGCTCATCTCGTTCAGTCGAGCATGAAGGGTGCAAGTATTAATAAACCACCAGACACAGAGTGAAAGAAAAAAAAAACACAGGCCGAGAGAATGCAAGGAATGATTTATAAGAGGGAATAGTTGGTAATGGTTTGGGGGTAAACAATAGTGTCCCTCTGGCCTGGTCTGCATTTCATACCACTGTGATGAAGCTGTCATAAGAACGCACCACTCCGGTGATATAATCCTCTGGGGGACGCTTAGTTTTAATTTGGATGTCAGAAGAAAATGATTGACTTTTATTGTTTGTTTGAGTGTGTATGTGTGTGTGAGTGTGCATATATCTATACCCTTCTCTGTCGGTCTATCTCTCTATACTTTCAGGATGAATATTTAATTTGCTGGTGTGAAAAAACCTCCAAAATGTCAACGACTCAGAAATGAATAAACAAACTCGCTTTTAGATTGATGGCAATTCATTTGGTGTTCAAGCACATAATGTACACCTGAGTTTTCTTCCTCCTCATTTTCTCTTCCTTCTTCTTCTTCTGTTTCTTTAAAGGCGATGCAAGTGCATGAAAGACATTTAGAGCATCACCATTACTCTTTGTGTTTTTGCTCAAATTGATTTTACTTTCTCATTTTTCAGCGAGTGGATTCAGTCACTGTGTATTCCTGAGGCCTTATATCTTTTTGTCCATTATTGTACCTACGTGATGTTTTTCCGAAATATATGCATAAAGTTTTACAGCTGTTATATTGTCGCCTGCAGCTATGTTTAGTTCGGGAAAGTTGATAAGCCCAAGGGCTGCAGAATTTCAGAAAAAAATTCAAACTTCTGTTGAAATCAAATGTAGTTTTTTAAATCAAACTTTAGCTGAACTCTATGAAATAAACAAATCAACAATCAGACTCGTGAGATTTCACTCAATGGCGGCTATGTTGGGAATATTTACCATATTTCTTTGTCTATTCACGGAACAAGCAGATGTCTCAGATTTCAATAAAGGTTTATGATTAGAAAGGGTGTGACTCCAGATGGCTGTATGTAAAAACAAGAGCAAATGGATACAGAGAACTGTAAAGGAAATAATGTATAGACTTGGAGCCAAGCAGCTCAACAGGAGTCTTGCTTTAATGCACAAGCTAGTCCCTCAGTGATAAATAGCTGTGGCGTGAAGTGTATCATCATCAGAAGAGCTTTATATCCTCTTGAACAACCGCGCGTCGTAAACAGCATTTCATTAAAATGGCTTATTTCTGTCTCTCAAATAAAAATCAATGCTCTTTGATTCGAGTGCATACTGTAAACTAACCAGTGTTGCGCCAGATATTTGGAGCAGAGTCATGGTGAGAGCAAACAGAATTTTTTTTTCACATGGATTCATATAATCATGCGTCGACTGTGTCCTGGAAGAGAAACTCAGAAAAAAGGAAACGGGGCGTCTTGGTAGCGCCTTTAATGCTGTTATTAAAGCTTCCCTGGAAGGCTTGAATATCGACCGTGAGCATGGACTCCTTCACAGACCGGTGCACTCTGCCGTCCCGCCCTGCAAGTGCCATCAAATCAATCAACCTTTCTAATTAACTGCATCCAAATAAGGCATCGTCTTCTGTGCCTCTGAAAGGACCCCTTTACCGCATCACCTCACGCACACGAGGATGTTGTGGGTGCCCTCGGCTCGGTGCTATTTTCTGCACCGTGCCTCTAACCTCACACAGTGTCCTCTCAGTGCCTCCCTTTGAACATTTTTCAAAGAGATCTAAATTGGTGATTTCGCCTGTTTCCACATCCTAAAGCAGATTTATCAATTTTAAATCATTGATTTAGTATTTTGGAATAGAGCGATAAATAAAGACTTTATAAGGCTGCAGAATATCTGTGAGCTATTGTGGATATGACAAAGTATCTCTTTGATGGCTGATAAAACAGGAAGCTCTGCAAGGAACAGCTGCTCGACAGTACAAATCAGCCCCTGCCAGCCAACTCGCTCTCTTTCTCTCTTTCCGCTTGTTTCTTAAAGGCTCACTCTCTCTCCATCGCTGCTTCTGTCGGAGCCGGGGAGTGGAGCTCCTCTTAGCGACGCCCCCAGGGCACTTGGAGGAGCTCCAGATGTGTTCCTCCAGAGCCGCGGACCGCAGCATCTCTGGCGTTTTTTTTCCATGCATCCAACTTTTGTTCCCCTCATTTACAATCAGTCCACATTTCAAACTCGATCTGAAAATCAGTTTCTCTTCCTTTTTTCTCTCCCCTCCCTCTCTCTGGGTTATAGCATTAATTGAAAATGCAAACTGTAATCAGATCAGCTGAATAAAGATGAGTGGCTTAAAGATGGGAGATATGAATGACAATTCATATGGCTCTGCATGAGAAGTGAAGAGGCTGGTTGAGATAATGGGGATGTGGGTTTGATCACTGTGTGAGTAGCTAATGGTGTGTTTTGGCAGGCGGTTTGGCTAGTCCCCTCTGCCCTCTTACACGAGCAGCAGTTATCTACATATTATTTTACTCTGAAATACATCTGTAGAAATAAAACGGTAGTTCAGAATCTGACTAAAACAGAAGGTGTCTTTGTCTGTCCCGGTGGTTTCCTTTCCTCCAATTCTCTAAATGTGTTCAACTTCACACTTGGCAGGTGTACGCTGCCCCCAAGGAAGTGCAGAGTCGAAAGTGAGCTCTTGAGATCTAAAGATACATATATTAATTAGTAGTATTTTTATGTTTTTTGCCAGTTTTTTTTCTGTTGTAGGCTGTAGGGGATGGTTTTATGGCTTATTGGTATCATCTAAGGAATCCAGTTGTACCAGCTGTTACCAGCGAGATCGCCAACCTAAACCCAGAAGAGATCATTTGTCAATACCACCCATAACGATCCATATAACCTTGGTACAGGCGCTACAGAGCAGAGCACTCTGAAAATAGCACATATGTCAGTATACATACACGTAAGGTTCATTTCATTGAATTTAGGCTACAAAATCACTGATATGTTTGGGCAAAAAAAACGTCCTGTTTAGGTTTTATAAAAGATAGTTTAAAGTAAATTAATGTACAAAAAGCTGGAAGTTCACATGGGACATGAACCACGTTCTCCTGGGTGAAAGTTTGTTCAACCCATCCACCCCGAGCGTGAATTCCACTGTTTAAACTCTGCATTGTCTGCATTTATCATTACTACGGCTGCTAAAAGGTATTGGAGGACAGTCTAAAATGTAAATATAGGTCGTATTTTGCTGCCTGTACAAATGACCTATGGGGTTTTTGCTTGAGGGGAGACCAGTCTCACCGTTACATGATAACTGAACTGCCTGACGAGGGGGTGAAATAGCGATGCAGTTAGGCTAAATTTAAGCATGGGAAAAATGAACCATTTCCAGAGGGGTGCCCTGACCTCTGACCTCATGATATCTGAATGGAAATTGGCTCTATGGGCCGCCTCTTTGCACACATGTCAATTTTATGCAGATTAAATGCAGTTTAAGGCAAAAAAACAGACATTTTTTCTCATGCAGTAAAATGTGCTATTTTTACTTATTGTATTTGAATATTTCTGCATACTTGGGTCCCTAAACAGTCTCATTTAGATGGAGAGTCTCTGGGCAGAACATTACTGGACAGATGAAGGAATTAGCCTGGATCAGATGATTAAAATAATTACTGAATTCACAGTAAAATATTCATCTTATCAGTTTTTTATATGCCACTCAAGTGTTCTGGTCCCAGTCCCGAGTCCTTGTGATGGCTTGCGACAATAATTTCCTCTGCTGCTTTCTCCTTCTTGTTACCATTCAGACTGTGACTGTGCCAAATTATCCTCACCTGCCAACATTTCAATGGGGATTAATGGAAATAGTGCTGCATGCCAGCCAAATAGACTCACTGGGCTGGTACCCAAGATGTTTGAGTTTCATTACCCTAGGCAATATTTTTAAACGCAACCTGCAAATGTTATGCAAGCATGAGAACACTGTTGATAAAAAACACTGTTAATGCAGTTCAATCTGCACTTACTCTTTGGGTTTAAGAGAAAAAAGCTGCACCTTAAAATACACTGTAAGGGATTTGTAGAAGTCTTTTGAGTACAAAACTACACCATCACCTGGGGTTTGATTGCAAGATACTATAACTGGCTTGCTGATAATTTAAGAGTTTATTTAATTAATGCTGGAGTCAGGGCAGATGTTGATGAATAAAATACCTACAGGGAGGACTTGAGTTGCAAATACAGTATCTTAGAGCGCAGGCACTAATTAAAAACATCAGAATTCCAGGAGTCAAGGATAACGAATAATCTTCTAATGTATTTTTAGCTGCTTTGTAGCTCATGTGTGTCCATTAAAAGCTTCTCAGAGGGTACACTTTGATACACATTTTAGATTATGCTTCATATCTAATGCACCTATTATCCTTTATTGACGCAGCACAGATGTAATGTTGGGTGTACAAAAAGGCAATATCCCATAGACACTATCCGACCTTAACTTAAAAACATATTAAACAGAATAATGACGCATGCTTGTTTCCACTCTAGATAGACTGACTGATTAAATTTAATGAGTTTTCAACCAAAGAGCCTTCACTGAGACAGTCACAGTAGGTCACAAACACAAAACCTGTATGACATTTTGCTTTAATGTCCCCTGTTTTAACTGTATATCTTTAAATATATGCGTGTGTGTGTGTGTTGCAATAACATGCATTATTAAATTTCATGATGGTTTAACACTTTTCAGATTGGCAGCAGGACAAATATTTCTTTCCCTTTTCTCGCAAGCTTGATACAATTTAACAGTGAACATATGCATTATTCATTCTTAAAGCCACATTCTCAGAGTGGATCATTTGGCCTGTGATCATGCCTTGCGGGGGAAGACTGTTTATTTTTTATTGAAATAATCTCTCAGTAGGAGAAAAGTTGCCCATGTGAGAAATCTGATTTTCTGGCAATGCACCAGCGTGTAGAGGAGGAGCACTGAGGAATAGCAGTGGGGAGAGGAAACTGTATGAACAAGATTTTCTTTTGTTATAGACTCTCAGACAAGACAAACAGCCCTCATTGCTACGGCTGACAGCTAATTGCTACCTCAAAAGCACTTTACAATCATTATCCTGACTACCTGATCTTTTGTTGGCACCTGAGCTGTGTGTGATCCTTAACATGCAGGCTGCAGCCGTTGTTAAGTGTTTTGCCTAATAAGCTAATTCTACTCACTCCTGTCCGCACTCCTCCTTTATTTCCCCTGAACATTTCAGTTTTAGGCCTGTGTGATTGTGTGTGTGTGTCCATGTGTGCCTTGAGAGTGGGTGTAAACAATGTGCACTACATAGTTGCCATACCTAATGTGCTTGTTAGCCATCTCGGACTCCCCTGAGGCGTGTGTCCCTATCCTAGGACTTATTCGTGGTACGGTTTTAACAAGCACTGTCGGTGTGAGGCCATTGAGAGCTTGCAAGATTGCAGTCAATGGCAATTTCATGTGCCACACAGAGTGCAAATGAGCTCTGCAAATATTACTGGGGCCCTCAATCTATGTCAGTGGCAGCAGGGAGGCTCAGGCACAATGGCCACAGGCTGCAGGTAGACGAGATTTAACAACCTTTACCTGCACTCTCTATGTGGATCACTTGCACCGTTAAATTTGATTTTATTGTCTAATTATAAAAAGAATATAGCTCTTTTTGTGGTTAAGTAATGTCATTAGACACATTTTTGAGATACTTTAGGGTCCAAGGTGAAGGATGGATTAAGACCATAGACTGCAAAAATAACCAGCCCAGGCACCAGAAAAATGTTGACAACAGTTACATTCATCTTTACCGTATTTTAGCATTTGTATGAGACCCACTAGGCTTTTATCCATGTTATTATAGATGCTCAGAGCAAGTGAATGTTTGTACAAAATATTTATATAAATCAAATGACAGAAATATTATATAATGTCCAGTTAGCTTAGCTTAGCTTAGCGTAAAGACAAAAAAAAGAGAAAACAGCCAGCCTGTCCAAAGCATAGACGGTATAAAAGAAAAAGACTTAGCCATCATGCCTTCATCTATTTATTTTTGGACGACCTTTTTAAAGCATTGTGTTTTGGTCGTCGCCATCTTGGTTTTTTGTAGCCAGCCAAGTCACTGCAGCAGTGCATAAAAATACAATTTGTTGTTCTCATCTATAACTCAAACAAACAAGATATAAAGTGTCAATTTATTAGCTTTAGAGGGACTAATAGGTGGAATTTGTTACCTTTGCACAGAGCCAATTGTGTTGCTTCATATACAGGAAGCTACAGGAAGCAGCTGTAGCTATATATAGCTCTCCTAACACTTGGCAACACTTCTCATGGCTTGCCATTATTTGACATTTTGCAACATAATATGTTGCAAAATGTCAAACAATTTCTTTAAATGATTAGATTTAGAAAAGATGGTGGAGGAGTTTTTAATCACAAAATTGCATCTCTTTGCCTTGTACAATGTCAATTGTTTTTTTGTTTTGTTTGTTACAGCTTTGCTTTCGTATTATTACCCAGAAACTATTACCTGCAGAATAACAAATAAAGGCGGAACAACATTTTTTTTTCTCATTTGTAAACAGATTGAAAGGCTAAAATAAGTTCAGATAAATACAGGAACAGTGTACCAGCCACAAAATGGAACACTGTGCACTTCTAGGTAAGCCTAGCTTCTTCAGATAAAATGCTAAAAAAAAAGAACAAGAAGTTAAAAGACTGAATGTTGCTGAGTGATGTTAGTCTTCCTCCTCATGCCATTTAGGTAAATCCATTAGCAGGTATAAAGCTGCTAATGTGTGTGTCACGATTGCTTCTCTGTTCTCCCTGCATGTCCAGAAATAACTTCCACCTTGTACGCCTCTGAATTATGAAGCGGGACATGGTTTGGACTGGAAGCACTCCCAAACGAAACAATGTTCTTCAGCCTTGAATATGACAATCAAACGAGAGGAGTGAAAGTGCGAGGGGCGAGGGTACAAGATATATCCTGAATCAAGTAGAATAAGGAAAGAGGGCATGTGGAAGCCAGAGATCACTGAGAGGAGGGGGGCAAGTAAAAACCCACTTCATGAATTAACAAACCCGTGGTAATGGAGTCTAAGGTCTCATTGCTATTTGTGATGGAGGCAGCCATGCATTCACTCTCTACTTATTAGGAGGGAATGGGGAGACACACTTCTTTTGATTAATACTCCCGCATTTGTGGGGCTGGAGGGGGGCGGGAGTGGAGGAGACAAGCAGGGAGAAGAAAAAGAAAAGAGGAAGATAAGATTACCGTGAGAAGAACAAAACATTATAAATCTATACCTGGAAACTGACTGACTCACTGCAGCAGGACAATCGCAGGGATTTAGCAACTGGCCAGATTAGCAACACAAGAGGCACAGCAATGCTGAACAATGGCCATGACTCATAATGCTCTTTGACTAAATATAACATTGTGAAAAGCCAAGGTACACAAGATTTCTGGAGACGCACTTATCTACAGTATATACAGTATCCCTTCAGAAAGCATTGGCAGCCGGGGTGATGATGCTCTAAATAGGGTGCTAAAGAAAACTCCATAATAAGCAGCAATATGTACAGTTGAAATAACATAAAAAGAGACAAAAAGAGATTCAAAATCATTTTCCTCTTATTGAATAATTCTCGTGTAGGGTTGCCTTTCATTTCTGAGTAATGGCTTCTATTACAGATCACCAGACCAGTAACCGAAATGTCTGAGGGACAGATATGTAAGGGTCACTTACATGTTACCATGAAAAGATCCTGACAGGCGTTATTAGTTGTAATAGCTACAACTGCACTGAATTTTTCAATTTCGGGACCATTACAACCTCCAACATGACTGCATTGTTGAAGAGATGAACTGCTTTTGTCTCATCTGTGTCTGCCTGGATTACAGTCAAGTGACTACACAGGCCACTGGAGCTTTTGGAAGTTACCCTGCCCAATTTTCCTCTATTTCTTCTGCTATTCAGGTCCGAACCTGTGGCTGGGTCGACCAAGTGGAATGCAACAGAAAAAGTGCATCCACATCTGAAGAAATGATGATAGAACTGTGATGTTTTTGCAGATTTTCAGTGACTTTATAGCAGTGTTGTAAGTTTGGAGCCGGTCCCTTTCTGTGGTTATAAAAATGTATTCATGATTTGTAAATGCCAGTGTCTGTGTGTCAATTCCAGCCCTTTGTTCTTCTTGTTGTTCTGCACAGGGAAGCTCTTTCTTCCCGGTTGTGTCGATGCTCTACAAAAACTGTTAACAGGTCAATCCTGCAAATTTGTGTCACAGTGAGTCACATCAGCAGGACTTGAGTTAAAGCCATTTTTGTTTTTGAAGGCTAAAACTAAAGGTTAGACTTTATCCCTTGATTGATGTTTAAAGGACAAACTCACCATAAAACACTCTATCAAAAGAAGCTCCTGTTATCCAGTTTGTTGTTTGGTGCATTTTCCCCCATTGATACCTAACCAAATATGCTTTTAGTTACAGCACTTCCTATTGTTGAAAAGAGCAATAGTTTCTTGATTGTTACTCATATGTTAAACTGTCTTGGATAAGCACTGGTTCCTAAAGTCATCTTCTGATGCACATACTTGGGTCCATCATCATTGTTTGGGTCTTCCAACAGACACAATCACCTCGGCCCGTGTCCATGTGGCATCCTACAGGCCCCACTAGTGAATCCTTTTCAGCCAAAGTTATCTGGATGCTTTCTCTGCTGCTTCTATGTGGTTGCAAGTAACTCTTCTCTTCTCTTGTTCCAGTGATGCAGTTGCCCACTTGCGCTGGCATTCACCTGATCCTCCACCTGATCCTCCACCTCCTCCTGTTACTTTGCCTTCATCCTTTCTTCACCCTCTCCTTCCAGGGCACAGTTGATTTGTCTTGTGTGCTTCCACTTCCAGATGTCCTGCCAGGGGACATTTCATTCCATTGCCTGTTCTTTCTTCATCCTGGCAGCGTTGCAAAAGCTTTAATTCAAGCTACCAAGTCCATTCCTGTGCCACGCTCCCAACAAGGACGTTCGGTTGAGCTGGACTGTCTCAATGCCCTCTCCATCCTCACAGTAATCCCTGCACTGGCTGCTTTGGCCACATTGTGGCCACAAGTGCCTCGGCACTTCTGCTGACTTGTTCAGCACAAAGGGTGTTAACAAGATAGTTCGCCTGATGATCCCAGCTGATGCCAGTCACGTGTTGTTAAACCAGAGGAGACCTTGAGATGAGCTTTCTGTAATAGTCCAAGATGCGATTTTTCACCTTCTGGGGTGCATCGTGTCTCTCCAGTGCAGCCTTGACTAGTTTGTGGTGTACGAAGCCATAGGCATTGGTATGTAGTCAAGTTCAGGCAGATTGCCTTTGTACTCCTTTGCCTCCCCAATGAGCATGGCCACCACACCTCTGTGTTCCTACTGATCTGTTGTATAACATAAACATGCTAGATTAGATCTTATGAACATGTTCATCAGCATGAACATCACATATCGCACTTTCCAAGCGATTACAACTAATTTTTCTATCATTTGATTTAAATGTAAAGAGAGCATTGTATTAATTACAAATTTGATTAGTTTTACACGAACTGATACATTATTTATATTATGAAAAGCCTTGAGAATGACTTTGGTGAGCAATGAAAACCTTTTTATTTGAAATTGAAGGTTTTTATACATTTATAGTTTCTATATAAAAGATTACCTGCATGAAAGAAAAGACTGCATTTCTCACTGTTTGATAGAAGACAGTGTGAACATATGTGGGTGGATTTTTCCATTAAGGTGTGACTTTGTATTATCAGTGAAGGATGCTCACACTTGAACAGATATCAGTGAAGGATACTTGCAGTCTATCTATGTGATGGAGTCGAGATGAAGCAGCTTCTCATTTGATTATCGAATAACTCCCAAAACTATTAATTTCATTCTGTCATTGTTGCTGCTGGCAGTCAATATAATCAATGCAGTTGTCTTTTCTATGGGCCGCTTTTTGGGCGCAATCACAGCAGTCAAGAAATGCTGTTTGACAGCCAAGTCATCACTTTCTTTCATCCCGAGGGCTTTGGAGAAGAAATACTCACTGCTCTGCACTCCTGCACTTCAGTGGTTGAATACCAATCTCTTATTTTCCTGTTTATGCCTTAAAGACAACATACTTGTGAATTTTTTGCTGCATGTCTGGATCAATTTGTAATGCCCTTCAAATTAAGAGTTTGGAGTTCTTTGTGCAGACCATAATGAAGATTTTGGCCAGCTCCGATAAAAACGCCCTGAAGGTAAACAGCAGAATTGAGACAAAGCTTTCCAACTCACAGAGGCTTCCAATCCCAGCTTGCATCCATCAAGCAACAGTTTGGTAGCCTCTCCTCCCTGTACCACCTGTCTCCAAAAGATCACCAGTTCAAACGTTTCTCTCTCATGGTCTCATCGGCTATGCAGCTAAGAAAGAAAGATTGAAGGTAAGGTTGTTGTTTCTCATTCTTTCTTATTTTATTCAATTCCAACTCCGTGGCTAGACCTCAAAAACCACTTTCAACAAGCAATACCTGCACCCCGGGTTACCATGGAAACTCTTCACTTAAAAATAGACCTAGAGGAATGAAAGCTATGGGTAGAATATGTCTCCTTGATGTGGTTCAGGAAGATATATGGTTCTGGGTGTACCTAAAAACAGGTTAGCTCTGTTTTACAGCATCCTTAAAGCATTATAGCGCCTCGAGACGATACAATTGTGTTCTGACGGCTAAAAAAAGCGATACAGCATGTATTTGCTGATGCAACATTCTGTTATAAAACTGAATTTATTTTGTAGAGTGTCGCTGATGGACTTGTTACAGCCGAATGATGAATAAGTGCCTGTTCCATTTGACATGTTTCAGTGTATTTACAGTAGATGACAATAACAAAGTGCCTGAACAAGGTGTGTTTTTCATTCCTGCGTTCAATGAAGTCTCTACAGAATCCTGTTTTGACACTTATGACAGACGCTGCCTCACTTCCAGGATTTACATATGCTGAGGCTGTGAAGACGCCTGGTGAGGCACCAGTGGGGTGTTATTCTCCTTTGTTCCAATGCCCCTACAGGGGTGGTTTTTAAGTCGGGTTTGTGCTGTGCTGTCATATAACTTTCCTTCTTTAATTTACTATAAAAATGACAAAAAGAGAAAAACTTTACATATCACACCACACTTTCCTTCCTGACAGTCCCTTATGTATCTCACAGTAACTGTACACATCTTAAGCTGTCCCAAAATGTGTTGCCAGAAATTCATTCAGTTTTTGTTTCAGTGGGCTGATTCACCACCAGCCACACAAAAGCTGTCCTGGTTGTGTTTACAAGATTTAGTCATTACTCAGCATTTAGTACAGATGTTTGGGGAAATGACGCAGCCTTTAACAATTACAAGTCGACCAAATTCAAAGGAACAAAAGGTGTCAGTGCATACAAATCCTTTGCTGTTATTTGTTTTTAAGTGCACCAATATTTTTCCTGCTTGTGAGGGCAATTTGAGACTTTATGTGCTTTTCAGTTTCAGTGCATTGAGAGCTGTCGGCCCAAGATTCTTCACAGTTTTGTCGTAAAGCTATTTACCCCTGTGCATCCAGTTTATGAACTGTACATATAGTGCAATATTTTTCAAAAACAGTACACCTCCTTCATCTTTTTTTTTTTTTTGCTCCTGCTTGTTAGCTTCCCTGGATATGAGCATCCCTCTGTGCATGAGCAGATGTGGGTCTGTGTCCATCTGATTTTGCATTTTTTTTGCCTGGAATGATTCATAAATTGTCCATGTCTTTCTGTTGTTGATCCAATTATATGTGATTGACAGGAAGACAGACTCAGGCTCAAGTGGGTAGGGGCCTCAGGCTGTTTACTGATCTACATTAAGTTCACTATTTCATACTAAACAAAGACAGAGCGGTAATTTGCCTATAATGAGGGGAAAACAACACATAGCAGCAGGTACTTAAAAGGAGTTATTGAGACAAATATGAGGCACACACTGCTATGGTGCAAAATAAAGCCAAGACGCCTTCTTAACTGTCAGAGTGGAGAATAAAAGAAAATTCAGCAGCCTCCTGAGATACAAAAGCAACAGCTGTAGGTAAAAATAAAAAAGAGCAGCAGCATTTAATGTCTTGCAGTAAAGAATCTTGACTATATGTGGGATGTATTCACATAGTGTTCCCTGACTTCTTTGATAACAGAGTTGATCGTCTTTGAAATCACAATCAACCTGTGTCTAACACCTGTGAAAATCACTTATATCTGAGACTGTTTTAATTTCTGAATCATTCTTTAAATAACTGCCAGATTGGCCAAACTCGCCGCAGCATGCTCCTGTTATCTGGAGAGGCTGAAGGAGGTAAACAGAGGGATCCAGGCAGTGGGAAAGTGTGCAAATGAAAGTGAAAGAGGATTTCTGTGCAACTGCGGTATCTATAATTGGACAGTTAATTCATTAGCAGAAGTCTTTGCCTTCACCTTTTTAGCAGGGTCACAAGCAGCAGACTAAAGAAAGCACAGGGTGGAAGCTGAGGAGGGACGATGGAGGTCGAGCCCTCGCTGCGGCCTCATCGCACTTGGGAGTTGGTGGAAACAGAGCTGTGCGCTTGGTAAACACATTAGCCGACGGTGACAGATGTGCTAGACTAAGGTTCTACGAGCAGCCAGCAGTTGAATGGATAATTGCAATCTGCAAACCCACTGAACCTACGAGTGTAGCTTTTTGTGATATACCATACTCCCTGTACCATGCGTGTTGTTTCTTAATGATTCTCTTAAACATGAAAAAAGAGGTGAGGTTTTGGTGTGACAATCAAAAAGGAACGGCCATTTTTCACTGATGTTGAGATCCATTGAAGAGGAAAAAGAGACACTGTTGCAGCTTTTCCATCAGCAGCACCCTCAGTAGTCTATAATACGATGTGTCCACAAGACATGTAAGATTTTTCAGCTTTAGTATTTTTCTTGCCTGGAAAGTCATCAATCATGAATATTGCTCCCTCCACCCACGCACGCACATGCACACAAAAAACCCAGCTGGATGCTGCAGGTTTGGGTGAATCAAATTTACAATTGAAGTCACTGAAAGTACAACAAGAAGGTAAATTCAACAATATGCGAAAACCTGCATCAAAGCATATTATTATCAACAGGATATGAGGGCCATTTGTTCCCTGGGTTCAGAGCATTTTAACCTCCAAACAGATTAAATATAGGCCAGGGACACACCATGCAAGATCAAGTCACATTGAGTGGTATTATTCCAGCTCATAGCCTGATCTCTGACCATGAAATGGATCCAGAAACGGCGATGAGAAGATTATGACAAATGATAGCTGTGGTTACTATAATGACTATAGATTACCCGTAATGAAAAAAACAGCCACAAATGATCATATGAGCTGAATTTGGCACAAAAAAACTCATTGTAGGTCATGTATTGATTGTGATATGCAATGACAGTGACGAATGGTTTTCAAAGCAAATGTCACGTCTGGTCTCGGTATAACTGTGTAACAGGCATAAATGTATTCTCATCTGATATTTAGATGGCTGTGTAAGCTGAAAACAATCCAATAAGGAGGGGGGATGCACCCCTTCATTCTCTGATAATAGCAAAGGAAGTCAGGTTTATTTTCATTGCCCATGAATCATATTCAGTGTCTCAAAGGGCTTTACAGGCTCACAACAGTGTGAGTGTCTGACCCAGCCGAGGCTCTTAGTGAAGGCAGGGAACGAGTGGGAATGGATGCTAAAGATAGCTACATGTCATGCTAACTAAGCAGTAGTCAATCAGTCAGGCATCTTCTTAGGAAAAGATTTAAGGATTACAGCAGCTATGTTAGACACAATCCACCCATCCATCCTTTTCCCACTGCTTATTCACGTCTCAAGCATGATGTCAAAAGTCTAAGCAAGAAAGGCGAGCAAGGCATCCCTCTCTGTGGAGCTTTGTGGAGCAATCTGAGACTTGGCATCAGCGGCGAGCTCAAGCAGAGGCTCCACAATCTGCCAGCCAGGAAAGCATTTGTCAATGACATTCTTGTTCAAGTTTTGTTGCTTTGTGAGAGGCCCAAAAGGGCAAACAAATATGGAGGTAGCCGGCTTAATAGTTATCAGCAGAAGAGCAGTATTGGAGGCAAATAGGTGTCGACTTTTCTTAGTCAAGTGGTAGCTCGGTAACAAAATAAAAAAAGGATCAACTTGGACCCTTACACCAATGACTTGTGACTTCACTTGGACTTGTGCCTTTTGACTTACTATATGCTCTGAAAGTGCAATATCAGCACTACTTTTTATTTATCAATAAATTAAACCACAATTTTTCAAACAATTGAGTCCAAATTATCAGAGGAATTCATCATCTTTGGACATGTTATCCAATATAACTCATGACTTGCAGCTCAGAGTTTCAGGCTTTCGACTTGACAACAGATTTGAGTGCAAAGACTTGAGAGTTACTTTAAACTTGGTCCACCTCTATACTATGAGTTTGTAGTTAGTTTTTCCTTTTTTCTCCAATTCACCACCTTGGGTCAATATTTCCTCAGTCTGTGCCTGTGTTAGCCCTGTTCACTGGCCTGCACTGCCACAGCAGAAACCCGCAGTGGGAGAGCGAAACCACCCAGGAGGAGTGGGACTCCGCCCAGTTTGAGATACCAGTATCTGATCCCTAGCTGGCCTCCCACCATGTCCATTGTTTTGTTCTGGGGGTTCTGCTGCCAGGAGTTGAGCCCAGGTCCCTGCAGCGGTGGCTGAGTGTTTTACCTCTATACCACACGGATGCATCACTGCTTCTCTTTCAAGCGGCGCCATGAAGGTCTTATCTATCAGGCCTTCCAAAGACTAGTCTGTATTTGTGGTAAGGAAGCCGTCCAGGCTCATCCTACTCCCTGTGTTTGTTGTGCAAGCAGTGAGGGTGAGAGGGCTTCTGCAATGAGAAGAAACATTTGTCTTTGGGATAATCATGCTTAAGTCTGCCTGGCAACTTAAACAGTACAAACAGCCATGACAGATTACACTAAAACTGTTTGCCCACATATTTACAGAGCAGCACTTGAAGGTTGGAGAGGTCGAGCTCGCTCTTGATTGATTTAAAAACTGACACATCTGCACAAAGTGGTGTTTACTTGTGATAGTGAAGAGGTTTGATTGCAGTTTGAGTCACACGGCATCTCATCAAGGTGTCCAATTATAAAGCTATCATGTGAAAATCTCACGAAGGACCTTCTAAACCATATCACATAAACTCCACATGTGAAATGACTCGGAAGAGTGAGCAGGTCCGTGGAATGAGATTGACTGGAAACAGGGTGTAGGAGTCACAGTTTTTTTTTCTTCTCCTCACTATCTCCAGCCACAGGATCAAAGGTGATCTTTGATGGGATGGACAATTCATTCCATCCTGACAGGTGGGATACAGTCAGGGATGCCCATCACTCAAGCTCCCATCAAACTGTCAGACGCTTCTTGATCAATCACTTGAAGAGGAGGAGAAAACTGGCCCCTTGACAATCCTGGAGGTAAACAATGGTCTGAGAACAGCACCTCCTTTTAAATCCATGTGCTCTATCATTCAATATGCCTTCAAACTGCTATGATGGTCCAAATCATTTTCCTTTTCATTTCCTAAATACACCACTTTTGTTGGTTGCTTTTCAAGTAACAATGCAGATATTTTTTATTCCAGTAATCTCTAGTGCATCTCAGACTCTGCCAATGTGTATTGTATTATACATTTCTTGTATATCAATTTTCCAGTGCTGCTGAAATTCAACTCTAATTATAGTAAATACCGTGAATATTATTATGATATGAGCAGACTGACATTCGATGCTCTGTGACAAGAGAATATGAAATGTTCTCATGTTGCTAGCATGCAAACAGTACCTCAGTGAGCAGCCTACTACAAAGGAGTCATTAATGACAACAGGACGTTATTACTTACAGTCAAAACAGTAAAAGAGTCATTACTATGTTCAATTTTGTATGTCTTTATGATGCCGCTGAGTGCTATTGAAATATCTAAGCATCTATACATGTACAAACACGTATAATGATGCACATAGGGGCGCAAATATGAATATACTCACAAAGTAATTTGCGTGCTCAAAATGAAAAAAAAAAAAAACATTCCCATGAATACAAATGATCTGCATCACACAAAGAGCCTGTTGTTTGTATTTATCACTCGGATTGTCACCGTCCTTGACAGATTGTTCCCCGGGATCACTGTGAGGACAAACAGCTATTCCCTGTAAGAAATACTCGAGAGTAAAATCTATAAAAAGAAAAGCTCATCAAGTCTCATATCAAGGAAGATTTTTTCAAAAGCTGTGACACTTTGAAGCTCAGTGCAGCGCCAATGGATAATTGTTTTAATCAAAATGCCACCGAAGTTACCTTGTTAGTACAGAAAGAATTGCTTTCTGCGAAACCTTAGATGTACCATATATCTAATGTATCTTATTGAGGCAAAGGAATACACATTTTAATTATCACTGATATTTTCACACATTTTAAACAGCATTTAATACAAGTAACTCTTAATGAGTTGATAAATGAATGGAATTTCTAACACTAACTGAACAAATGTGCAGGTCACTGACTGTGCCATCATGCACCGGTGCTATTGTTATATTAAAATCCCGAGAAGTCTTTGTAATTATTATTTTTCATTATTGTTGTTAATGACATTATTATATTATATAAGTCTCTTATTCCAAATCCGATGAAATTTTCACCTTGCCTTTGAGGGCTGCTATTGTACACAACATCAGCGTTAATTAACTCTGAGTGTTAAAATCAACACTATGCTGGTGTTTATGACCTTATGTAACATTCTGCTTATGAACGGTAGCCCCAGAGCCATATCAGCTCCTTGAATGCAGCACAAACCTTCCAATCAACACCTGCCATCTCAAAATAATCGCCACTGGAAAGTCATAACAACAGAATATTTGACATGCATCTACTGTAAGACCATGAGCTTAGTCTGTCCGTCTACAGTTATTGTTCCTGCAGAGAACTGAGGCAGCGACTCCTCGTATCATTCAGTTTAAAAAGTCACCCAAGGCCGCAGCGTGACTGGAGGCCGAGCTCTTGTTCTGACGGTCTTGTCCTGAATACTGAGGAGCCTGGGCTTTTCCTCCTGTACCTAAACAAAAGGAAGCAGTTGTGCTCCTACCTGTAGGCACTTTTAGCAGCACAGCTGAAAACAAAGCCTGTATTAGACATAGAGAGCTGGACCAGTGGTAGACACAGCAAGCTACCATAGATATACTGTATACTTAAGGTCAGAGCAGGCCGTGGGGGTCAGCGGCTGCACATTAGTCACAAGTGTCTTCTGCTGCCTCTTTTAGGGTAAATTACTATTATTCAGGGCCTTCTGGCCAGATGATAGATACAGACACTATGTGAAAGAAGAAAAGTGTGAAGAATGCATTTTTCTACCTAAACAAAAAGGGCAGGGGCTGTCCAATAGGGCCTGGCGTGCTTCAGTGGGATCCCAGGATATGATAGGAATTCCCTTTACCTCATTTCAAATATGGTATTTCTATAAAGTCACAACTGTCCGAAGAATTCCTTAATGGGCTGAGATGCTATACTGTAGGGTCAATGTAACAGCCTCCTCTGATAAACCAGCTGACATGCACAACGTAGATCTACTGTGTTTTAACACACGTAGCAGTTTTGATCCTGCAGAGGGTACACATTCCCAAGACAATAACTGTAAAATTAAAAAAATAAAAACAGGTCATGATTCGAGCATTGTTTCTCTGCAAAACACATATCTCTGAAGGGAAAAAAAAACAACTTACAGCTGCAAATGTATGACAAAATGCACTGTGGCATTGTGTGGCTAAGCATGTTATCTTTGGGACAATTTAAATTAGGTTGGCCAGGAATAAATTGTCGTGGCAGCAAGCACAATACCTTAGCCCCAAACAAATACATTGGACAAAGCTTCATTGCTGTAGAGTGGAATGAAAAGTCTCACCTCTCATGCATTAAATCTCATATTCTTGAAGGGATTGATGCTAACAATAGTTCACTAAGCCCAGCTTGTGGAGCCCTTTAGCCATAATTGCTTGTAGCAGCAAAATCTTGCTGCAATAACAGTCTGCTATTGTGGAGAGGAGAATTAGAAAATTGTCAAAATAAAATATTTGCTCTGCCTGGCAGTCAAAAGGGGTAAATACAAACACATAGCTTTGGACTTAGAGCAGTGTTTCCTCTTTAGAAGAGCGCTGACAGTTTTTGTGGGAAGCATGCTGCAGTTTGCTCATGAGGAGTCACCTTCAAGTATCAGCTGCACCAATAACGATCAATAACACAAGTGAAATATTCATTTCTGACTTGCTGGAAAAATTGTAAGAAACATCTTGAAATGTGTGCAAGACATTAACATTATCACCTTATGTGAATCATTTCAGTATTAATGTTCATATCCAGTGTAAATCTAACAGCTCATCCCAAAATCCACACCCATCCAGGGGGCGACTACGCTAGTTACAAAAACATTTTTATGAAAAAGTTTATGGTTTCAGTCCCTAGTCTCAAGTCTTCTTAATACAGCATGATGTTCATTTTGTAAACTATGGCCCTTTCTAATGGTCAGCAGGAAGTAAAACAAAGTCAGATTGAATAGAAGTTTATGAGAAAACTACCCTACTTCTAACTTAATTTATTACCTCCGTTTTTACCTTTCCTTATAATTTTATCGTCTCAATCCTTACTTCCCAGTCTTCTACAACACAGTATGTTCATCTCATAAATTATATTCGTATTCAGAGTAAAATAGACGGTATGCTTTAGGGCAGGGATACCATGTGGTTGGCATGACGCTACCACATTGCACTTGTGTTTTCGTCCAGCAACTTTGCCCTTTTCACAATGTGTTTTCAGATCATTACATTAACTGTAATCAGCCTTTATTTCATAGCCAACATTACAAACATGCCTTGGGATGGTAGAATATTCCTGTGAGAGAAGATCTATATACAACTTTTGTTGTTGTTTTGAAAGGGAGTGTGATTTAGTTGAGTCTGTGACTGATGGTGTAGAATGAGACTCTCTGTTGGCTCTCAGGAGTTCAGCCTGAACGGAGGCCTGATGGTGGAGGGAAAACAAGCCGCATCAAATCATGGAAAGACGACACAAGCAGGTGTGTGTGACACCAAGGTTTTGAATTTGTGAAAGGGCAGCAGGAGGGATGAGACATTAAATAAAGTTCCAGAAGTCCAGACATGATGATTAAAGCACAAAGAGGCGGGCAGAGTCACCAAGCCGACACATTGCAGAAGGTGTAAAACTCTGTGTTATTTTGGTTTCATCACAGTAACTTGTGTACATGTTACGTGTGACTTTCTGTGCCATAACTTGTTAGGTGACCTCATTCACATTTGTAGAATTTTTACAAAGTACGTGAAATGGTGCCACAGGCCTTTCAACAGGTCCCATGCCAAGATGAAGTGAAAAATGCCTAAGATGAGGTGAGGATTATTCAGTGTTAGTTTGGAAATCTTTTCTTAGCACCAACGTCAGACAGATAACAATTACAAATTCAGATATTTTTGTCGCCTTTTGTTGCCACACTTACTGACTCACAATGGTGCCTCTTCTCAGTTAAATCAAGAAATGCAAAGGTAAATGAATGATCCTCTCCTCATTTTAAACTTATACTGTATTGTGATGGTCATTGATATCAAATAAGTGACAAGGTTGGAAGAAAAGAGAGTAACAAACTAAATGAACGGGCAAGTTCCATTTTTAATTACAATGACCAGTATTTGGGTTTCTGTTGTGTAAACCTCAAACTTCTGTGAAGTTGGAAACACACTCAAAGCAATCATTTTCCAGTGAGAGCGCCCGATTTGAATTTCCAAACTCTGTGTCATACATTTTTGAATTAATAAGGCTTCTAAAATTTGCAAGACCCAAATCTGTAATATATGTATCGATGCCTCTTGCAAAACAACAACACTAAGAGGATACAGCTTCGCTAGCAGCTCTGTGAAGCTGTATTTAAATTAAATGCTACTATCAACGTGCTAACATGCTCACCATGAAGTTAAGATGGTTAGCAGGTGTAATGTTCACCTTATCAGTTTAGTTAGATAGCATGCTAACAGTAGCTAATTAGCCCTAAAGACAGCTGATGATGATGGGAAAATATATGTATGTACAACATTTCATGTCAATCTAACCAATAGCTGAGATATTTTAATCTGGACCATTACAGACACTACAGACACACTATCTCTAAAATCACTGTTTTCAATGTGTCTGTACGTCTTCTGCCATTTCCCCATTTGGTGCTGGTATTTTAGATGTTCTTAACATGTTTATTTAAAAAAAAAAAAAAAGAAGAAGAAGAAAAGAAAGCCATGAATCATTCATCAGAAGCACTGAAGTCTCAAGTAAGATAGATAAATCAGCATCACACAGGAAGAAAGAAGTTGAAGTAAGCCGGTGTCATAGAGCAACAGCGTAGAGAAAAGAAGCGGTGACAGAGGACTGCATAAAAACTGTAACGATGCTAACAGTTGTAATGAATAAATAACTAAAAGCTGATGTATTATGTATAGAGCAATTTCTGCAGCTGGAGTGAAAACAGTCTTAAAATGAGGAAGAATGGTTTTAGTTTTCGATGTTTCTGTGGTGGAATACCAAACAAGGGACAGACGTCGAGGTGCCATTGATCTTCTGCGGCTGCTAGATTCACAAATGAACTTGCCAGTACTGCGTGTCACTAATCACATCATGGAAGAATAACTCGAGCACTTGCTATAAGCTTGCTGTTAATTGTGATAAATTAATTAGAACGTTAGCTTAAATGGATGATTATTGAGCTATTTTATGTATTATTAAACATAATAATCACATGTTTTACACAAGGACTGTTTTGTTTTACTGCTCAGTTTTGTTCACTTGCATGTATTCTTAGAGAATAGCTGCAAACCACGCTTTATCTCTGCATGGAAATACTGTGCATTATGTCCATATTCTCATTATATAAACATCATAGAGATTGTAACCATGGCCATGAAGAAAAAGGTTAACGTTCTTTTTCTTCTTTTCTCTCCCTATATACAAATATGTGCGTGTGTGAGAGAGTAAACATCAACTCAATAATGTATCGCAGCTGAAAAGATCTCTTATTTAACAAGCTGTGGGCAGAGAGATATATAACTGTTTAAGTGTCAACAAGTGTCATTTAGTGATTGTTGTTACTTCAATGCAGAAGCAAACAGACATACATACATACATACATAACACTTAAGTACGCTTTTTTATACATGTCTCGCTTGACTAAAATCTAATACTTATATATTTAAAATCTGTGTTGTCTCAATGTGTAATTGTTTTTTTTTGCTCCTTCATTCAGAAAAATGAGTGTAAGCTGCTGAACGTAAGTTGCATCTTAAAACATGGACACTGTAAATTTTCTGTTACATTTGATTCATACTTTCAATAATAACTGCTTTCCATCATGTGACTCTCCAGTAATTCTCATGGCACATGAACCACTACAGTACAACAGTAGTCAGCATTACAAGCACACACACACACATCAGCCTGCAGCGGAGATTTTGAATCAAATGTAGTAAGCAGGATAAAAAATGCAAATACACAAGCATGATGCTTAAGCATGCATGGGTGACGACAAAGAAAATGTTAACACAAGAACAATCAAGGACACAAAAACCCAAAACAACTGGAGCAACTATTCAGCATGCCTGAGTTTATATTGTAAAATAGACTATTCACCAATAATAGTGTCTTTTTGCAGTTGTACCCTCAGATAATGTTAATCTAGATATATCATTAAAGTGAGTACGTCAAGGAAAGTAGGTGATCGTTATGGCATCTGACAGTATAGCCAGAACCACATGCCAGAGTTGGCCCAGATTCATGGTCTCACTTGTGTGCACTTCACATCAGTTGAAGCTTGTCACTTCTATGCGGTCCTTACTGTGAATGCATGAATTATAATTTGAGAACAGTTTAAATAATGGCATGTGGAAACTCTAAATTTCATTGTTGAGATCCCAGAGCGCATATGCTGGCTCTGTGGTGTATGCTGAGCAGCTGTGCAGCTCATGGATATATTATGAGGACTGGATACAGCATTCCAAGACAGTTCTCATTCATCCCAATTAAGGTTACTCATCCTCTGCAAATGATGAAAGACTTTTTCATGTTTCTGTATTCTCTGCCCACAGGACACGTACGCCAGGGTCTTGTCTTTACCGGGTATAATCTGGGATGTAACCACCTTTGGTCACAACATGTCTTCAACAGCTGGCGGCCCGGTTTGGCGACCATGGAGCCATCTTTCAGGTCAGTCACCAGCCCTGAACATAAATCCCTAATTGAATGAATAAACTAGTTATAGTTGTTGCAGCAGTGTAAGCCTTTCGAGTCTAGCAACTCCTTATGAGGTCTATAAATTTTCAAGACATCCCCAGGAAGCAACTTGCACATTTAAAGCAGCATACTGGATATTTTTTTTTAAAGAAGAGAGTCTAAGGTAGTTGCTTTAAGAACTTTTTAGAATCAATTTGTACGGACCTGATGCTAATTAACACCAACTGCAAGATCATTAGAAAGACAGACAACAGAATCAAATGAAATGTCAAATCTGTCATGCCTGCGAGCTGCACACAGTGACAATTCCAAGACAGTAACTGAGGTGCGCATCTGTGAGTGAAATGAGAGCGGAGATAAATGATTCACTAAGACAGGCTCCGAGTGCAAATTAATTGGGGTAGACTTGACAGCACAATTGAAAACATGTTAAAACAAAAACATCATTCAAATTAGACACACATTCATGCGCTTCAATTCCCCGTCAGCGCACACACAGGTGCATAAACGCCAGCGGAGTGAATTGTCTCCCGCTCAGTTGTCTGGAGGACAATTTTTACCTCAATCTACAAGGTATAAACTACATTGGGTCAAGGTCCATTCAACGTTCATACATTAATGCCACACGATTATTCAGATGTGCGACTGTCGTCACACCTGTCATTATTCTGCTGAGAGTATATCTCTGCGGACCCGCTGCTGAATGATGTATCACCTGTCGACTCAGAAATCACCAGCACTTCCATCACACGCTCACCTTGGAACAGCGGAGCAGGGGTGCACAGGTGTGGTAACTTATAAGAATTCACGTTCCCGTCCCCTTCCACTGTATCCTGGCAGAGTGCTGTCATGGCACCTGTCATCTCCACTATGTCAAATTTCATTAGAGGAGGGATTCGCTGGACTCCTCGCCGCACAGCAGGCAGCAGGTGGCTTGGGATGCTAACATCAACTGTCCTCTCGCTGTCCCCCCTTGGGCCATCCCAACGCTCAGATATGCTTCCCCTGCCGCTGTCACCCTGCGTTGACCTACCTGTTTTGCATAATAAGACCGCTGTAACCCCATTACAAGCCACTGTCTTTTGTATCATTAGACATCAAAGGCCCACACGGCTCATGACAGCAGCCCATTTCCTGCTCGCACATCTCTCTGCTACAGAAATAAAATACAGACACACATCAGCCCGTTTTCCACATGACCACAGCCTTTAGAAATAACGGAATTAAGTATACAGGCTGTAAATATTTTGTGCCGCCAAGCTTTATTTTGGTTGCGTATACGTTACCGTGAATCCATGTCATTACATTGCTTCAGTTCCTCTATATTTCCCCATTTACCCTCATTTGAATTCAGACATAAACTGAATACAAAATATTAAAGTCACCATCTGCTCCTGCTGTTCAGTTGCAAGGTGAATGCAGATAAAAACTATTATAGCTTACATATTTTTCTTATTCAAACCAGGCTTAGAGGACGATGATATACTTAGAAAGAATGATACACAAGATATCGATTGCACACAATACTAATTGTACTAATACCAAACTGTGACATTACTCAATTTAAAGTCCTGCATTCAAAACTAACTTCAGTAAAAGTACAAACATATCAGCATCAGCATGTACTTTAAGTATCAAAAGGAAAAGTACTCCTTATGCAGAATGGACCCACTCAGAATGTTACATTTATTCTAAATATATTCTTGTATTCTTATCATTGATGCATCGATGTAAATAGCGTTTTAATTTTCTCAAGGTAGGGCTCATTTTAACTACTTAATATACTGTTAATATAAAGTCTAATCACTTTAAATTAATGTTTTTTTGGGTTAAATTCTGACCTGAAAATTAACTAAAGCTGTAGGCTAAATGTAGGCACATGATTTGTCTGAAAATGTAGTTGAGTAAGTTACATAAAGTTACATAAAATAGAAATACTCATGTAAGGTACAAGTACCTCGAATTAGTACTTGAGTAAATGTACTTAGTTACATTCCACCACTGCTATAGACCAATTGTAAAAACAACAAAAAACAAACCCAAAGACCACAAAACACTGGAATACTTCATTTCCCATAATTCAACTAATGTCTTTTATTAGACTTTGACTGGCAATGGCTATTTCTATACTCTGTGCTTCCAGATTCTAAAACAAGTTTACTAAAAAAAAAAACTCCACGCCTTGGCTTATGTAACCCCAATGACATCACTACTTTATGACATCCACAGGGTCATTTATTTATTTTTAATAAAACTACTCTTGTAGCCATTAAAGATGTGAGAGAACTTTTTGACAGGCTGAATACTCAAAACTCAACTGAATTGAACTGAGTGTCCCTTAAAGTCAACGTCCACTTTAATCTTCTCTGCGGTTTCTGAGCAGTTTTATGGTGTGTTCCCCAAAACGCAAAGCTAGTTCTTTATGCTGTGTGATTACATACAAAGTCTCACATATAAACACAAATGTTCCCGCAGTCAAAGTCATGCAGTCACTGTGCATCAGCATATGTACTTCTCATCTCTCTTAACTTGAAAGCTGATTCGTGACTTTGAAGACCATAGTTTGACAAACATTTCTAACTAAAGGGCCACTTCTGCATGTCCTCCTCAGTGAACGGAGTATGCTGAGTCATTCTTTCCATTTGTCTTAGCAGTTATTTTTATTAACTTCATGCTCATGCTTCGAATATTTGCCAGTTCAGCACATAAGTGCACATTTAGATTCAAGCTCATAAAAATATATTACATATTAAAAGTGGATTTGATTAATAGTCCTCATGTTAAAGAAACACACCTGGATGTTAAAGAGGTCACAGTTTGGTATGCTAGTTGTATAATATTCCCACAAATTGAATGACTAACGACTACTTTCATCCACTATGCGTCCCAGGGGAAAGGGAATAAAAGGATCTGTTTGGTAAGCATGTTGGAGCGAAGGGGACAGAAACACATAAACGGAAGGAGACGGATTATTTCCGTACTTTGTCTCTGTCTCTCTTTCGGCTGGACGTCTGGCTGGTGCCACTCACTCTTTATTCTAAATGTTGCCGGAAACAAACCCTGCTATTGATTTCTACTTCTCTCCTACTGATTTCAGATAGAAATCTATATGCCCAAGTTCCTCATTCCTCCAAAGTGAAAGTGAGCACTCGTCTGATAAATGACAAAGATTGATGACCGGGACGTTTTTGTAGTTATTGAGAGAAAGCCTCATCCCATAAATATTTAATACTACCCTTCCGATGAATCAAAATCTGTGATGGAGTATCTTATTGCTCGCTTTGTTTCCTATTGTGCAAAGTGGGCAGCACAGCGGTGACCACCTGCCTACACACTGCGTGTTTGAGCCCTGGAACACAGCTGCAGTGAGAGAAGATTTTTGTGATTGGAAAAAGCAGTTGTGGATTACAGTCTAATTTAAATTCAGAAGAAGGGGCATTAAATTAGTTCAGGGGCCACCTCCAAGGTCTTCCACTGCTTCTTATTATTTACTACCTGCTCACTTTATCTGTCAGCTGGAGGCAGAGTTACGGCCCCCAACTCTAAGTGCTGCCCGGCCCAGCATTGTAAAGCACAGTCTTTGACTCAGTCCTGAGCCAAATATCTTCAATCACAGACGCTGGCATAAAACTGATTACAGTTGTTCACCTGAAGCTTCATAAAACTGTTACAACACAGCTGACAGAGATGTTGGGGGACGAATGAGCAGGAAATGTGACAGTAAAAAGTAATGTTTGTCAGAGGTTAAGTTACAAAGACAAAGACATATTTTAAAGAAGAGAAATTAAAGGGGCTGCTGGCACGTGAGCACTAGACTTTACTGTTATGGCTGTTTTCCTCAAGTGGCCCATTTCCGCGTGTCCTTCAGAGTCTAACCTTGGTGCTGTATGTTGGAGGCTGGCTCCAGCTGTTCCAGCAGAGTTTATCTCAGGCCATAATTACCAATGACAGTGTCTCAGGGAGGAAGTTGTCTCCTTGACAGATAGACAGCAAAACACAGTCGACAGGACAATGGAAGGCTGAAGCATTTTACAGCTGAGGAGAGAAAAAAAAAAAGATGAGATGTCATACTGGACCCAAACTTCACACTGTACTGAGCGCAGAGAGGAGGCTGTGGGATAGGGAAGGCAGCAGGAGAATTCAAGAGTATCCTCTTGTTCGGTGAAACACCCAGAGGAAATGTCATGGGATCCTAAATGTAGTTGCAAGTAGAATCTGAGGTTTCAGACAGGCAGCTGCTGAGTCATCACATAGTTGCATGTGGCTCAGGATTTCAGTTTGCTGAAAAGATTGAGAAGCTGCTGAAGGACGTTTTAGATTAAAACCTGCTATTCAAGCAGAGCGACGTAACATCCCGCGATTCTGATCTCTTTTCTTATTCCTCTAAATCCTCTCAGGTTGAATGCAGCCATGGCCCCATCCAAGGCCAGAGGATTGTGATCAGCGACATGCATATAGGGATTTAATTACTAATTTCTCATGGGGACTGTTGTCTTTATTAGTTTTCACTTCTTAAAATCCAATTTTTTCGAAGAATAGATTTTGTTCGCACACACAAAATTAGAGATTTTCTATGCATTTCAGCCTGTGAATATATGTTTGATCTTTGAAATCCTTTGTTTTGTACCTTCAGGTCAAAGTTCATAGCTAGATTGATGCCAAAATGACGAAACATCGATTTGGTTTCTCAAATAATGCAAAACAATCACTGCAACAACCTCAAAAACCAAATAAAACCAAACAATACATGGCTTGAGATCACCCAGCAGCTGTGATACAATGAAGATGCTAATGTAGCTGATGTTAACTACACAATACATAAACTAAATGGACCCCAAATTTGATGCTAACGCTAGCTGTTTTAAAAGGGACAAATAGCTCTAAGTGAGAGTGCACAATTAAATGTTAAATGGTTCAGAGAGTTCAAACGACAGAAAAAAACATTTCAGCAAACAGAGATGCTTCTTTGTAAATGTCTCGCGCGTCTCCACAATCAGAGTTGTTTTTCTACATTGTAAGCAGATTAGCAAAAACGTTGCATCAGCACATAAGATGTATCGCGGAGATACAGATGTTCCTGCTTTCACAGGCTAATATCTCCTCTGGGCTTCTGCAGCAACTTTGTTTCTGTGATGGATAGATTGAGCTGTCTGTGGGATAAGAATTCATTACTTAAAATGAACACTTGTTTAAAATTGATACAGTGTGTTCTGTTAGATACAAGAGGTGCCGCACACACACACATACACACACGCACACACACACACACGTACGCACAGACACTCACTTCCCACCAGCTTGGTTTGTCTCACAGTTTAAACATTCTGTGTAATATCCTAAAATAAACAGTTGGCTATCAAATGTTTGAACAGCGGGAAGACTTTCATACCACTAGGCCAGTGTTATCAAACCTGTGGGTTGAGATTCCTTATGGGGTCCAAAATTAATAGTGAGGGGTCAAAGAGATGATAAAGGAGGGAAAAATATCTGTTACACAAAATTTCACAATAATTTATGTCTCTATTTCTTCTGGGCTTCTAAAAATCCTTCAAATCAAACCGTCTGCTGTTAACTGCTGCACATGTTGAGCCATAAACTCAGGTCACAAGTCAAAAAGGTTGGGACCTTCAGGATGGAGGGCGTGTATGAGCAATGTTTGAGGATTTCTTTAAATTCGGGTTTTAAGAATATCTCACACATGGTTAATTATAAAATTAACAGTAAAATGTCAACACAGAACGAAATGCACACATTGCGTTACTGTACAACAAATTTACTTTCCATCAACTTGTCTAATCACAACACAGCAAATTTAATAGACTATCATCTTCAATAAACACACCAGCGATAGGAAATGCTGTTGTTTTGACAGGGAGCGTGCTATACAATAACAATGCAGCAATACAGAGCAGGCTGGCGTAATGTGTGCCACAACAAAGACTTGACAGAAGATGAAAGAAACCATCCTTTTAGGAGGAAATAAACAAAGTTCCTTTGGAGGGAGACCCAGGAGATAACTAAGGCACGAGTAAACAAATTTGTCACTGCGTCAAGCAGTATTTACATCAACAAATCTAAAGATTCACCTTTTACATTATAGCCCATCAAAATATAATGAATCACATTTTTATATACGCAATTTGCTGTGAGAAATTAAAAGAGTTTGAACAAATTGTTTTTTTAAACATTGTTTTTCTTAAACTATGCTTCTGACAAGCTTCTAAAAATATCTGATACTTACCCTTTGAGAAATATCTAGTTTTTTGGCAAGAGTTTCACTTTCTTCCTTCTCCATTGGCTCATCCACAACTGACAGTTTTAGCTTTCATCAAACTAAAGCTCTTGCTTTGATCTTTTGATATTTTCACATGATTTTAGGCATTTAATCTTTCATAACTGGGAAATGCCTCTTAATCAGGTTTCTGCTTGAAAGTTGTGTTAATTTGCGAGACATTATTTTATATCCGGCGCAGAGACGTTTCAGTGAAGCTTACCGGCCTCCTGAGGGATGTGCTCAGGATATTTGCTGCTTGACAGCGCCTGACAGTCACATTGGCGCAGTCTTGTGTTTTTCCAATTTGAGGAATAATGCAAAATTATACAAAGCTATACAAGCTATACAAATCTTTTTTTGTGTGCACTGTAATATCCATCCTATTACAATACATTACATTAAAAAGATGTAAAAAGATTGTTTTTGTTTGGAAACTGATGATCACTGCACTGATTTTGGACAGTGTAGCTTTTATTAAGAGATGGAGGAGGATTGATGGCCACCTAAAACGGGAGGAAAAGAATGAGTCATTGTTCATTTATTTCCTGTCAAACACAAGTGACATATTGTAATTGCGTTGCTATCACTGTATCCTTTACTGCTGATAACTCATTTTGCCGGGAATGTGGATAAATAAAACACAGCTGGTGCATGCAGTGTTTTACGAACATGCCCTGTTTATGCATCATCACTTTTTAGTCTCCTCAAAATTCAAACCTGTTTCTGCAGTGAAGTTTTATGCATCCCGCCCCAGAGAGCCATAAGACACTTTCAGAGACGGGAGGAGCGCTGGGAGCTTGGACTCACATGCCACCTGTTCGTTACATGTAATAACTCTTGGAGTCTTTGGAGAGATGCCAGACACTTCCAGCAAAACACCGACTGTATCATGGAAGTATTAATAAAGAGAGTGATTTATATCAACGAGGGTAGTGCAACTCCTGGGCTGCAGGCTAAAAGTCCTAATGAGCTGTGGCGACATCATTGTTCGTGTCCTTTTCACTCCCCTCCCATTCTTTATTCATTTATACAGTCTCCCAGTCCCAGTGTAGCTCTCATCTCAGTGCTTTTCAAGGAGAAAAACAAATCAACACATTTCCTACCTGTCAGAGATGAGAACGTTTGCCTACCTCTCCTGTGTGCTGAGTCTTTAACACTTGTCAAGTTGGGATGTAGAGAACCTCTCCGAGCCCCTTACCTGTGTGAAATACTTTAGATTTGACAAACATCTTTGAGAAAACAACAGCGGAACATTTCAGGGGCGAGGTCCCGATCACAGGGAAGGATTAGTCACTGAGCTGCTAAACTTATGGGCTGGTTCAGTTGTGATTTGCAAAATTGTGCATTCTTTAATGCATCTTTATGTGTGATGGGTGGTGGTTACATGGAGGGCAGCACTCGTGGACTCATGTGTTGGGCATTGTACATAGGACATGATAGGAGGCCTTGTATAATGCCTTTTAATGAAGAAAACGTGATGCAGCGACCTCTATGGTGCACTCAAATGCAGGAAATAAGACAAAATGACCTCTAGGGTGCCATTCCACTGGAGAAAACCTGACAAAGTGCCATTACAGTGTGGGCAAAGTGATGAAGTGCCCTCTAGTGACCCCTTTCAGTGGAGAAAACATGATATGGTGCCTCCTAGTGTGCCCTCAAATGGAAAAAACATGACAAAGTGACCTTTAAGTTGCCCTTCCGGTGGAGAAAATTTGATAAAAGGACCTCCAGCGCGCCCTTGTATGGCCACCACTAGAAAAAAGGCAATAAAGTTCCCTCTAGGGTGTGAAGAATATGTGATGTAGTGTCATATAAGCTGACCTGATGTCAGAAAACTTGGTGCCCTGCCGCATGCAGCTGCTGCCCTCTCAGCCACTGGAGGGCACCACCTATTTGTAGACCCCTTGAGGTGAATCCCAAATAAGAGATAACTGTAGCCGGAAAAAAAGGTTAATCATTGAATGTCTCTCTGATTATGGTCTCATTTATGTAATCTTAAAGATGACAAGAAGGTAAATTTATGGTTGGAGCTTGTAAATAGACGTGATGTGTTATTTTGTTGTCATGTCTTCAGTCCTTCCCTATGGGGTTTTAGTGTCTAGTGTCTGTTCTGCCACAGTGCTTCTGTTGATGGTCAGCTGTGTGAAAGCCGTGCCCTTTAGTGCACGGTGTTTTATCTGATTCAGCCATGCTTGCTTGAAATAATCATTTTGTTGTTTCTTAAGCTTGAGATGTTCTGTGTATGCACTGTGATTGATCTGTTTCCTTTTATAACAAAAATGAAATTGTGTTCTGATGAGCCAACTGAACCGGCGCTGCTCGTGGTGATACCGAATATTAAATCCTTTTCTTTTTGTTTCTCCTTGGAGCCGGGGCAAAGAGCTGCGGGAGGCAGGCAATTGGTAAGAATTATGAGTTGTAGTCGCCATAATCACCAAAGCTTTTGTGGAATTATTTTTGTCTCGAGCACATGTGGAGTGTCTACTCCCTCTTAGGACGGAGTAAAGCATCTCTCTGCAGGAAGACCATGAGATAGAAATAGGGATTTGATATATTTTAGGTTTATTTTTTTCTTCTGCCGGTTCAAAGCATATCCTTATTTATAGCTTTTAAACCTTTTGTTATAAAAAGGATGCTTTTAAATGCATTGATTTGTTCAAGGTTTTGTATATAGTATTCATTCTATTCGAAATGGAAATCTCCCCCTTTTTGAACAGCTGAATTATGGTTGGTGATCTGTAGTTAAAGCTTATTACTTCACCCCATGGAGTGAGAGTGAAGTATTGTTTTGGGCGGCGGTGTCTGTCTGTCTGTGTGTCCGCTGCATATAGATCCTCTGGCCAACAGAGGGCGCTGTGGGGTGAAGTCTGCCATCTCTGATTGCCTTGTTTACTACTGTATTGGGTCACATATGGATTTAGTTTGCTCACCTGTAGGCAGTGGTGGAAAACATATTCAGATCCGTTACTTCAGTAAAAGTACTAATGCTGTGAAATGCATTCAAAACTTACTGAAATAAAAGTACAAAAGTACCACAATTTAAATGTACTTAAAGTATCAACAGTAAAAGTGCTCATGCTAGATGGACCCACTCAGGTTGTTTGATATATTCCAGATATATTAATTGAATTATTATTCATGATGCATTTATACAAGCAGCATTTAAATGTTGTCAACATACTGTTATGGAGTTTAATTTATAAAAATCACTTTAAATTGATTATGTTTTTATGTTAAATCTTCCCTGAATGTTACATACATAAAATGGATACTAAAGTAAAGAACAAGTACCAAACTTAAGTGCACTAGTAAATGTACTTAGCTACATTCCACCTCTGCCCGCAGGGCATGAAATGTTTGACTGCTCCCCATCCAACGGCTGCACACCGGCCAGCAAGATGCCAGCAGAGAAGATCCATAAATCGCAGCCGGTGTTTAATTCCTACAAGCCTGCCTCAGTGCACTCTCTTATTCATAGAGAGTGACGGAGGCAGGGATGTTCTTGCTTGTCCATATGGTCAGATTCGCAGCTAGTATCCATCTTCTCCACCTTTTCCTCAGTGTTTACTTTGATGTTGACTTCAGGCCCGGCAGCAGAGTTGGCAAAAAGTGAGTTTACAAAGTGGCGAATTGATTTGACTAATTTGGATTTGGATGAGCAACTCATATGTCATCATTATAAAAATAGACATAAAAGCATTAACCCATAAACTAACACTCAAACTCCTTCATGTCATTCATTTTCCTATTTTAAAATAGCTGGCCAGCAGCCAGTTAAACTCACTGGTGTTGAAATGCAGTGTAAATGCAACTGACCGATTGATGAAGCCTGATGGCAACTTGATCAAAACTGATCAAAAGCAGAGAATGGACAGCGCCTCTAACCATAAAGACCAGTGAATACAGTGAGTAATGCCACTCCTGAAATGCCCTTCAGAGACGTATAATCCCCAATTCCTCTCACAGAGCTGCAGCAGTTGAAGACTGATTTTTACAGGGCAGCTCCCAGGGGTGCAACTGAGTGCAAATGAGTGCAGGTGGCGCTGAAAGAGAAACCGTGCTCAGTCAACTTTCCCTTTATAAATACAGGCACAAAAGAAAAATCCAAAGTGTTGTGCTGCATACTTAAAGAGCGCATGTAGGGGGTAGACAGATGAGGAAACTGAGATGTCGTAGTTCAGAGATGGGCTGCATTGAGTGAGGAGTGTAGCGGGGAGCGGTTCCCTCTCAGGCCTGACTCAGAAGTGCAGCCTGCAGGTAAAGCACACTGCACTGCTGCTGTGTACTTATAATCCAGCCCACCTCATGAAAACAAACAGAAATGATATCAAACGACAAAAACAGCATGCGAAGAAAATGGAGAGAATGGGAACGCTGCGAAAGAGATTAAACGGAGCAATGCTGCCAAGTCTAAATAAAAATTCTGTAGAGCCCAGCTGTGAATTTGTGATAGTGAGAGTGACAATTATCAACTTTCATACATGTTATGTCAGCGTGCTCATTTGCAGTGCAGATGCAATGGCAAAGCAACATATATCACTGTTTAATTACTATCAGCAGTTGAAATACAGTTTCCTTTAAAAGGTGCGACATCTTCAGCTTTATGCAATGATTTCTGGTTAAAATAAAAGCTTAGTTCCTTTTGTTTATGTAATTGCTACATAAAAAAGAACATTTGATTTGCACAAAATATGTGCGGCAATGCATAATGAATCATTGTTTCCTTCATCTTCTTCCTCTGATTGCCTGTACTTGGAGTATCGGTGTGGTACAAACACTTGAGCTGCAGCATTTCAAAGCCACTATTCAACTGAGGGAGGCGAGATTGTGATGCTCCCTGAGACAGAAAGCCTGAACATTTTACCAACAGGTGCAGTCTTCCCACAGAGCGTCTTCATGGAGAGTGAGGCTCCACCTTAAAGTTCAGACAAATCCAAGGTTGGACTGACTAAGCTATGTCAATGAATCAATAGAGAACCCTGTAATCTCTCTCTTGTTTGGTAACCAAGTCTCCTGGACAGGAAGTAATGCCTTTGAACAGAGAGGATGCTGCAATCTCGGATCAAGGACGATGTGTTTTCTACAGGGTATTTTGTGGAGGTTGTTATCAACGCAGCGGGGGAAGGCTGTTGTAGGAGAAGAATGAGAGTGAGCTAGACAGACAAAGCCAGACAGAGAAAGAAAGAAAGAATGAAAGAAAGACAGAAAGAAAAAGCCGTAACAAGAAAGCAAAAATGATTAATCTGTTGAAGGCTCTTGTCATTTTCTTTAAGCATAAAAACGTGCAGAAAAAATGACTCACTATAACAAAAACATGTTGTTTAGTTTAAAGCCCTGTAGAGTGCTGCCAGGAGGACGTACTTTTGTTGCCCAACCTTGGAGGTCAGGATCGCCCTGGTTCCCTCGACCAAAAGCCAATGTGATTCTTCACTATTGGATTTTGGATAATTAGCTTTCTGGCAAAAAAAACCCCTTTATGACACACAGCAAGATAACTTTACTGCTTTTATCATGTAAAGAACTACACCGTGGTCTCAACGTCACCCCCACTGTTCATTATGATGATTCTACACGTCCCTAATAACCTCTGTAGTTTAGTTGTTGTGAGCAACCCCTTTTTAACATGATAGGAACTTTACAATTGTAATTGAACAAAATGTGAAAATCCCTCAAGCTTACATTTACCACATAGTTTATTTCAGGCAGTTACCCAAACCCAATAAAAGAATTCAGTGACCTTCGATGATGGGCTCAAAGTGCAAAAAGGAACTCATTCTGGGTTTAAGGACTTCTTCTTACAGCACTCAACTACATGCAGATACATTTTAAAGCTGCAGTATTTAAGCGTTTTTGAGTCCAAAGGGCCGGTTCTGAGCTGGTGCCTAATCTCTAACCATTTCCGCGCCTTTCGACAGGAAGAGGAACTGGACTGGTTCCACAGCGGCACCAACTCTTTGCTGGTCTCAGACCAAGAACCGCTTACATCAGATCAACTAAAATGCGTATCATTCATTTAATTTCCTTTGCTTAACTGCAATGTGATTGGTACAGACTATTGTAACATATCTAACGATAAAAGCTAAGATCAACATTTTAAGATCAGTGTTAATAAGAACGTAAATGCCGTCTATAGCATTCAAGACAAGCAGCACAAATGTGTTGTACCAGTCGTGTTTGGAGGCAAATGTAGGCTCGCCAGCCAAGCCAGGAGCAACACTTGTAAAGAGACAATGTATTGACGTGGCTCTTGACCTGTAGAAAAGCAAACAGGTTCTGCAAGTTGAACCAACTGGGAACCAGCACCAACCCAGCATGTGAACTAGGTTTGCGTTGGTCAAAATGGTTTAAGTGAGAAAAAAGTGAATATAGTATCTTTTAAATCATTTGGAGACATTATCAGTCACTCCCTCCATCCATGCTTTTCTTGAGCTCATTAATTTCTATCTTTCTGAATTGTGCTGTTCTTGATGCAAACACTAGGAGTCCCCAAGTCGGGAGTTTTCAGATCCTACACATTAGGGCTTTAAACCATAATAACATGTCAAACAGTCTGATTCCCCCAATCATGTTCTTCCAGTATAAAAGAAAAAAAGGATTAAATGATGAAATAAATTAGTGAAGGGAATACATTTGGAAGCTCATTGCTGTTCATGTGTGCTTGTTATAATTAATTGAAGGTATTAGGTTTCATCTATTTTTATCCCTTGGTCATGACTTCAAGGCTAATGGTACTACCAAGTCATCTTCTCCCCAAATGTTCACAATTATTTGGTGATTAAACATCATGTTGAAATCTGGATTATTAAGGTTTACTGCTTTAAGCTAGATACACTCTCTAACCATCTGATCTGATCTTAGCCTCATACTGGAGCTCTCTGTCCCAGTTTTGAGACTTAATAGTTGTGGCAACACAAACAGTTATTTTCCATCAAGGTCAATGACTTAATTGCATTTCTGTTGTAGAAGAAATATAATCTTAACATTATTCAGTTCAATCATCAGTTGGTGGTGTCCTCTGTGTTCCTGGGAGTTATTATGACAAGTGTTGTATTTTTTGTGTGTGTGGGTGTGTGAACCTATTTTCCCCTCAAACTGTTCGGTCTACTTCTGCTTCAGTCAGTGATTTCCTGCGTTCCCCACAGTGACTTTCAATGGCCTCGCACAAGGGGCTTCTCTGTGCCGAACAGGTTCAGAGAGTAATCACAAAGGCAATAGCTTTTTCCAGTTGAGAAAAATAGGTAATACAAGGAGGGATCAATGCTGCGGTGTTCTGTGCCCATTCGTTCAAAGTACAAACAAAGAAATTATTTGTGATGCACTGTGAACACTGCGGCTCTGAACTGACTCAGGATTAGAACCGGGATCTCCGGTGTGCACCTCAAGCTGAACTGCTTCGGCTGTCTGCTTCATGAAGTCTCTGTTGCTCAGCTGTGTCCTTCAATTACAAAAGAGCAGTCGATTTTTAACGTTATTTTTAGGACTGACCAAGCAGAGTCACCTGGGCAAGTAGAGCTGAAAATGTTGTAGAATGATGGACTAAAATAAATTTCACAGCCCAAGTATTTGAGCAGACAGTGCTGCATCTCAATGTGGAGATATTTAACTAAAATGGAATATTGTATAATGTACTAAATTACTTTCCGATGCATCATTTTGTCGCAGTGTACTAAACAAAAGGTAGATTTCTTTGAAGCTGCATTCACTGTACGTCAGTAATGTGCAGCACTGTATGTGTGTATGTAAATCTCTCAGATCTGTGCAATCAAGCATATTTATTTCCCAACATGTACAGATAGCTACAAATTATAATTATATTTTGAACAAAACTGAGACCATCTGCTTCCGAGCTGTATATAATGAACTTCTTTTCAAACTATAAAACAATGCAAATATATATAAACTGTGGTTGCTGTGCAACATTTTAGGTGTTTTTATCATGTTTTTTCAAGGACTGCTTCAAAAAGAGACTGTTATGTACTAAATCATATTATGCTTATCTTATTTACAATATTAGTGTTATCTATAGTCATTCGCATTGAGGCATCTCTCTGATAATGAATTTCACATTTAGCAAATAGATTTATCAGGGACAGACATTTATGAGATGGCTCATTATACTGATAGTAAATGAAACCATTGGAATAAGAGTTTCCTTGTATCCTATGTCAACAATAAAACATACTCACACAACAGACATTATGGCAAATACAGTACTGTACATACACATGTAAATGGATAAAATGCACAATCTACAATATATACAACACAATATTTGTTTTCAAACACAATCCTCCTTATATTGTGGTTTCATTTTCATTGTGATATGTTTGGAAGAGACTGATTAATAACGTTTTGAGAAGATATACATTTTATCCGTCAATAACAAATCACATTGTCACAATAATTTCATGGAAAGAGGTAAAACATATTTTTTTCTTCCAACTTTAAGGGCTGCCATGTTTATTCTAAATCTGTCTGCCAATTTTCTTTAATCAGACTTCCTCTTTGCTCTTTGGGAATGTTTGCTTTTGTTTCCTTCAGCTGTCTGACCCTCTGTGGTCAGCTCAGCCTGCAATTGCAAACCCTCCAATCACCAGTCAATGACACACTTCCAAGCCACAAATCAGGGGTAATTGCAAAGTAATAACAGAAAAATAGACTGAATAGGTTTTCTAAAAGTTCGAATTTTCTGCTACTCAATATAAACCCCAACCAAAACTTTTATTTTCTTCAAGCAGAGAGGGAAGTATGGCTTCATTAGCTGGTAAAGTGGTCTCCTATATGTCTCTCTAAATCTACACGCAAGAACAAAAGAAGAGAGAGTTACTTCTGTTATCTACTGACCTGTGTTCAGTGAGAGACATTATGTGCATCCTAATAAAATAATACAGATCTTTTATAAAAAAAATGTTAGGAGACAAATTCAGTCCAGTGAAATGTTGGCTGCATGGTAATTTATTAGAAGGGTAATGCAGTGTTTCACATCTGACCTTTTGTTAACATAATGGCAGGAATCAATTAACCAAAGAAAACAGTCCAGAACACACAAAAAAGGGTTCCTTCCTCTTGACCTTCATCGTCTGCAACAGCTACATGTATACACTGCAAGATGAGACATTCTGTAAGATACCAACGTTATGAGATATAGGTGCAAACAAATATTTTGGTTGCATAATACTTTTTAACATCAGTGATTGCAGTTAACACTGAACAGTGCAGTTCCTAGTTAGGGTTAGCCACATAGGTTGCTTATTGAGTGGGTGGAAGTGAAAGCGAATGGGTCAAACCCTTGCTCTTTCAACAGATGATTGGTTGTGTCCTGTTGCTTGAATTTATGTCCAGAAGTTCTGTTTTAAACCCTAAAACTGTTCTCAGAAAAGTGGTCTGGGGGCTGAACCTTAAGGTAGTACTTTTCTTGACGAAACATAATTGTTTGACAGCATTAAAACTGTGCAAAACAACAGTGATTGTGACAAACAGTACCAGCGGTAAGACAGCAATCATTGCATTTGTAGGATATTCTACGAATTGCGTGGTAAAGGTTTTCATAGGAAATCATAGGAATCCCTTTATGAGAATACACTTGTTTTAAACAGCAACCCTCACTTGCTTAAAACAATAATTGTGTAACCATAAAATGGAACTGGCATATTTTGTAAGATATCCTGTTTATGAGAACACGCAGGCTTAACACATGCAGCTTCAGCTATCATGCTATCATGTAGCCATTATGTGCAGTTTAACTCTTGTTTTGAAACGAGTCAGCTGGAAAGATTAAAATAATAGCTAGCGACCACCAACAAATAGCGCAAGACGGCTAGAATTATAATTTCAGGGAGTAAACTACACTTCTGTTTGAATCAGAAGCTTGACAGGCATAGCACCAGTAACTTAGTAGGCAAAGTCTGATTCGTGTGATGGAGCGTCTGTATTGCAGCCATATGTACTAAATAAAGAGTTTTGTACAAGTGATTATAATTTCGGAGTCCAATAGACATGTGCATGCATCTAAATGTCAGGTGGAAGAAAAAAATCAGGTCAGTATGTGGGAGTGTAGCTGTTAGCTTGGCATCAATCTCACTATTCAAGCACACCTTTCCTCTGTGAGGGAACAAAAAATGTACAGGTTGAATGTAAACAGATTGGATGTGACAGAAAACATTTTCAACCGAGGCTCTTTAAAAAATCTATTTACATTCAGGTCAGAGTCATAGTCATATCTGTATTTTTTGTTTTTTTTCCCTGCTGAACCAAAATCAGGCTCACACAGTGACAGTCTCTGTATGTGACACACAAAGGTTCACAGAAGGCGGTTTCTTCTCCTTTTTATCCTTTCTGTCTCAATTCTTTGCCACTGCCCACATCCGAAACAACAATTCTAAATAGATCCTGCACAAATTTGGCACCTCAATGCACATGAGTTGTGCACTGAAATGTCATAGTACATTAACCCAATTTCAGTGCATTGAATTCTACCTCACTTCCACCCACACCCCACCAACCCGAGGTCTCCTCTCATCCCCTCTTGCCCCGTCAAAAGTCATGCTCCATTTCATGGCCGCGGTGTTGGGGTGCATTTTCTGTCTGCTTTCCTGGCCGGGGAGATGTGAGCGAAGGAGGACATGAGTAATAACTAAAACCCAAATTTTCACATCGGAGACGGCTTTAAAGCTCACAGCACGAGTGCAGAGTGGGTATATCATTAAGCGTATCTGGGTCTTGTTCAAACCCCCAGGCAGTATAAATGAAACCTCTTCTAATGGCCCAGAGAACCATTTACAGCCAACAAAATACATTGTCTCTGTCAACTAAAGGGAAATTTGAGTGTATCTATCGAGTCTATTCATTTTCTTCTGGCCATAACACTGTTTCTCCCCAAATGGACCTATACAGTAAAACGATTCTTTCAAACGATAATCATAATTGTGGGTAGGCTTAGATGTCTTTCCCTGGATTTTTTTTTTTTTTGGCTAAAAGGAGCTAAACAGGAGCCTTTTATTCTATTTTTCTTCATTGCGTGCCTCTTTTTCCCAAAAGGGTCAAGCAAATTGTACAGCCTTACTAACAAGCACACACCAGATATTTTTAAACTGCTGCGGAACATTTAATGAAATATTGATATTTTTCTCCTGTTCCTGTCCAGCAAAACATCTTCAGCACTTAAAGAGAAAATTCAAATTCTTTGACATGAGGTTATATCAGTGGTAGTGGTATTGATGTATGTACATTAGCTCAAGCTACTGATTCCGTGGTCAACACGTATCAGTCAGATGGCAGCCTGCCAGATAGAAATGAAATGCAAATGGAGCCAACAAAGTTTTTCTGCATGCGCAACAGAACAGAACATCTTTAGAATATTTGTGCTTCTTGATTCTCCTCTTAGACCTTTCTGAATCATGAAACTGTCCAACAAACAAAGAGTTCGCAAACACAGAGAGAGGTCTGAGGAGAATCAAGCAAGCACCCTCGCACACAAACACACTCTGATGTTCTCCCGAGTCAGCCAGGAATTCAAGAAAAACCTGCACAGAGTCATAATTGTTGCAGCATATACTTTTTTAAAGTCTCTGTGGGCTTGACACCACCTCTCACTGCTCCGTCAGTCCCAGCGCCTCCTCTCCCAGGGAGGCTGCTTGACTTGCAGCAGAAGATTATTCTTGACTCTTTTGAAAAATGTTCTCAGCAGAAGAATGGCTCAAGTATTGGACTCCAACAAGCATGGTTGAAAGTATTTTCAGCCCGATTCTACTCTGTTATTCCTTCTACATTGTATTGTGATACAATGTGGAGGTGAATTGTTGTCATTCCTAAAATGATAAAATCAGAGTTTGTCTGTGACGTCCGAAATGACCCAAATAACTGTTCTGATCTGCCACCTTTATTGTTAAAGCTAAAGTAGTCTCTTACCCATCTACACAGCTCTGTGTGAGCACTGGAGAATTGTCTGACTGCGCCCATTATCACTCAGGGTAAAGCAAAAAAGCACCTCAGCTTGTTTGTATTCCAATAAATCAGTTGTTTCGGGCGGTGCTAATCCCAGGATGCAGCAACAAGACTGAAGCTACTTTTTGTGACTGACATTGAACAATGATGACATATAACTATGAGTTGCTCATCCGTATAAGGAAATCAACTCTCCAGTCCATTCTGCTACCTGATCGGTCGAGCTTTAAACGTCAGAGTGAACACAGAGGAGAAGGTGGAGAGAATGAGCTACGATCCAAGCAAGCGAGACTATCAGTGCATCCATCTCTATTCGGCTAAATCCTGGAATACTGGACAGAGCCGTTTAACCTGGTGATACTCTTTCTATAAAGGGTTATCTAGGTTTATAGTTCTACTCTTCTACTCTAGTGGTTCATTTACAGGTTGAGATTTAACATGAAAAACATGATCAATTCAAAGGTTTTTATTTTTATTTTTAAGTTAAACCTTTTCATGCCATTCTGCATAACAAGTACTTTTACTTTTAATACTTGAAGTACATTTTGGTGCTGGTACTATTTTACTGAGGTATGTTTTTATTTCAGGAGTTTTACACAGTGACACGGGGAGAACATGCAGATTCAACACACAAGGGCCCCAAGCTGGATTCAAACCTGTGACCCACTTGCTGTGAGTAAATTCTTACCACTACTCCACTGTGTAGCCCAGTTAATAAATACATATGGTCATGGGTTTTGTGCAGCACTCTCACTGGTCTCCTCCCTTCTCGAATTACAACAAACACTTGGGTGATTAGCAAAATTACCCAGTTATAGAACTGATTAAAAGACTTAATTCAAACAGCAGAGGTATTTCACCAATAAGAACGCTAGTGTAGAAAATGGTAATTTCACTTTGATATGAATTACCTCCTTTATTAAACACATAACTTATTGTTTAGGTCTGTGAACACAATCAAAATCTAATTTAATGCATGAAAACATACCCAACATGTTTACTGCCATGTAGGATTGCATTAAAATGCACCTTATTGGAGTTTTAAGTGATGCATCAATATTCAGATATTTAGTTTTCAGTCGTGCCTTTCCTCTAAATCACTGCCTACAGTTGATCATACATGAATATTATTTGAAAAGGAAAATAAGGACATGGAAAGTTAAGTAATCATGTTATCTGGGGAGTGCTGCCTATGGCAAGAACACTACATTTTCCTATGATGATAAGCATCAGCAGTGGAGCGCCTCTTGTTTTCGTCATTGGAGTGGGGCGGCTGTTTGAATATGTCTTGATAAGACACTGTAGAGACTCACCTAATGTGAGATAAAGCAGCATGTTTACAAAATAAATTCTGAACCCCTGAGAGGCTCGGTGCTCTGTGAGCTATGGTGTTTGATGAAAGAGGATCTTATACACATTTACAGCTCTTAGCTTACTTAACATGAACACAAACAGTGTTTCCAAAATTTCAATTTTGAAGTTAATTTGGATTTTATCTGATCAATAGATTCCCAGCCAAAAGTAAAACAAAAAAAAACCTGAGGAAGAATTTATATCTGAGTAAATTGGAAATCAGCACAGACTATTATGAATGTAATTGGTTGATTATATTGCTCATTATAAGTGATGAACACTAAGTGGCAATATTAATTTGACTCATGAATGCCATCTCAGTATAAACAACACCAAGATAGAATGAGGCAGCCACGTCGGAGCAGCCAGTGTCTGTCTGTGAGGAAACAAAACAGTGTTATCATCGCTGTGTTCATGGAAAAATCATCCTGTTTGACGGTAATAGTAAAAACCCTTGTCCTGTTTAATTTAGCTTTTATATATGATCCTTTCACTGTCTGTTGTGAAGTTTATGCATCCTGCAGCTCTTCATCCTGGCTGCAGATTTAGGGTTTAATGAGGATGTTCGCATGCAGAGGGGTGGACGGCGACATGAACACCTGTGTAACATATTGCGGCGCCACACAACAACTCTGCAATAAATACCACCTTCCCGAAGCCTCAGGCTTCATTTTTCAGCACTGTAGTGACATTGTCAACACAAATTGAACATTATAAGCTCCACAAAAGGCGGTATATATTGCAGGGCTTTTGTATTGGATTTGCATAATATTATACAGGTGTTCATGTTACTGTATCCTTTGACTATGGAGAGTTTCTTTGTGATTATTCCCAGCAAAAAAATGATGACTTGTGGGTGGGTTTTCTGGAATTTTCAGTTGTTTTTGTGATATTTTGCAATGTATTTCAGCAGTGTTAAAAAATTAAAGCTCTTCACAGGTTTGGGTAGTTGCAAATTAAATGTGCAAACTCCTTGTGGAATACAGTTGTTAAAGATATTTAGTGTTTAATTGTGCTAAATACTTCCCTATTTTCCAGAAACTTGAATTTAAAAATGTGAAACAGCCTGAACAATTTAGCTTAGCAGGCAAAGCTCTTCACAGGGTTCAGTGTATTTGAAATATAGACAGGAGGAGCTGGGGATCAAACTGACACACTAGTAACTTACAAGGTTGTAGCATGGGCCAAGAAGGAACTCATTATATCCTAATCATGCTGACATACATTCTCACTTTATTAAAAATTGCAAGATTTGTGCTGTTTCATTTGTCAGAATATATATACAGAATTCCTCATATTATTTCATGACTTTGATCTATTATCTATGCTTTTCATTGTCAGGGAAACACTGGACGCAGCTATTGATGTGTTGTTTAAACGCTCTGAGCAGCAAAAGCCATTCAAAGTGCTGGAAATCAACAAAGTCGGACTGGCTTCCCAACGCAGGAAATGGACCCTTGGCCTTGGTGGAGGTTTGAGCTCTCCAAATGTTGTTGTAGTTCCTTTATATCATAGCCATAGTGGCCCATTTCCCTTTTTAAATCCTTGGCATGTGGTGGTAGCAGAAAGAAACCAAAGACATTTGAAAGAAAGTTGCATGTTAGGTCACAGAAGATGACCACTGTCCTAAATTTCCACAGTAACAAATGAAGGTCATTTTTTCTTTTGTGCTAGTTTTCATCCAGAAAGTGACACTTTACACATCAGTGACTGTGATGGCAGTGACTCCTCTATGAGTGTCTTGCAGTTTGTATAACCTGCTGTTTCTGTTTGTTCCGTTTCCTGGGTGCCAATCGTCTTTAGCACTCTTAACTTTCAAAAGGAACATTTCATACCATCTCCTTGTCTGAGAGAGAAAGCTTTCTCACAGCCTGGCTGCTCTGTGCTTACTGCCACTCCACAGCAACATTTCATCTGCAATACTGAGAGCTTTATACTCTCGGCCAGTAGAGGCTCAGAGGATGTCAAAGTGGAGCGAGAGGGCAAAGGGCGAACACGTTTGTAAATTATCTTTTTCATTCAAACAAAGCCTGTGAGAGAGGAAGCTGCACTGTGGGAGGACGGGTCCCTCCTCAGCGCTACATCCTCACCTCTAAATCAGGTCATATACTTCTTTAGTGCTCATCCCTGAACACTTTATATTAACTTAATTCATACCAAGAACAGTGTAAGTCAATCAAAAAAAGCTAGACTGAAAAATGTCTAGACAATCTGACTTTATAAAATACGGAAGTAATCTCCGTAACGTTTTTGTCACTTCCACACTGGCTTCACTTTTCAGCCCTCGAATTAAATAAATGTTTTATTAATCTAGTTCCACAGCAAAAAGATTAGTTTTAAACAGCAATTTGCTCACTTTAAATAGTTTAAATAGTTCCATGGACAAATTACTTAAGTACAGAATTACATATATACAAAATAATGTAATCTTGTTTACTATTATGGGTCAAACATGTTTTTCTGCATCCATCTATATAAAATCTCTGCTGCCTGATATTATGAGTTGTCATGACGATGTATATTGTGTTTATTGACGAGTAAAATGGGTCGTATGTAAGAGTAAACTAAGTTTTCTTGCCTTTGATTCTCTTAACAGGGGTTAAAGGAATACTTTAACTGAATGTCTGTGTGAGTCGGTTTTCAAACATTCAGTCGTGAAACCGAGTGCGTGCTTTCAACAGAACATTTCCCTTTGAATCCATATATAGCCAGAAACAGTCTCTTTGGTTTTTACATGATAACATGATGATAACAAGAAGTATTAATCTCTTGTGAAACGGTGAATCTAGACCATGAGTACGTCTCTTTAGATGAATCATGTTGGACTGCCGTTCTCTTCTTTAGGACAGAAGCATCTACCAAAGAACATCTATCAGAATACTGTGTTTTAAAATAACTATGTTTCTCATAATGAATGCAAAAAAACATTCAAAAGAATCAGCACCACAAGTTAATAAGGTAAAAGCTATTCCTTCCTTAGTTTATTTCTTATTAATCCTGTCCATTCATTTTAACATGTCTCTTGTGAGGGAGGAGCTGTAAAAAGATGAAAAGAAACACAAAGTTTTAGTGTATTGGTGTGAATTGGTAAATGCTTGCTTGCAGTGTAAAAGCATTCTGAGTCGTCACTAAGACTACAAAAGCACTATTCAAAGGTAGTCCATTTACCATTTATATTGGTATAGCGCCAACAAGCTATTTAAAGTTGATCTAGCACTGTAATAATGTAACTGCATGTTATCTAGTAAGGCAGTAATGCATATATATATATTTCACACATCCTTTGTATGTTTCTGTTTGAAAAGAAAAGTAGGTTCAAGACCTTTTACGGTCTTGGTAACAGCTTGTGTAATGCAGTCTAATGCCCTGATGGCAGAGGGGGTGGAGGCTTTGTTTACACACAATTACTGTCATATAGCGTTCACCCTGGTGAAATGTCAGGAAGGTATAAAGATATGAAAACATAGCCAAACTTTGCTTCAGCCTGTTTTATTTCTTTAGATGAAGTTAGTGGAAGGGAAAAGAAAGTTCTGTTTGAAAAAGGTGGCCGATGGCCGGCTTACATGATGTGTCATTCTTCAGCAGTCCAGTCAGGGTTTGCTGGTTGTCCTGCCATCCAGACGAAGGACTAAGGGAGCCTGTGCTTTTGTAGTTGTGGATGTTGGAACTCTCTCCTTTTGCTCTTAAGATCTGTGGACTCTGCTGACTCTTTTAAAAAGCAGCTAAAAACTCATATGTTAAGACTAGCCTTTGTGTAATTGTCTACATTTGTTTTCTTATTGTGTTTATTTTTAAGTATGTTTATGTTGATTTTACCCGAAAAAGCACTTAGTGACATCTTTGCTCTGCTATTTAAATAGACTTACTTACTTACAACTTCTTAACTAAGAACCAAAAGGAATAATAAGTTATTCATTCAATTATTAAAAGGTCCCACGAGATATAAAGTTCCAGCTGTCTGCCTCATCTTGTTTATTTGACTGCATTTAACCATAGTTATCCCTGATTTCTCTGACTAGCAGTGTCAGCATGAAATAATACGTCAAGTCCTCAATTCTAGCATCCACCAACACAGTCAGCTCACTAATATTTTCAGTAGATCATGTAACCTGCTACTCTGCAGTGACACATGTTTAGCCTCCAGCTAACACCATGACATAATCATGACGTCGGCACTAAAAGGGTCGATAAAATCTGTTGGACATCAATCCGTCTCTGACTTGAAACTGTCTCAGCCAATTGAACATGTCAAAATATTTATTTCTACGCCACAAAACCTGCTTAAAAACCTGTGACCCACTATAACAGTTGATAGCAATGTAAGACTCTGTGAGCAGCGCCTTAAACTGGCTGTGTAAACATGCTGATACTTGTCAGTATTCTTCAATATCTTAGTTTAGTTTATCATTTTGACCTGATTATAATGCTTGAAATGTCAAGGGATCCATTAAAGCTCCAAATGTTATTCTAAGGGGACCACAAAGTGCTGCTAAGAATGTACAGCAACTCATTTCTGACCTTAATTTGCAATAGAACCATCCACATTAATTATGAACAATAAACTAACTAAAACTGAGACAAAATATAAAGTGAAACATCCCCATCATAAAATCATAGGTATAAACACTTGATGCAGTCAAAACAGTGTCAGACCTAAAGTGAAAAACCAAGTGATGTCCAGCACTACAGGGAGGCTGTCAAACCAGAAGAGATCAGCTGTCAAGTCACCAAAGATTGTGAGGCAATTTACAAAGACTGTTGCTGTCTCCTGGCTTTCCAAGCTGTATCGGGTAACCAGGCAACTCAAACTCCCTGTTGGCTGGGGAACAAGTTTCTGAACTCAACAAATTTTATTTTTTGACACAACTTTGTCTTTGTTGTCTCTCTGTCTCTTCTCGCTGTCTTTAAATCCATCTTTAAACCTTTCAGGAAATATTCCAGGTCTTCTCTGAAATGTGGTATTTCCAATATTACCCTATCCTTGCTTCAACATTTTTTTTCTATCAGCAAGGTGCAATAAATTCCATATTAAAGGTTCAATTTCATTTGCTTGTTTTACATTTCAAGCTATGGTCTACAATTGTTTCTCTCAATGAGACAGTTGTTCAGGAGGAAATAATAAACATCTCATATGAAATTCTACTCTCTCCTTCTCTCCCCGCTCTCATTTATGAAATATGGATTCTGCTCCTAATCCAGTAATCATAAACTAGTGCTGCTGTGTTGCTGAGTCCCACATCTTAATCATCAAGGCCTGATGTTGAATATATCTGAACAATCCACTTTGTTTTACAGCATCACAACCAAGTCAATTGGTTCCAAATCATAAAGTCCTTCGACGCAGGGAATGATAAAGTCCCTTTGGCTTCCAGTGATTGGATTTAGCAGTCCTTGACTCTACGTTTTATTGGTCGCTGGCACTGATCTACGGAGTGATCAATAGCTAGAAAAAGACTGACCTTGCTGGAATCGTGCACCTTGGAATCACAGGAGGATGGAGTTGTTGATATGTCGCTTCCCGGGTCAACGGTTAACAGGAAAGCATAAAGCCCAATGGCAAATTCATAGGAAATGGTTCGTTCAATGCATGAATTAACAGGCAGCAAATCAGCCAGCCAAAACAAGACAAATCCTATATCATGCTATCACACATATCACGCTTTGTAGAGGATCCATGTCTGAAACAATTACATATATTACTTTTATTCCACAAAGTTTTATAAACCCTGTACTGTCGGAGGCATGCAGGGTTCCTTTATGAGGAGGGAGATTTTAATCGCGATCTCACAAGGCCATTCAAGTGGAGTAGTGATTTGAAACCATCTGTCTCCTGCAGTAAAGAATCATTTTCATTACATCCATTACAGGGAGCAGTAGAACAGAGAGTAGTTGGTTATTATTTTCATAAAGGGAAATCTGTGTAAATAAAAGAGAACAAAACAGCATGAAGGTATTGCGCTCCATAAGAGGAGAGCAATTCTTTGGACTTTATTATTAGGACCTTAGTCTGAGCAAATCGTTCTGGATATCTTAATGTTCATCTTTTGCACATGGTAAGCAGCTTAAGCTAAAGTACTATACAACTGTTCATTTGATATGAAACAAAGCTGTTAGCACAGGTCATTGATAATGCATGAATGTAGCTAAGAACAGTCATTTACCATTCATACATAATTTACAAACCAGTAATAGTTAATAAATAAGTGAACACATTGTATAAAAGACATCATTTGTAATTAAGAGTTAAAGTCGATAGGGTAGATAGCAGCCCCATGAGACTACATATAATATTAATCTGAAAAAACAAAACAATACAAAAACATTCAGATCCTCACAATCACTAGACCAAAACCTTTAAAGCTTTGTCTGAAGGTGGGGCTTCGAAAAAATAATTGTTGTGGTTGAACCACAGTCAGCTAGTCAGGTCCACGTTTGATATCTTTGCTTATGTTAAGCACAGCTAGTACGTTTTGGTTCCAAATTAAAATCTTTGTGTTTATCTTTCCTCAAATAGTGAAACACAGTCACCTTTAGACCCACTCTTCGAACAGCGATATTTTTTTATCAGGTTGCCTCCCTCCTCACCATCAGCAGTCAGTAGTTCTCCTGGTGAAAGATCTTGTAACCAGTCATGCAGTGTGAGACCGTAAAGACTTTAGGACTTCCAAACATAAGTGTAAACAGTACAGTGACTTTGAAAGTTTTGTAATGTGAACTTAGCTGTAACGCCCTACTTCCACAGCTGCACCCTTTCATCCAAATATGGTCACTTCTGCCTCCAAAAAAACAAGAGGGCGACGGCCAAATGGCAACATCCAGGCTTCAAAGCCCAATATGATGTCACTTCTTTAGTACAGTCTACTGTTGGACCCCTCGGAAATCTAATGGATCACAATGACATCCACAGTTAACAGTGCCATGATGCAGCTTGTTGTGTCCCATGTATGACCCCGTTATAGCCTTTTCACTAGAGATGCATCAATAGATAATACATTAATCTAATCTGTAATGTTTCTTTGTCGTCTTCTGCCAGCGACAGTGTTCATAATGTTATGAATCTTCTGAGCCATTTTATCGTCTTCTCATATTGACCTCAATTGGCTTTCCGTCTTTGCCACACACAAAATTATCCTGCAGGCTTTGCTGCCTTGCATTATGCAAATTAGCTTAAACCAATCAGAATGAGTCGTATGTCATAAACATACACGCGTGGCGCTGGCTTGTCTCATGGAAATTACTTGAACCCTTTCACTGTGAGGGTTTTGACTTTGTTTACTTTAAGAGGTTGCGGGGCTATCAGCAGATATAATAGCCTGCCCTTTGCTTCCAGCTAATGTAGGCATTTTGCTAATATGCCAGCAAGGCTTCAGGTGAAAGAGGCAAATGTAGAGCGCGATGGCTGCAAGAGTGGAAGTAGCTTTTTGCAGCGCCATCAGAAACAGCTCCGAAGCTGATGGGACACACAGTCTCCTTTGGATCAACCTTATTCCAAACCTGGACAGGTGCCTGGATGCAATGTGCAGCAACCACATAGATTTTTGTCAGGCAAGCAAGGCCAGGCTCAGAAATTTTTGGCAACCCTTTTGTGATGAGTCATCACTACCACAGGCCTGGAGTAGAGAGAGATAAAAAATGTTAAGCACCTCACCAGTAAGGACGTTTGAATAAAATTCCTTGATAAACTCCGAGGTGCTACACTTCTCATAAAATGTTACACCATTGGGGCTTTAAAGCCGGCTGCCTTTCACACTGTATTACAGCACAGAAGGGCAGAGCCTCACACATGGCAGCTCTCATAAAACCTGAATATCATTGTGTTCTTTTTTAAGGTGTGTAAGAGTTCCTTCTCAGTTACAAGCAGAAGATAATAATGTGAAAAAAAGACTTGCCAGTGGGAAAAGATCTGACGTCAACCAAAAGTTTTAAGCACCATTCTGTTGTTCATTCTGTTGAATAAAATCAATCAGAATTGGGTTTTCAGTACATAAAGCACATAATCTGAAAAAAATCCTACATAAATATTGCCAAATTCTCTAAGGAAAAGTACGCCAGTACACCTGTGGTAGTGCTTTATTACAGAAGTTATTTCAGTGTATTATTTTTTGGCATAAGCGTCAAAGGTTTGTCTTTTGGCTTGGGTTGTATAAATAAGTTCCATTCCTAGAAGTTCTGAAGTACGCATTTATATCCAAAAGTATTACCCAATATCACATCCGGATGCTACATTGCAAAACACAATTGCAGAACTATTGTTTTCAGAGATAAGAACAGAGTTTTTATGTGAATAGACTATTCTTGGATTCAGCACCATGGACAGCAGTCATGTCAGAAACTAGCTTGAGCCCCAACCCAAGGACAGTGTGATCTAGACATAGCAATAAACAGCAAGCAATGGTCTTTACAATGATGTAAGACTTTATTTGTTCCATTTGCTGTTTCTTCAGAGCTCATTTATACTCAGTATTTTTTTTTTTAGATGAAGAACTGTAATCTGAAAAGTAATACATCTGTCAGACAAATGTACTTAAGAATTTTTTTTTTAACCAAAAACATGCAGCTTAGGTTTAATTGGTGACTCTAAATTGCCCACAGGTGTGAGTGAGTGCTTGAATGTTTGTCTGTCTCTATGTGTGTCAGCCCTGTGATAGACTGGCGTCCTGTCCATGGAGTACCCCGCCTCTCGCCTGATGTCAGCTGGGATTGGCTCCAGAACCCCGAGACCCAGGTTCGGATAAGCTGTTGTGGATAATGAATGAATGAATGTTGTGGAGTGGAAGTATAAAGTTACATAAAATGAAAATACTCACTTTCCAGTAACTCAAATGTGTATAATTAAAATACTTGAGTAAATGTACTTAGTTACATTCCACCCCTCATTACCAGTGAGGTATGTACATCTTTTCTGCTATCTTTGACAGTCCCTGTGCGCTGTAATTATTGAGCGCTCATTCTCCAAACGAAACTATTTAAGGGTGTGCAATTAACCAGAGAATGAATCACATGATGTCATATTATGCATTGAGGACGACTGAGTAAAGAAGTTGTATCTAGGGCAGGTTGTGGACCACTTTGCAGGGCCTCGAACTTGCAAGATGAGATTCAAATAGGTAAGAAGAGCAATACAACTAGTTTCACAGTCATTAGTCACTGATGGGTTGCTAGCAACTTTCCAGAAGAGAACTTGAACAATCACTGTGTTGCTTAGCAACCTAACATTGCACATGTGCAAAGGAACGAGCTGGCTCCCATGTGTGTGTTTGATGGCTGCAGCACCTCTGGTGTGTACATTACTTACACATCTGCAGTGTGTGTTGCCTGCTGTGGTGATGCTCGCTTTTACTTTTTATTGTATATAGTGACATGTATGAAACTATTTGATTTATGTTGGCCTACTAAATGTTCTAATTATTGCTGGTCATTTTGTGCTCTTTCCTGAATAATTTTAGGCTATAATGAGGACGGCATTTCCATACGGGCTGCTGTGGCTCAGGTGGTGGAGCGGTCGCCCACTGATCGGAAGGTTGGTGTTTGGATCCAACGTCACAGTATCTTCAGGCAAGATGCTAAAGGTACTAAGTAGATGCAGTGCCAGCAGTGTGCCCGTGAATGCTTAACTTGCCTGATGAGAAGATGGCACCTTTGGTGTTAGCAACAGCTAGAATATGTGTGTGTGTGTTTTTTTTTTTGGTGTGTGAATGGATGAATGCTAGCTTCTAGTGTAAAAGTGCTGTGAGTATTTGCTAAGACAAAAGCAGTCAATTTACCATTTACATATTTAGAAATGTGTATTTAATTGTAAGATGCAACTTGTTCATGTATAGAAATAAATTCTTTGTGTAACTTGATCTGTGTCTACAGAGTCATGGGACCATAAACCCACATTGTAAAGGTAAATTGCCTCAACTGGTTTATTTTACATTTCTTTTGGTGGAAGTGTTGTTGTTGGTGTTGTTTTTTGTCTTTTTGTTTCCTTTTGTGGTTGTTTTGCATGTCTTTGTAGTCAACTGTCTTTTTTGGTAAATGTGTCATTCTGTGTCTTTCTGGGTGAATGTGTGTCCTATTGATGTCATTCTGTGCCTTTTTAAAAAATGTTTTTTTTTTATCATTTTGTGTTCCATTGAGGTCATTATGTTTTGCTTTTCTTTGTAATCATTATTATCCAAGGGGCTTGTGATCCTTTGGCCCCCGTGGCCTGTTCCCAGTAGGCCTGTTCAGTAATCCATCCATAGACATGCTGTATATCCATCGATTGCCCTTATCCAAATAACACCTACACATTCAAGTATCAGTGCATGCATATGTATGTAAAATTAACGCTGAATGGATGCGAGATGTGAAACTGAGCAAACACTCATATCATGCAGAGATGGATCAGGTTGTAGATTACATGTTATTACAGCAGTGCTCACTGCGGAAATTTCTCCACTGCTTGATAAATCAACCCAATGCATTTTCACTCCCACAGTGTGCTCAAACCACATGCTGTGTAGTTGTCTGGAAAAACGGGTCATTGCCTTGATCATGAAAGCTTGTACATGCTGTAATAGACCGTGATAAATTAAACTCACTTTAACTGCTTTCAAGCCATCATCTGCATTTTGGTGACGTTCTCTAAGAGCAAGCTCTAGTCTCTAATTCATTACAGTAATCTACATCTCCAGTCTTCTGGACTGGGCACAGAAAAAAAGGTTCATTAAATCGCATTTTCAGATATTGGATCACATTTCTTTCGTAACCGGCTGAGCAGGGAAAAGGAGGAAACGTGACCTGATTAACAAGTGTGATAACTCACAAAACATATGAAGAAAGAGACAGATAAATTGGAAGATGTAATTTCAACAGCTTCCTGGAAGATTATCACACCTGAATATTTGATGGCCTCTCTTCTTTGTATCCGATATCTATCCATTTTTGGTGCATGTGTTTCTTCCAGCTTGCATAGACATTAATCTTTACCCTCCTACTTTTATGATAATATGGTAAAAAATAGACTCAGCTCATTGGTGAATGCTGATGTGTAGTTTCCTTTTTAAATGGATAGTTTGTACTTTTAAATAGCTTACCATATTTTGCACAGTAATCCAAAGCTGTTACCTGCCTGTTCATGAGTCTTTCCACACTTACTCTGCGGAGTGGATTAAAGTGCATCGCCCTGGCTGCTCCTGCAGCTGCTTTGCAGAAGTATTCATGCTTGCAGGGCACTGGTTTTCATATCTCCACTAGTCTTAACTCAAACAGTATCATACTGTGAACAAACTTTTGCAGACATGTCATCAGACTTTATATGATGACAGACAAAGCACCTGCACTGTATCCAGCCTGTGTACAATTGTCCCTCTGTGATCCTTGGGGTATATTTGTTGATTCACTGCACAGAGGGAATGTAGTATTGATCTGCCAAGCTGTCTCACTTTCTACAGCTTAGACTGAAATGATGGCTTACTGACTGATGGCATTGCATGCTGCACCGCCCTTAAAGCTGTGATCCGTAAGGATTAAATCCTTAATATATATCCAGCTGTATGGAGGAGTATTATAAAACAAACTGATTTACAGTAAATGAATGACAGACTTCCACACAAGCTTCCCAGCGTTTTGTTCACCTTTCATATTTTCAGAGGCAGCCCTGAGTCAGTCTATCAGCAGAAGTGCCTCAATGCATAAGCAAATAAAGCAGCTGCTTAATGTCCCATGCAACCCTCAAACAACCAAATAAAAATATTTGGAGTCTTTATTCATTTAGTAAAAATGAAACCAAGCTGTTGCTTTTTTCACAAATAAGTGCAGGTATGAATGCACTCAAGACGTGTTGAAATGGATCGATCAGAGTGCATTTGGAGGTGTCTGTTCCTCATATGGCCACATTCTTTTCTGTACACAGATGTGTCTGAGGCCACTTGAAGTACCGCATACTCAACTGACATCCTGATAGATCCACAGGGTCTTACTGCGCTCCTCGTGTGAAAAGAAAGGTGGATAGTCGTTGTATAAGCATGGAAACAGCTTCTCTGCACTGCTGTATTCTAACAGTATATTCTTTACAGGCTACAGGAACATTAAATACATATCTATTTCTCAAATGTCTCTATCATAGTAGGCATGAGAAGTGGAATGCTCCCTTCTGCTGCTGTATTTCTCGTGTCACAGAAACCACTGAGAGTGAATCACATGTTTTGGATATTTTTGTCATACAAAGACAGCGGCGCCTGCTGCTAGACTAATTACTTTATCCATTCAGGTTTATAGTTTAACTACATTTACAAATATGTAGGATATTACTAATGTCATAAATTATCAAAAATGAAAGTACTAATCCTGCAGAAAAATGTTATAATATACTGTATTATAATGTTTTACATTTTGGGGATTTTTATTATTGATGCAACAAGTGCAAGTAGTATCTCGCTATTGTAGCTACCTTGGTTTAATACAGCAGTTTAGTACAGTGACTCCAAGCCTAAAGGGTTTTGCCTCAAAAACAAATCTGAGGGGTCACAAGATGATTTATGAAGTGAAGTGAAGCAAAAAAGTGCTGCTGCACTAATATTTTTTTTCTTCACTTCTCTAGTGTTTACTTTTTAAAAAATCAGACAATTTGAACCCTTTTGGCCTCAGACAGTTATTGAAATGAAACCTTCTGATAAGTTTAGAGGGGAAATGTGTCTTTGGAGCTGCTGACAATTGACAGACATCTAAAACGCAACAAGGGGCTGCAACTACACGATGTTTTTGTAACCCAAAAAGGTTTAACCACTCAATGTAACTGCATTGCATTTCATAAGCTTGTGGTAGGTTGTCATGACCTGCTACTGTAGGGGAAGGAGAAGCAGTATAAAACTTAATAAAGTTTGGTAAAATAAAGTTATTCATTGACAACGAATTTAGGAATATACAATCACATACAAGTCAAACTTCAAATGAGAAAAGGGCTAGGGGTTCAAAACAAATTAATCAATCTAACCAAAAGAGGACCCCTGAAATAAGAACTTCATCTAAAAGAAACAAAAATAGACCCAAAACCCACTAATCCATCTCGCCTAATCAAAACTAAATACAGTCAAAACAGCTCTGCTGCACCGAACGTGGCCACACAGAAAATACTCAGTGTGTGCAATCAGAAATCAACATCAGAATCTATACCTGGCCCAGTCTCTAAATAATTAACAAGTGCCTCAATTCTAAGTCACAAAAGCCTCAATACATCTATTAGGCTTAACGCACAAATGCGAGACATGGTGGCAAGCTGTTCAAGGAAAATCCCAGCTGACTGACAATCTGGCCAAGGATTTGTAACAGGTGCCCTGAATTGTTTCTTCCAGATTGGAGGGCTGAACTGGGTGCTGCTCCAATCAGGATATCAAGATAGTGGGCTGGGCAATGGCCATGGGTATATTATATTCTAGCTTGCAGACAGTTTTCAGCTACACCAATAAAAGACTAATAAAAACATCAGAAAAGGTCAGCACATTGTAGCTCCCTTAGCTTTGCAACCACCACCAAGCTAATATACATGGATCTAAATGAAGGCACCTCTGTGTTACCTGGATGTCTCTAAAGATGTATACAGGAACTACAGTAACCAGCCAATAAATGTATTCATGATTTTTTACTCTTACTGGAAACAAGGCTAATTATGCCACTGATTCATAATAATTATGAATGTTTGATCCATGGAGATTTTGTAGGCCCATTTGTAAAACTTTCCTTGATCGAGAACAATTATTTAAAAATCTGTGGTGTCTCAGGGCTGAGTGGGAACTCATTGGTGGGGCCAGTGTAAGAAACACATATTCACATGTTCAGTGGGCCACATATCGAAATAAACCAGAAGCTAGAAAACCTTTTGGTGCATGTGCCAGGTGAGCAGTTCTCATTAGATTATTTTTAATACATTCATTAGAGTGCTAGCTGGAACCAGTCTTGAACAAGGCACCATACAACCTTCATGACATAGAAGAACATGCACTAGAAGATGATTATTACATTATATTTATGTAGTGAAGTAGAAGCATGGAGTAATTCAGACATGCCCGTGATATAATAGCATGGTGTGTTCACTGGTGTGTCAAAGTTATAGGTCGTTTAACGCAGAGGTAGAATTTCTACATTGTGGGACTGATAAAGGAATCTTACCCATGTGATGTACAAAAACCTCAAATCTTAACACATTACTTGCAATGTACTTCCATTTCACCATTGGCTTAGTAGATATTTAACAGCAATAAAAATTTCAGTGCAGCTTCTAAATATTGCCTCTATATCTGAAACTCATCCTGTCACCCACAATGACCTGTCAGCACCGGCACTTTATCAGCACTGTGGCAATGGAGACTATTTAAAAGTAGAAACTGGTTCCTCAGCTGCACAGCAAAAATCACTCCAAATTGCTGAATGAAAATTTTATCTCTCTTCAATGACACTTTCACATTTCCTTGCTTTATTCCTGATACAAAACACCTATTTCAATACAGATTTGGTCATAAATAAATAATGGTTTTTAAAGCTAATCTCAGCAACAACATCAGACACGTTTAAACATAACCAGGATTCAGCCAAGAGACATGCTTAATATATTTTTTAAGGTGTTACTCTGAAGATCAAAGTAGGACCATATTTAGTCCAATCCTGATCACAGATATTAATAAGTAGGTGAGCAGACTGCTGGAGGCTTTTTGTTACAACTCGCGCTGTGATTCTCCTGTGGTGACACTCATTAGTATAACCATTGCATATTAAGCAGCCAGCCTTGCACGGGGCCAATTATACATGCTAAACACATTCTATTTTTAAGGTAAATATGTGCTCTGCTCTCATGTCTTTAATTGCTTAGGTACCTCCAACAGCACACCTGACCTACAGTATTCATTTTGAGACTAAAAGGGCCCTTGAAGGCATTTAAAAATCCACAGGACTAAAAGCAGAGTACTCAAACTATTAAAGACCAAGCAGCCATACAAAAGACAGATAAAAGTGCAGGATGCCTCAGTAGGGAGATGCACTTTGTGCCTTGCTTAACCATTAGCCCAGACTTTGACTTTGATGCCATCAAGAAGACTTTGAGGGAGTACACCTCCTAAATGGATTCACTCCACGGGTAAAAGAGTGAGACAGATAAAAAGAATTATCTTGATATAATGTGCTAAAATATTCACCACTGTAACACGGCTCCGTTCTTATCTCCGAGGGCCTGGCTTTTCTTGGCTCCAGACGCAGCGTCAAAGAGTTCATCTGCGTTCTCTAACAATCTTGTATTAAGCAGTTCTTAGGAACCCTTGGGCTCACATCCAGGTCCCCCAATAAACCTGTCAGAAACTTTTCCCTTGAAGCTGCTCTGGGATTTCCTCACTGGCTTGTAAGTGCTGCGTGTCCTTGACTTTGTGAAGTCAGAAAACACCGTATTTGTAATATTGTGTAAGAGCAGGCACATTTGTTTGTTCGGGGTTACACTTTAAGTATACAAAACATTGTTTTAAGAGGGGAAATTATATGGGAGAACCAGATAAAAAAAGACAGAAAGGGTTTTTGTCAATAAAAACCAAGGGAATTATTTTACCTTCCTATTGCTGAATACCAAAAATAAAAAAAAAATCACTTCAGATAAAATCGCAAGCAGCTCAACAGAAAAATACAACAATAACCACAAATTTCTTCAGAACCTAATCACACTTTTATCACACTGAGTGCCGCAAACATAAGCCATGTACTTCCGTGTGGAGGATGTTTCGTTTGCAGAGCTCGTGGATTGATTCAATCCATTCTTGGAATTTTTCAGCCCATATGCTGCTGCGATTTATAAATATCTTTTCAGGATGTGGAGTCGCTTTTCAATTTCACACTGTATTTTCAGGAAGCTAGAGAATGTGATGCAGTGCCTTCCCCTTGCAGAGCCAAAACTACTGTGTATAAGTTATGAATAAATATATGTATATCTTCCAACCCCTTTCAGTATGAAACCCATTTACAGGATCTCCTCAAACCGTCTTCTAGTTCTTTTTTAAACATCATTTTTTTAACACAATAAAGCAAAACAAAACAAGCAGCTATGAGGCAAGTTTATTCAAGCTGCATCACATTTAAAATGCAAACAAATGAATTAACATGTTGCACAGATCTATTAGGATTATAAGCAATGGGTAAGCTGTGCTACTGTGAGAAAAAAAATTAACACACATAATCAGAAAAACACCCTGAAAGATAAATACAATCAGAGCAAGGTCAAAACACATTTCCAAATAAACCATGTAGGAACAAATAGTGATTTTGACTGTTTTCCTTTTTTTGGTTGGACCTCATTCTTCACATGTCACGATCACTCCCCAACACACAAGTTAAACCAAAAAACAAAACAGAAAACAAGCCAGCATCGATTTGGAATATTTTAAATGCTACCACAAACAGTGAAATCCACCTCTGTGTTCTTATGTAGTGCTTCAAGCTCACTTTTGCCAAGCTAGAGAACAAACAAAGGCTGCACCACACTGGTTTGTGAATCCAGTAAATCATTAGGCTCCACTGACACCCTGTGACCGGCTCAGATAAAAGATAGAGGAATTTTAGAATGACATGGAGGTTAAAGCAAGAAGTGGGGAGTGAAAAGTCCGATATTCTGTCTAGGTAAGAGGGGCAGGGAAGGAAGGATCCGTCCTTTCTTCCTTTAAGTTGTTGATGCCAGCTGCAAGAGTGAACATAATACCCTGGAATCTGCACCATCGATCGGACCAGCCATCCTTTGAAGTCTTCACTCCACTCATATAATATCAATGAAGCTGAAGTTAGAGGGTATGGACGTTATATTTAACCTGATTCTCTCCGCCCGTGTTTCTTTTTTTCATTCTGTAAGCTTATTTTGCATAGTTTTCACTTTGATGTTGCAAAGAAAGAACTTTTTCAGGACAGGGGAGGGGATGTGTTTTGTTTTGGGAAGAGTTTTGAAATGTATTAGCACTGTTGGGAAAATAACTTGAAAAATGTAACCAATAAAGTATATATTTCTCATTGAAAAGTAAGTACATTACTCTACTGATTAGTCAACAGCAAATCTAATTAATTCCATCACAAAAACGTTTCTAATCAAAGTCTGCATAGAGAGGAATGTCAGTTTGAGGAAGAGGTCAAGGTGGATGGACAAACAGACAAACAGACTTTCACCCATGGACCACTGTTAATGTCCCACATCAAACCAGAGGTCAGTATTTGACTTATCTTACGCCATGTGTAATGAATATATGTGTGCTTAACCATATTTTCTACCTTTCTACCTAACTTTTCCATTTCCTCTGGCAGTGGGCAATAAGCAGGCTACAATTTATTTTGTGATAATCTTCTTTAAATTACACCAAACACTGCAAGAAACTGTGTACACTCAGACTCAGTTCCACAGGAGACTCTTTAGATTCTACTAAAAGCATATGTTACTCTCATACCTGGCCCCCACAGAACCATGCCAGGTAGGAAATACAATTACTGTTGGCTAAGAGGACGGGAAATGCAATATATATAAAAAGAGTATGTATAACAACATAACCACACATGCAACTAAGATTACACTTGCAATGTAATCACTGAATTTAAGATCAGAAGTTGCATTATTTGTTACTGAAAAAGTATTCACATTGTGACATGTTACTAGGTATTGTGTTTATTATCCATCATACCTGTGCACATTAAGGCAGAAGGACAGATATCTGATGGAATACAAAATCAGCTGCTTTCTTGGTATGTATTGACATGCTTATGTCTGTATCAATAGTTTAATATCTGCATTTCAAAACAACAACAAAAAAGCCTAACTATTGACCTGGTATGCTTTGTAAATGGGCATCCTTGAATGTCTGCAGGGGCCTGACTTGTATTTATTTATTGATTTATGGGTTTTTATTCACAATTCTATTGAGGATTTAATTCCTGCCATGAATGCCTATTTTCATGTCTCGCTAGTTTTCTCAGAGTCAAAACAAAGGCGAACAGACAAGGTAAGCACATTAAGTCAAAGCATATTCATTATATTGTAATCAGTACATTTTAGGCTAAATTTAAACATGCTTTCCATTTTGCACAACACAAAGTTACAACGTTCTCTCTATGGGCCATGTTCCCTTTGGCTTGATACCACCTGGAATGCTAAAGATGACCCAGTATCCATTTGCTACTGTAGCGGCTCCATCCCGACCGATTTCCCCTGGAGTCAAGCAGCTATGAATAATGAGATGAAGCCCCATGCATTAATGTAACAGCATGGCCCCTAAAGGAACGTGTGGTAGCAGGTGATTGTTCGCAGCCTCTGTGGGGCTGTCAGTAAACATGTGCCCCCTGTAGCGTGGGGCATTTTAGCAGGAGCAACCTCCCCTGCCCACACCCCTCACCCTGCATCCTGGGAAATTATGGATGAGTTTCTCCCTAACCCCAAAGCAGCATGTTAGCTTTTAGGCCACCTCTGGCTACAAGTGATTTATGAGTACACATCAACATGAGCATTGCTTATAATACAGCGACATTTAAAAGATGAAAGGGATGAGATGTGCATCATGGGTAATTGAACACATTTGAGTGTTTGTACAGGGGAATTAAACATAGACTGCTTACGAGGAGGTATTTGTAGGCAACATGCTGGTAGTGCCTGAAAGCCTGAAATGACTGACAGATGTTGCTTTCAATACGCTGAATATTCTTATTCACGTGTGTCAGTATTCGCAAGAGGATCTCTCGATTTTCAACTGATGTTTTTAAATCTATCCAACTAGCAGCTGCCCCGTTTCTTACGAGCATGACTGAGCAAATCATTAGAAATAAAGTGCTCTGGATGGTGCCCACAAAATCTGCCTTATTGACCACTAAAGCACAAGCAGGACTTAATGATGAATCAAAGAGCAGTTGTACTTTAATCCAAAAACTTTTGAACTAGCTCTTTTATGACTGTAAAAACATAGTTAACCTATAAATCAGATCGTATGCTGACTTTTATCGTAATTATTATCAGTAGTATTCTTTTGGTTTATTATTATCATAATGATTTCATCGCTCCCACAGAACCTATTGATTGATTGAAAGAGCCTCCTGGGTTAACTGATTAAGATACACAACACAGTCAGTCAGCACTACATTTACAAGTTGATGTTTAGTGTCTTGCATTTAAATGGGATTATATAGGCTGTCAACAAATGAGTGGTTGCAAGGAAATTAATGTGATCATGACATTAGTAATTAAGAGCTGCATATGATTAAGAATTAAATTCAAACCAATACTTTAAGCTACAAATGTAGTTTAACTTTGTCATGTTTTACGTTGTACCTATCAGAAATAGCTTAACTGTGGCCTGAACCAAGAAGTCATGCGGCCTTAACAGAATCAAACTGCAACCACTTGACAATATTAACTATGTGTTTAAAATGTGAACCTTTAGGTATGAGAACATGCTGATATTCTGCTACTAGTAGGGTGCTCCGGTGGGTCTTATTAGAGCACAGGAACAATCAACCTATGTGGTTCGTATAGGTTGGAGAACTTACTGCATAAAGCACATAGTTTTTACCCCAGATACTAAACACACTGTAATTAACTTTTTGCCTCCTGTCTTCTCTTTATTTCTAATTAAAAGGATGGCACATTTGAATTAGTTGATCACATTGATGCGTACAAGATCAAGCTTTACTGCTGCCTTGAGTATGCAGGTACAGTAGTTAAAGTGAGAATTTTAAAAAGTTTACTCCCACGAATGTAACAGCGGAGGAACTGCAGCTCTTATTGCTCCATTGCTTCGAAGACAGACACACGGAGTCCCTCAGGGACAATATTTAAGTCCCTGTTATGGCATTTCAGCCTGCTGCAATGGCTTCCTGTGCAATTTTCAAGCCATAAAAGGCAGCACTGTCTCAGACAGGTAATGACATTATTACACTTCTTGCATCTCATTATATTGTTTTAAATGTGGAACAAGTGCTGTGGATGCTGTGTACAGAGACATAACGCAATCGGGTTAAGTAAGTTGTGTGTTAATTTATCTGCTGGCGCTCATATACAGCGAGCCCTTCATTATAACTGTGAGACAGATTCCAGTCTGGTGAAAAAATAGATGCAAGTAAGTCCTTCTGGAGCTCTAAGGTTTGCCATAAATAGGTACCTAATGGCTTACAGCTGCCACTGCATGTACTTCTGTTTTGCTTTATTATTTTGCATAAAGTGTGGCATACATAACGGTCATTCATTATTGTTGCCTCCAATAAGCAAGAAGGGGACCTTAATCCAAATGGAGCTATATTTATGTGTGATAAAAAGAGCACAAAACCAGAGTTTTATGTACTGTAAATAAACCCAATTATCCACAATGTTGGCCTCACAATGACAGTCAGTGCCACTGATGCTTGAAGTCTCTCTCTCATTTCTGGCTTGTTTATTCGCCTCAACCTGCAGTAGACTATTTCATACGAATGACATTATAATTCTCTCAGATAAACTCATATTTAAGTAAATGCATCACAGTGTGACACGATTATCTATCATTACCACATCATCATACATTTTCCCATGAGAAATATATTCAATCTAATTTAAGCATCAACCTCGATATGCGCTCTTATTAAACCCAAGATATGTACTGCATGGGGTTTATTATTTCGACACTTTTCTGTTGCTGTGCTTACTGGTGCAAGAGAGGGTACATTTAAGATGTCACTGAAACATTTCCTTTCCATTAACTGTACAAAGAGAAATGCAATCTTGAAGAGAAAAGACTGGAAATGAGCAAAACAAACTTTGAAAGGCAGCGGAATAATCCTGAATCCTCGGTTACAGCAAACACACGGAAAGTCACTTAAGGTATCAGCTCCTTCCTACCACCCACCACCTCCTTATCTCTAAATTATATGTCGTGAAACGTACATAATCGACGTCTAATATATATAATTTATAAAAATGGACTCAGCAAGGCTGCAAAGAGTTTTCATTTCATAGGAGAGGGCAGATATCCAGATGTCTATGATTGGAGTTTATAATAAGTGTGAGAACATGCTGTATCTACTGTATACATTCAATGTACAATATACTGCTTATATCCACAGAATATTTCCATGATATCTTTTATATATTTTTGGCTATTTTTAGATGTGCTTCCTCGAGGGAAGCATCAGGCTTGTCACCACGCTGCTGAAAATGTGTCACTATTCTCATTTTTCAGGGATTGTGAGAGCAGGACTAAACAGCAGTAGGTAATGTGAGTGTCTGTATTTTGTCACAATGTACAATGTTTATACAGCACTTACTGAACATACCGTTCACAACATTTCTTAGTCCGCCTTTCTTTTGATTAATGCAAACCATATCCCATGTGTGGTGTGAACTGTAGTATTTGATGTATGGCATAACAAAAAAAATTAATTCTGTATAATTGACCATTCTCTTACC
>CAFUXE010001340.1:0-29733 GCA_903364295.1 Serranus cabrilla
TCTATCCAGAAATGACAGAAAAACACCATGTTGCGAAATGGCCCTATTTTCAAAAAGTCATACTATATATAGCATGTCGTTTTTTTTCAGCCAAAACATAAAATGTTTTCAAAATGCACCAAATTCGCAGGATAGCTTTATTAGAGTCTGTTGATGCGTGTCAGGGTGAAACTTTTTGAAAAAGGACAGAAAAACACCATTTATGACGTGTTTTGTCAAAAGTGCTCAAACTTTAAAATTCCTTAAAACGCCAAAAAATGCTTAAAATGTCCCAATTTCAGTGTGTTGATACATATTAGAGCCTAATCTATCCAGAAATGACAGAAAAACACCATGTTGCGAAATGGCCAAATTTTCAAAAAGTCATTACAGCATGTCGTTTTTTTTCCCGAAAAAGGTCAAAAACATTAAAAATGCACCAAATTCCCAGGATTGCTCTATTAGAGTCTGTTGACACGGGTCAGAGTTAAACCTTTTGAAAAAGGACAGAAAAACACCATTTTAAAATTTTGCTATTCCTGACAAAAATGGAGATACTATAGTATGACTTTTTTCAGATTTTGGAAAGCTCATAAAATGGTGATTTCTGTCCGTTTTCCAAAGATTATACCATAAGTTCTGTCAACAGACTCTAATAAGAGTACATAAGAATAAGCTACTCTCTGAATTTGGGGCATTTAAAAATTTTATGACCTTTTCATGTAAAAAAATCGACATACTATAATATGACTTTTTTGTCAGATTTTTTGACATCTCATAATATGAAGTTTTTCTGTCATTTTTGGACAAACTAAACTACTAAATGTATCAACAGAGTATAACAAGACAATAATAAGCATTTTAAAATTTTGCCATTTTTGACAAAAATCGACATACTATAGTACAGTGTTTTCAACTGGTGTGCTGGGACCCAAAAGTGGGTCGCAAAACCTTTTCCGTGGGTCGTGGGCCTTTACATGGGCAAAAAAATCCTGTGGTTTTATTTTGAAGGGTCTCACAGTTTGTTTTCATCTGCTAACTGAGCATGGCGTGGAGTCTTCTCACTACTTCTCAGTAGTTGAACTTTTTTAATGAATGTTTGTGCATGAAAACTGTTGAGTCTGTTAAAATAAGATACGTTGTGTTATCTAAGATGCACTTTTGTTTTTTTTATTAAAATGCAGCTTATTTAGTGTAAAAAGGAATATTTCCATCTCTAGCATCACCAGGCTGCTGTTTTATCATTAAACTTTTGTTGTGTTGGCATACTGTTATTCTGTACTATCCCAGGTTCAATCTGCACCATCTTTTCATTAAATAAGTCTTAGAAGGGGTGGTGGTTGGTCCCAAAGCCAGACCAGTTGAGAACCACTGATCTAAACCATGCCCAGCTTCTCTGAAAAAGAGCTAGACACATTGCCCCACTGTTTTCTTCTTTGCTGTACAAGCTGTATATATGATCACTGCCCTCTCCTATAGAAAGCACCAACATCTTTAGTCATGGATGCAAGGTTTGCACTGAGCAGTCTAACCAAGTTAGAGGGTATATAGGTCACATGTGAGGATAACAATAACACAAATCCGTCAATACGTGGAACTGGACAGATAAACAAGAGGATATGAGAATGGGCATGGCATTTTCCATTACGTTGTTGTTTCTGGGAGCTTAGATAAACTACTGTACCTGCAGTCTGGTAGTTGAGAGCCACCATGTGACTACCAGCGGCCCACAGTGGGTAAGGGTCGTAGTTAGAGGATTCCACACGCTGGCCTTTTGGGTAGATGCGACTCAGAGCCTTCCGGTTGTACTGCAGGAATTCCTTGGTGCGGCTCTTTCCTGGTATCTTGTTCTCCACAAAAGAGCGGACCTCTTTGTAGCTGTAACTGTCTGTAGCAGCAAAGGAAAGGGTACAGGTTGTGACTTATCATATCAAACTCAGTTTGTACATATAATTAATCTTCCATGCAAACTAAAGTTAGTAACAGTGTTCCATCAGGTTCTGTGCTTAAACCAATTCTATTCACCGTATATATGCTTATATTGGGCAATATGATTAGAAAACACTCCATAAACTTTCATTGTTATGCAGATGATCCACTATAATGTCTATAAATCAAGTCAGGTGATCAGTAAGCTGAATTTTAAGCATGCCGTTAAGACTGAAAAACCTGGATAACCTGCAATTTTCTGATGTTAAACTCAGACAAAACTGAAGTTATTGTACTTGGCCTTGACTACCTCCAAAGCCCTCAGTGGTTAGGCACCATCATATCGTATAGCTCATAGTACACAGACATCTTATCTGGAAGAGTGTAGTGAGCGGGAGGGTGTGTGGATCTGAATGAAGGAGTTCAGGTGGACGGTAGATTTTGCTAACTGAAAGCTGCCATAACAATCATATTTTCGCAACACCTCATTACTAAATACAATAGTTAGCAGTGCTTCCTACTTCAAGTTGCTAAAACCTCTTAGTGCTGTGAGCCTGTAGACTTGCCTGAACCTTTACACCCACACAAATTCATACTGAAACCATGCTGTTTCTTTGGTAAAATAGATCAAGGGACAGGAATTAGGAAAACTTTCTCATATCAGAGAAGTTCCTAAAATAACTTCCTTGGAAGCTTGTGAACCAGTTACTCAATTCTGAAAATGATCACGAAATACAGCCCTGATTCCTGATAATTCGCTATTCCGCTTTGACATATTCAATTGAAGACTATACAAAGACAATTTATCTTATTTTAAAATGATAAAGTTTAGTTTTTTGTAAATATACTCTGATTTCCAAATCTGATGCATTCTGTTTTTAAAATGTTTTACACAGCCCCCCAACTTCTTTAGAATCAGAGATCTAACTAACAACCATACTGGGACAAAAGAGTCATTTGATGACTGCTGTGGTGTGGATGTAGGTTTTCTACAATTCAGCGGATTTCTAAATTTAGATTGGAGTAATGCAGGAAACTGTCTAGTGTTTAGATCTTTCTCTTTGGTCACATCCTGTTCACTGAGGAACTTTGAGTTGTGGTGTAAGAAAAGTAAAGGTAGACAACATGAGGTGCCTAAGCAAAAAGCATTCAGTTTTTGTGTTCTATGCATTTCCAATTTAATCTTAATCTATTCTATATTTAACCTTATTTGGCATACTTGAATATACTGCTTCGGTAAAAAAAAAGACACCACAAAAATACACCTGCATTTGTAGTAATTAGAATTTCTAGTATTCAATTATTGTTGAAGCTATACTTCAAGAGTTACAGTGGATGTTATAGTAACAGTTTTCCTCTGTCAGTTAGGAAACTACAAACCTTTTAAGGTCACTGAAAGTTAGCTTAGCCCTGCTATAGCAGCTGGCTGGCTAGCTAGCAGTCAGGTCAATGAAGCTGACTCTTCTTGAGTTACACCAATGCCAATTTATTCAGTCTTTTCTGACTTGGCAAATTATTTTTCTTAATTTTTAAAAAAAATTGTCATCTCATTGCTTTTATCTCTGACAAGAAGATCATGTTTTCAATGTGGTTTGTGTGTTTGCCTGTCTGTTAGCAGAAGTACAGATAAACTACTGACATGTCTTTAATGAAGCTTGGTTGAAGGGTGTAGCATGGGTTGAGGAAGAATACATTTGAAGATGATCCAAATCACACTATGGAATTATTTTTAACTTTTATTAATATTGCGGGAGGGAATTTGAGTTGTATTCACACAGTGTTGGAATAAGCTGAAACATTTGTTTTCATAGTTCATGGCTTACCTGATACGATAGACACATAATTACTGAAAATCAGTATTTTATTGCTCAGGGAAGTGTAAACATCTTCTTTGTAGTGTATTTAGTGTACTCATGGGTCATAAATACACCCAAGTTGGATGAACGACTTCCCAGTTAAGGAACTGGGACAGTCTGTTAAGTCTTTTTTAATCATAGCCTGGTGCCAAATACTTTATTAGTTATGCAATCAGTTTGATAGTGGTCCTGACTGCTGGTTCCTTTGGTAATAATAAGTAGTTAGGAGTCATGATGATGTTCACTTGAGGCTGTATGTGGGTATTTTTCTCCTTTTTTATTTGTTGCTTGTTCAGCCACCTGTTTTGTGTGAGTTGTGCAAGTCTGCTACTGTAGTAGCTTTGAGGTAGTTGTTTGAGGCTGTCCCACATCTGTTTTTAAGTTGTGTTGTATAATGAGTCATGTGTACTTCCCATTTCAATGTTATTTCAGTCAAAGCATTTGATATCTCTACACATGTACATGATAATGATTAAGGAATGCAGATGTTATAGCAGACTAGAAAGTGACAGAGGTCTGTGCTCTCTAGATGCTCACTAAGGGGCATTCACACCCGAGTGGTTTGGTCTGCTACACACAAACTCTGGTACGTTTTGACAGGTAGTTTGGTTTTTGCTATTTGTGAAAGCTCAACGTACTCTGGTGTGGACCAAAGAACCAAACTCTGGCCAGTTAGTGTGGAAGCAAACCAAACCAAATTAAAAATGCAACAATGTTGCAACTTCACCACTGCATTGCACCTTGTCCACCAGACTTTAGATGTGAGAGCAGCCTTAAGTCTCACTGAGCAATGTGATCTACAAAGTTCAAGTGCTGTGGCCCAAGATTAAGTGTTTAGTTTACATGTTACCATGTGAATTTAGACTTTTTCAGGTGTATTATCTTTCTTAGTTGTTCGCTATTTAGACACAATTTATGCTCAGGCTGTATTTATACATTTTCTTTCATAACTGGGGGTTAGAGGTTTAGGGTTCAATGAAAAGGCTTATGAAGTGGCATAGGTGACCAAAATGTGTTGAGGGTAGTACTTAAACTAGCCCAACACATTAACAGTACAGACAGTTTGAATGTAAACATTTTTCTGTGTGTATAAAGTTTGTTTAGCCCTCGTCACATCATCATGTAGCTTGTGTTCACAAGTCCTTGTGTTCAGTATGTGCATCTGTTTGATTACCGAAGCGGTCCTTCTCCTTGCTGCGTGGCTGACAGTACACCACTAGGTCCGACATCTCCATGGCAACCTCTGCCTTCTTCTCCACTTCCTCCTGTTGTTTCATCTGACATTGGACAGAAAACAGCCACTTCCTGTTTGCACAGTGATGCTGACATACCACCAGTAAAACACCTCGTTGTGGTTTTACAGTATGTAGTCGTTTCAGTTGTATGCTTCCCTAACTGCCAGCATGCCAACAAAACCACGCTGTATACTGAACAGAAATAGTTTATAAACACCAGACTTTATAAATTCTTGTGCTATAATGTGGTTTAGAGGCGCCCCTACATATATTATGACATACTAACCTCTCGTTCCCTGTTATACTGCTTGCTCATCTCTCTCTGAGTAATGGCCCAGGCCACTTGGTACCATTCATACAGCTCCACCACAGAGCCAGCTGCCAGGTCAAACTGCAGACTGTCTTGCTCCATGTCCTGAAGGGTGAACACGTAGGACTTCCCATTTTTACCAGTCGTACCACACTCTCTCACTAGAAACAAGAGGAAGGAGAGGAGCCAAAGGAAAGACGGGTGAAGAGAGGTCCAACATTGTTAGCAAAAATGCAAATTCAAATACTAAATTTAAGATTCAGTTGACTTTTATAGATTGAAGCATATAGGAAGCCACATGCAAAGACCTAATTGCCTCCGCCAAGTTTGTCTCTATCAGCCACAATCAAGATCAAAATCACAAAGCAGATAGACAAAATAATTTAACATTAATAAACATGTTGGCTGCATTCAGGTTATCGTAAAAATACCTTCCCGATCATATGTCATGGCATCTGTTGCCTTTGCTCTTTGGTGTCACAGAAATACTGTAAACAGCTATCGTAACGTAATATTTCTACAGTCATGTGGTGTTGGAATTCTCAGAAAATGTTGTTTGTTGACCAAATTTCATGTGTAGTTTAAACACCCTGAGCAATAAAATATAAATGTATGTAATTTAAAAAAAAGAAAAAGATCATTTAAGTATTTGCTAATCTATTCTCTCAAACTTGTTCTTGTCAAAGAACTACAATTTGGTGACCAACTGAAAACGGTTAAATGACAAAAAATATCCTTTTAATACATAATAATACAAACAAAAAGGGAAATTTGCAATTGCACACACAAGCCCAGGGCTGACAACCGTCTCACCGGCTCTATGTTTTCTACTGATAGTAGTTGTTGTGTAAGGAAATGAAGCAATTTGCCAACAAAAGGCAGGGAAGACAATGCTTTTTCTTGTTATTTCAGAGGGTCATAAACATTGGAGAATCTAGATGAAAATGACTTCTTTTAGGACTTTAGGGTTTAATTGTCACCCAGCTGAAGTATAATTATTTTGCTTTCCCAGCAGTTTTTCTTTTTTTCTTTTTAGTTAGCTTGTAAGCCTTGCTAATTAGTTATTCATCTACCATAAAGAGCAGCATCAGTGTTGTGAAGAAAGTGATTGTATGTGAATGGAAAGCGTGCATCAAATACTAAAATAACTCACAGTTTTGGATGCTGCACTTGGAGATGTCCACAACGCCCTTACATAGTTCACCTAGTGGGTTGTCGTCCTCGTCCTGTTTTAATACACAGACATTATTTTCACTCAGTCGCTGTGCTGACCGACCTCCATTCAAACTCTCACTAAACTCATCTTTACCTGTCCTTTGGTCTCAGGTGTGGCGTTGTTGGATACTTCCTCTACATAGTTAGATGGGAAGAAATGCTGCAACTTTCCTCCATAGTCACCTTTCCACCTGTGAGAAGGATGGCAAGGACAATGTGGACAGTCCAGATAAACAGGCATTATGCAGGTGAATAAAGTGACTTATTCCTTAATTACAGCAAAGACTAAAAACTGCTGTCCGTGTGTGGGTGCGGACTCACCATCCATCACTTTCCTTTGATACGTTGTGTATCAAAGCTCCTTTAATGAAGCTGAGCTCATCCGTCTTTTTTGCCTGGTAGCTATATGCAGCCCTAACTGTACTTTGAGGCTAAAGGAGACAAACACACACAAACATGAATGTCTTTATCTTAAGTAATCACACACAAAAAACAAGCTTAAGCGGACAGGGTGCAGCCGTGTATACACACCAGTGAGGGCTGAATCTCGTTGGGTTCTACATATGTCTTCACAGCATACAGAGAGGCACAGTCTTTCTCCTGCGTCAACACACACAGGTAGGTACCAGTCAGTGCAAAGGACATGGTATTGTGTTTAGAAACATGCATTAAACAGAAATAGTCTTAAATATCAGGGCCACAATATAGGCCAAAACAAATAGCAACTCGGGAATTCAAACTTGGTGACAACTCTGTTGGCAATACAACATGTAAAAAGAAAAGATTCTTAAGAGTTTCTCTGGTCTTTGTGTGTCTCCTGTAGTAACTCACAGTGCTGAACTGGTCTACCAGCTTGGGGGTGACTGGGTAACGTAGCTTGATCTTGCGATACAGTGGCTTCTTTCTGAAGTAGTTGACCAGCTCCACAAGGCTCTCAAACTCTGTTGTGGTGCCCAGCAGGTACATGTTGCCCTCCTTTTGGATCCGACAGTGTTTCACCTTACCGTCACCTCTGAAAGAGAGAGATGATTATTACACAAACAAAATAAAATCTGGCCAAGGCAAATAAAGTGTCACTGTACCTGAATGTGATGGCAAAGGAGTCTGGTTCTTCTCTCTGTCGGATGAGGAAAGCTCCATCCCTGGGAATCCTCAGCAGGTAATCTTCTGCCTGACCTCTGCTCAGGTTACTGTAGAACCATCTGCACAACACACACACACACAGGATAGTTTTATTATTTATGTGTGTCTGTGTGTGTGCAGTAAGTTTTTTCTATATATTCAAAATAACCATTTCTCTCAGATATTGTTCACAAATCTGTCTAAATCTGTGATTTGCCGAGATAATCCATCCCACCTCACAGGTGTGGAATATCAAGATGCTGATTAGACAGCATGATTATTGCAGGTGTGCCTTAGGCTGCCTACAATAAAAGGACACCCTAAAATGTGCAGTTTTATCACACAGTTAGGATAATAGATTATATTTAAGAGAAATGGTTATTTTGAGTATATAGAAAAAGTTTTAGATCTTTGAGTTCAGCTCATGAAAAATGGGAGTGTTGCGTTTATATTTTTGTTCAGTGTATATATGTCATATATCAGTGGTATCTGTCAGTTGACCATAAAGTATGCAGCTTTGGAAAAAATGTATTTTCCCTTTCATGCCAGGAAACAAAGAGAAGAAAGAGAGAGGGGAAAGAGTGACTGGGCTTTTGTGGGTGTATGAGAGTGAAAGTGAAAAGTTTAAAAATAAAAGGAGTGCATGTGTGGTTGATGCAAAGAAAAAGTGAGAGTTAAGTACAACATCAGTATAAAGAATATTGTACGTTCAAATGTAGCTATATACTGTATATTGTACATAGAAGGGGTACTTTAGGGTCCATTGTATGAACTATCGGTTGTTGCAGGTCTTGACAACAGCACAGAACCAAATCTACACTCCACCTGGCTGCCTCGCTTACACAGTTTAATCATTTCAAGCATTTGTACCCAGCCCCCCATGATGTATCGGACTCATATATGACAAACCCCTCATGTAGATGTGGGTCGGGCCGTGGCACTGCATCAGTGAGGCGGAGTTCAAAGTCCTGGCAGCGCAGGGGGTTTTCTCTGTAGTGCTGGATCAAGGAGTACACGCTGGGAAAGTGCAGGTTCGGTGTCAAGTAGAAGTAGGTTTGTCCCCCCTCCGAACCTGAGCGAATACGGCAGTGCTGGACCCTCCCACTGCGCCTGGATGAATGCAGAAGACATGCAGTTACAGGCACATACTAATGATTTAAATATGTTACACAATCTGAAAAGTATAAAAGCAAATCTTTCTAAAAATGTGGACCTTTGGACAGCCCCTGTAATGGATGAATATATTGTATATCACAAAAAAAACTAGTTGGACTTACCAGAAGGAGAGGCTGACTGTGACGTAGATTTCGCTTGGTCGGACCAGAAAGGTGCCATCTTTTCCCCCATTCTCTGCACAGTAGTCTTGGATTAGTCGCTCAGCCATCGCCCTGCCATTCTCCATGTCACCATGAAACCACGGCTCTGAGCAGTGAAGGTCCTGGTGCTGAGAACGACAAGAACAACTCAAATTGTTTCTCCTATCAGCACTGAGTCTACAATCTAGGATTAGCCTGGAGTTTCTCACCAAAATGCATTGTGGGTATCCTTGAGACATTTAACACATAAAACATTACTAGAGCTAATTTTTTAAAATAGCTTTGCATTGTTTAAAGCATGCACCTTTTTTTAAATTCCCTTTATCGGTTGTTTTCTGTGTTTTCCACTCATCAAAAGACTCCCTAACACTATTAGTGGTTCAGAAAAATCACAAAATTTGACCTGAAAGTCCCATAAAAATTTCAAAGTTCTAAACTTCTTACAGTTAACTGATCTTGTAGATCTTTATGAACCAATAGGAAAACTTGTAGGCCTGTGATGTTTGATTTACAACCACTTGAAGTCGAATCTAAATTAAAAACAATGCATTCAAAAAAACTAGCTTTTTTTCTTTTTACCTTCTTGGGATCTTCCTCCTCCTCCTCCTCGTACTCCTCTGCATAGTACAGCTTGTCATCAGAGATCACACAGTAGTGCTTATTCCACCGCTGAGAAAGAGAAATGAACATGAACACGTTTACTTCATATGCAAACAAGCAGGGGCTTTTTTAGAACAACATGCAATAGTTGATCAGTGAAGAAAAAGATAAGATAAATCAACCATATCAAGAAGGAAATCTCAACAATGACACACATTGTACAGGAAGTCTACAATCATAATTTCCCATTGATAATGTGAGGGGATTATCAGGGATCAGCAAAGGAATATGGTACAAGTATTTCTTCATTGATTCGAGAGTCTTGGCATTTTTTACCTTTACAGCCAGACTGATTTCATAAAGAGACAAACAGGGTTTAACCGAGTTAGCTGATAACCACAACCTTAACCTTGATCACAAAGCAGCTGACCTTGTTCTGTGATATTGGCCCAATGTTTAATGTAAAATGGATTAATACAGATCATCCTCGTGTAAGGTAATGCTTTAGTAACTTGAGTATCTGCAACTTTGTCATACCCATTTGACCCCTCTGACAGTACCTGGTCCACAGGGTCCCAGATCTCCAGATCTCCCTGTTTCTGCCCCTTCCTGAAGTCTTTAGTGATTCCTCCTCCCTCCACACTGAGCTTCTTGTGCTGTGAAGGAAGGAAACAAGCACAGTAGGGTCATAAGTAATGATAACCACTTACTTAGTTCCACGGATGGATCAGTATGTTTAGACACATATACACACACACACAGCACCTTGAGTATGATCTTGCCCTTCAGCTGTGAAGGTGAAGGAAGCTGCTCAGCCATCTGCTCCACAGGCTCAGACAGCAGTTTGTCTCCAAACACCTCTCTGAAGATACGAGCCATCTGACGCTGCTGCTCTAAAGGACAATGCTCCTCTATGGACAATATCAGTGGGAACCTGAGAGAGACAATGTGTTTGAGACAATGTTAATGTTCAATGGGGAGATTTGAAAGCAAAATGAAGGGAATGGGATTTGAAATTATTTATAGGAATTTCAACTTTGAATTTTTAAAAAAGGAGGGTAAAAAAGCACCAAAACAAAGGTCCTAAAGTGACAGAAAGTACATTGAAACACACAAATCCTTGCACTGGTATATAAAAAAATATTTACATCAAATTGAGACAAAAACAACTACTTGCTGTTGTTTAATGACAGAAAATAGTACATTACAATTTAGAGTACAACCACTAGTTTGGGCAAAGTTTTTTAAAATAAAATCTTCAAATTAATATGAATGGGAGTTAGTGAGATTATTGTAGATTAACACATTTAATAGAATACTGACATCACATTAAAAAAGAATATTGTAAAACTAGATATTTAATTTTTTATCACCCATGATAAAGACATTTAGACCTGGATGCTGCCAAGTACAAGCACAGCCACAGCCCTTCCTATTGGCCAAAATTGTAAAGGAATAGTGTCAGTGTTTTTTGTGATACTAACTCTGACGTGACGAAAGCGTGATCATTTATGGCTTTGACCACATCCTCAAACTTGATCTTGGTCGTCCTGGTCCAGCCATGGTATATGATTGGCTCCCCGGGCCCTTCCCAGCAGTCCACTGCACACAAAAACACACATAACAAAGAACAGGTGTTAAAGTATGATTTTACGATGTGTAAAATGCCCCAAATTGAGACTGAAGCTGCAAATGTAATGTTTATACTGACATTCAACACAGCGGCATCCCAGACGCAGACAGCGCACATAAGCCTCTGTGGACGACTCACTACGAATCTGATCACCTGTCAGGTAGCTGTTGGAAAACACACCAAACAGGAGACATGCTAGATTATAGATATTTCACTATAGCTCATATCACTATATCACAGTGCTGACCTGTGTAAACATGTGACAATAAATAATAAATGTAAACATCTGCTTGCGTTTGAGCTAAATAAGGACAAGACTGTAATGAAGTTTAAGTGACTTTATTTAAATGTTTATACATTAGATTTCAAATTGAACAGTGAACAGTCAGTCTTAACTAATTAAATGATGACTTTGATTCACTTTGATTTAATCCAAATAAAACAGGCAGAGGAAGGACCCAAACATATAAGCCTTTGCATTCAAGTCCTATCCAGACATGCAAGCCCCAAGACCCAAGTTACGACGTCAGTGAGTTTTAAGCTGCTATTAAATGGGAATGAAAAGTTTTGTTTACTTGATTCAGAAATTTAAAGGAAAAGGTCAGTTTTTGCTCAGATCATGTATTTTCAAGCTGAAGGACTAAAGTAAAAGTGAAGTCACAAGTCACTGGTGTTGAAGTTGAGTTGAAGGTCGCAAGTTATCAAACGTGTGATCTCGAGTCTAAGCAATGTGACTCTAGTCCACAACTCTGATGACACGTATAGTTCAGTTGCTACTTAGTAGTGTGAGTGTGTGTGTGTGGAGTCGTACTGACGTGTTGTGTGAGGAGCTGATCCAGTAATGGGACAGAGGGTTGTTCATGTCCAGGTTGTTGATTTTTGAAAACTTCTCATCCCACACAGAGTTCTCCTTGGAAAAGAGGAAACTGAGGAACTACAAGAGGAGAAAGGCTTCAGCTTTAACACAGTTTCCAGCCAAAAGGTCATAAATCTTATCACATTTTAACACATAATTCATGCCTAGGTCACTGAACTGCTTTCCAAAAAAAATAACTATGTAGCATTTCCTGCCAAGTTCAGCTCAATCGTACATGAAATGTGAAGAGACAAAATAAGTGACTTGATACCAAACCACAAGTATGCCAATAAAAACAGTAACTTCTGTCACAGTGGGTTACACTTTTGCATATTCTATCTCTGTTACACACTCTACTATCAGAGCAGAATACCTCGCTGACAGTGAACTCAGGATCATTGGTTTTTCTCATGGTGTCATCGATGAAGGTGGTCATCAGTTCTCTAACCTGGTTCAGGTCAGTGGCCCAGGATTCCTGAGGGATGAAGAGACACAGAAAAAAGAGAGGAACATATTAAGGCAATGAACAGTATACAGGACTATTAATTAAGATATAAAAAAGAATCAATAATGATAAGTAATGGTATATAATAGAATCAATTTAGTTATCTGCTTTGAAAAAACTTCATTAATGTATAATTTATTATAATTGGTCATTGATCAATCTTTATATATATTTAGATAATAGTTAGATATTTTTTTACACCTTTATTTGTGCAGCTCCTTTTTCCCAGCTGGCGGTGGTGGAAAATTACATTTATTCAAGTACTGTATATGGTTTAGTTAATTATTTTTACACCAGACAAAAGAGGTGCTGTTGTGCTCGCTCTCTTTCTAACTCTCTTTGTCTCTCTTTTGTGAATGTCCCTTCACTTCCCTGTCATATGATGCTTCTTACACCAATGCATCAATAGTAATACTCTCAATAATGCTATTAGTATTTTTACTGAAGTAAAAGGTATGAATATATCGTCCACTGACCCTGCACACTCGCATTGGGTAAAATCAGCTTCATGTCTGCTGAAATTCCATGTATGTGCTCACTAGTGGCCTGCCCAACTAGGAATTTATTTAGTCAAATCTGATTGGTCAATTCTTGACTTTTTAACTAATTGTTAATTTCTCCTCTGTTGTAGCTTTATGTACCTCCAGACAAAGGGCAAAAACAAAAAAACCACTGACGAGATACACGTGACTATAGCTGTTGTTTGCAACATATGACACTGTGTGTTGTGTGAAGCGGGTGCGTGTGTGAGTGCGGTGTAGCGCTGACACATAGCAGAGCGCACACAGAACATGTCACAAAGTGCAGTTTCTTGGCCTGCTTGCTCTTCGTGGTTGTTAAAATGTTCATTCCCCCAATAAGCAGGCAGAAGGGAAGTGAAGGGACATTCAGCAAGCGTGAGATAAAGAGAGCGAGCAACAACAGCACCTCTTTTGTCTGCTGTAATAATCATTAACTGTCGCTTATTTTACCTTTTGCTGGTAGATGAGGAATCGTTGGAAGTCGTGGAGCAGAACTGCAGAGGCATCTGGCTTATCTGTGTTACTGTATAATGTAGAAGAGCAAACACAAAGTCATACCATGCTGACAAACTGTCTTTCATTCACATCAGGGTTTGTTTGGATCAAGTGTTCAGCAAAAATGAGAAAAACAGGAGCTCACCCCAGAATAAAAGCACATGATTCCTTTTTGAACTCTTCAAGGATCTGAATTTAAAATATAAAATAAAATATGAATGAAAATGCTGAAAAATACATAATAATATATATAGTATATATTCACTGTGACCGATTCAGACTCACCTCATTCTGTTCAAACATTATAAGGTTGTACAATTTATGAAACTGCTCAAAGTCCAGGCGGTCTTTCTTTGCTCCCACTTCCTGTAAAAGCAAAACAAAAAACTCATTCGAGACTACAAGGAACCTACAGAAAGGTGTTATTTCCAAAGGTTCACATCTGTCAGTCATTGAGAGTCTCTGACATGCTCGAAAATATGCAGTTTGCATCGCAGAACAGATTAACCGTGCTCTAGTTGTCTATGTCTATATTGTCTCTGTAGGTTTATTCTTGGAGTGAGGGAGAGAAAGAGGTGTCTTTTAATGTATTAAACATGATTAATCACACACAACAAAGATGAGGATGTGACATGAAAGGAAGAGGACAAAAGTACCAGGAATTTGTCTTTGAGAGTACGAGTGCTGGGGGCCTTGTAGTTGAGCAAAGCTAGCAGAACCTTCAGCTCTTTCATGGAGATGCTGGGAAGGACACAAAAAGACTAATCATGAGTGCAGTATGACCCACAATCCTAAAAATCATCTGTAATGCATTCAAATGAAATTTAAAAAATCAATCAGCAGCCATGCAATGCTATAAGTTCCTACTGGAAAACAGTTTCATCAAGTAAAATCATACAGGTCATAGGACACAATATTGATTTTATCATTTGTATACAGCGCTTGTATGACTGAGGAACCTGAGCTGACATACAGTACCTGTTTGTTTTGGTCTGATTGACAGAATACATCTGCTTCCTCAGCCAGCTGGAGGGAAAGGAACAATGAGAGATCAATTACTGCATTAGTTGGATAAACTAATAACTGTGTGCATGCATGTGTGTGTGTGTGTGTGTGTGTGTGTGTGTGTGTGTACCTCTCTACAAGAACTGGAGTTGGAGCTTCCAGTGTCTCTTGCCTCAGCATTTCTAGACCTTTCAGCCATTTCTGTGCCTCATCAACAGTATCAGCTGCAAAATGAACAAAAAAGGAAACATCTCCCAAATTGTTGAATTATATCTTATATATTAATACATTTAAATTGAAACACTAACAGTGAAACTCACATAAAACACACATAGACCTCACCTCCCAGACTGAGGGTGTTGAGAACAAACTGTGAGCCGTAGAAGATTGTGAAGCAGGTATGTTCATCATGTTTGTCCTTTCCATCTTTAAAGCGCTCAAAGTCCTTGGAGTTCTTCCCTGGACGGATCTCTCTGATCTCAAACAGGTCCACTGAAAAGAGGGCGATTTGACAATTATAAATCATCATTGCAGTCAGAATCACAAAACCCCAGTTATAAGCACTATAACAGATGTAACATGGCTCCTTTTCAGTTTCACACATTTTCAGCTCTCAGACTGTCACTACTACGGTTAGGGTTCTTTAGAGCACGGTTATTTTCACACTTTAACACACACCCTAAATATCTTTACTCCATCACAAAACTCTATCTCTCTACGACTCCGAATGTAATGACCCTGCATGCCTGCTGCTGCCCAGGGCCTGTGGTGATAATTACTAATTATAATAATAATTTGTGCATGTTGTGCATGTCTTCCATAAGGCATATTTAAAAAAAACTCAAGGTTTAGGCATAAGGTTTTTCAAAATTCCTATATTGAATAGTACGTTTCAAAGATCTCCAACCGACGTGTGAGTCTGGACGTCTCTATAGTACGGCATTGATGACTCAGCTCCAAAACAGCTGAGCTCAGAATCAGTTTCACCAGCCGAGAATATGTGAGGAAGGAAATGAGAAGAGCAGCTTTCTCCTCCTCTCCTCCTCTACCACTGAAAACATGCCTGCATGGCCAATCAGTGGCCAACAGGATAAATGTTAGGACAGAAGAAGAGTGTAATGGTGGCTGGATTAAAGAAGGATGCAGTGATACAGTGCAGATCCTAAGTGGACCTGACTCCAGCAAGTGGCAACCACCATGTTGCCTATGACAACTTCAAAGACGTCTAAATCATCAGAGCTCCAAAAATGCTCCTGTCTCAGCCTGACAATTTAACGATTGGATCTATATTCAAGAGCTTTTCAAACTAACTAAAATTGTGTTTTCAAAACCAATAACTACATCAAAAGTCTGGTAGCTTGTGGAGGTACTGAACTGTATGGCACTTGCACAATAAGTTCAACATTTAGCCATTTCCGCTTTATTACATAACTTACTTATCATGAAAGATGACACACAACGGTGTATACATCCTGCCACACTAGAATACAACTTTGCAATCAATGTCATATTTATTAGTAATCAAACATTGTGCCATATTCTGTCAAAATGTTTCTCTGAGGCTTTTGCAGTCTTTAAATGCATAACGTCAAGGGTTGGTTCTCACAAATCACAAAGAAAAGTTTGCAGGTCTACCAATCTCTCAGACTTCCAACTAAAGGTGAATGTCATTTTGATTGTGGTTCATTTTTATGAGTGAGTGAAAATGTGCCTGTATTCTATTGGCATGCTAGTGTGCATGATATACATACTGAATACATACTAGCCCAGTGGCTTTAATGATGAGGAGATATAGTTGAAGAAGAAGACGATAATGATGGCAATGATGATTTTTGTTAATATACTTACAGACACCATCGGTCTTGTCTGCGGTACGCGTCCATGCCACCTGCCGGGTCTCCATGATGACCTGCACAGTGAGCCGCTCAACCTTCTGCCGAAACACTGTCATGACCACGCCCAGCTCCAAGTCCCGCTTTATCACTATCTTCTTGTACTCCGTCATCTCGCCCTGCTGCACCCGGGAAGCCATACTGCAGCTGAGACAGGACAGCAGAGACATTGAGACGCTCACTCACTGGCAGATAACAACTGCTGACAGTGTAAAAGGTAGATTATGGAGTCCTCCTGAGTAACTAGTAAAAATATTGAAATGTCAAATCACCTTTATGTTTTTCGAACACTTCTGTGGGTCTGTAAGAACTTTGTCAAAACTGAGCAGTAAATACCTTCCTTGTTTGTATTTGCTATGAATGTAATCAGCTTTAAGGCAGAAATGGTCATGGCCTTCTTCCACTCCACTACCACCACCAGTGCATAAACTCCAGGCTCTCCTATTCTACTTTCATTCATTATTATACATGATGTCACTGTGGACTCTAATCACCAAAGACTATTCACCATCCTCATCCTTCTGTGCACAGGACAATAAAACGTTTTTTCACTCGGTCCTGATAGAAATATCGATATATATAGGTCCACCCTTACATTGTTATAGGGGGGTTATTCTACAACTAGTCATATTCATATAGTCATATACAACTTCTACTAGACTACTCCTAAGCTTTCCTCTAAAGAAATTTGATAGAATTGAAGACATGTACTTTTGCTGGCCTAACATTTAATTTAAAGTTTATATTATAACAGAAGGTAAATCAGGCAGCCATAGGGCAAAAAATTAGGGATCTACAGAAGTTTATGTAACTTATCACAGAGTACTGATTAAATAAAATGATTAGCAAGCGCAAACAGTTAGCAATGTAAACAAAAGACGTTAGAATTGAAATAACCTGCCCGCTGTGCACATAAAATAAAATAAATAAAAGCAGTCCATCTTATATCGTACATACATACAGTTGAAAGAAATTAGGTGAAACTTCTTATTTTTGGTATTGGAGCTGTCTGTTAGACTATCTTTTTTACCTTCAGTTTGCAATGCAGGCTTACCAACATTTAAGCCAAGATTCCAATCAAAGACAACCCTACAACATCAGCAGGTTTATTTCAGTTTTTTGAGTTTCCCTTCAAGTCCACAGAATATACAAAATTAAAAGTGTTTTCACAGGCTGACAACCACTCCTTTTGACAGGTGCACTAAACTAAAATTGGAGGAGTCTGCTCCAGCTGTGGGTATATCACATGCAAATGTTCAAGCTCAGACACATATCCTTATTGTGACAGTACTCTCTTTTGGCCTCAGTTGATTTTATTATTATTTGTTTCCATATTTCCATACAGTCACTCATTTTCTATCATTTCTTTTATGCCAACAGTTTTATCAGCATATGTGCCCGTAAGAGGATGACAATTTGACTTCCAATGACACAGTGCACTTCAACAATATACAGTTCAGTGATAGTGTACGATAAACATTAATAAGAAATAGTGTGGGCACATCCTTGTGGAGTTGAGGGTAGTGTTGAAGGTCAGCCTGGTACGTCACAATACCAAATATTTAACTTGCAAATGATCAGAGAGATATCAAAACAAAACAGTGCCACCAGAATTCTGTTGAATTCAATTTGAACTAAACTATTAAATGGCACTGGGGAGACTTACAACTGAACACTGAAAGAAAAATAATGTGGTCTTTAAGACAGAACAAATTTAAAAAGCCCATGAGCTCAAGCAAAATCATTGGCACTGGGACCACATTCTTTAAATCTAGATATGCTTTCAAGTATTCTGCAGTGTCTTGAAGAGAAATTAATGATTAACTGACATTATCACAGAACTATTTTCCATGCTGAAACCTTTACCCCTGTGAAGGGACCGTCCCTGTTGGGATCACCGCAGCCTTTTATTAGACTAACAAAGTTCCTCATACTGATGCTGCAGTATATAAAACACAAATACTGTGCCAGTACAACCACATCTGTTTACGTGACAAAGGCTCAAGCACGCCTACTACACAGGAAATCCAGTGATGAGGATGTTTGGATGGAATACTCATTCATATACTGAAGGAATACATGTGCATACACACAAATAAACACACCAAACTGTTGAGTTAAGTAAAGTCAAACGATATAGCTGCATGTACCCAGATCCGAAAATGTGACTATTAGTATGGTTTTGCTTGCAGCTGTTCACTGCAATGGCTCTCCAGTTAAATTTGTTGTGTGGTTGGCCCCCAGCAACAACCCACAGTTTGTGGACATTTAGATCAAGCATGATGTATTTGAGTCTACAGTTTAGTGTGATGTATTCATGTAAAAAATAATATTTTTTTAAGTAGAATAGAATACTGCCCAAGTTATCAATATTTACAAATCAAGACAGCTGTAACCAGTTCAATACAAATGCAGGGTTTAGCTGCATCCATTTAGTAGCAGCGCACCGCCTGCTAAATTACTCCCACCACTTGAGAATAGGGGATTGTTATAGTTATTAACGCTGTAGCAGTTGAATTGCTAGCTGAAGTAAAATGCGGTCAAGCTAGCCTGCACTTGTTTTCGCGGTGCATGTATTTTCTAGGCGTTATGGTAAAAACGTGTTACAACCACCTTCAAAATAAAATACAAGTTCCCTTAAACTTTGTCTCACTGTGTGATTAAACTGGACATTTACAAAGGCCAATATGACTTCAAATTGAGCACACCTCCTTTGAGTGTCAATAAGAAACCTTATTTTCACACAACATATAATCAGAATTTTTATTTGCTATAAATTTCGCATATGAGCAATCATCTTTTTAAGTCTAACACTGTATTAAAAGGAAACAGCTCTTTGCCACAACCAAATTTCATCTGAAATGCATGATCACCCTCGCTGCTTGAAAAACCAACAGCAATAATCTCAACTCTTTACTCTTTCGCTATTAGCTTTGTCAATCTCACCATCTTTGTTTTTATGGCACATTTACTCTCAACTTTCTATTCAACACTGTTTCCATCAACAGCAGCCAGCTGTTTTTATCTTAAAATCTACAAACCCACCAAATTGCAGACCAAAATTACACAAACTAGCAGGTGAAAAAGATCAAACATTTAGCAGCTTAAGAGACAGATATTTTTCTCAGAGGTTGGTGGAGACCAAAACAGAGCTAAAAGTCGAGTCAACATTGGACTTTATATTTATCGGACTAAAGAGTATTGGTGCTCTATGTCCAAGTATAAGTAGGCAAAGGGTTATCACTGGCTTCTAATGACCAAAAGCTGATTCATGCAGCTTAAGCAGAATTCCAGTGCTAAATCTGGCTGTGAAAGGGAAACCAGAGGCTTTATTCACCCAGCCGATTGAATAAAGAGGTCTACCTCCAAGGAGCGTTGTAGTGCTTGTAGACAAATAATGTACTCCAAGTCCTTAACTGTATTGTTGTCATTGACATGAAGACATTTAGAAACACCTTCTGTTAATCTTTAGCTAACTGTGCTGATATTAGACAGACTTTCTGAGTCTCTCCCCTCCTTATGAAGCTGCGGCCCATCAGGACCAAAACCTCCCGCCATAAAAACAGTTTCTTCCCCTCTGCAACCCATGCACTCAATGACAAGGCCAGAGACCTCCACTGACTCTCCCTCCACCTCCCCCCTCTACACATACATTAGCATAATGTACAGCCACCTGGTGGTATCTGCACATTGGAAATATTAATACTGTGAACAGCTCCTTCCCTCATTTCAACACATATTTATACATTAACAACATATTTATACATATTGTTTAGAATGTCTGCGACAGACTGGCGTCCTGTCCAGGGTGTACCCCGCCTACGCCCAATGCAGCTGGGATCGGCTCCAGCCCCCCCCCGTGACCCGGGTTGACCCGGATAAGCGGTATAGAAGATGAATGAATGAATGAATGTTTAGAATGTTGATATTTTTTGTATGTTAACTTTCTCTATTTTTCATATTTTCTACTTATGCTGCTGTTTTTTGACTGAAGTAATTGCCCTAATCTATATCTTGTTACTTTGTTTTGTTCTGATGCACCAATACGCCACAGTAAATTCCTAGTATGTAAAAACCATACTTGCCAATGAAAATCATTCTGATGAAGAGTTCTTTGCTTTGTTTGCTATACAAAATAGCAGTGTAAACTCCCATTATACGAAAAAGCCTCTTGATACTTGGAGCAGAGCCTGTTTTGGTGCTTTGGTGGGTATTTTAAAAAGGTTCTTGACAGAACAATGTTCATATGGATTGAATTAAGTTTAAGTGACTTATCAACCTGTTTTCTTTCAATGCATAGAGCAAACATTTCAGTATACAATCCAATCCAACATAAAGGAAACCCCTTCCTTAAAGCAGTTTTGACCTTATAACCCTATGTCTTATTAATTTGTTTTAGACTTCACTTAGGTTGACATAATGTATTGAAAACTTAATATAAAGTGTACTTCTATTAAAAGTAGAGCAAATGGTTCTGCACTGACCCAATAGGTGGTCACTCTGGCTTCATCCCAAGCTATCACGTCCGAAGGGAATATATAATAAGCATAAATAATCATTTAAAAAGTACTTTATAACTTCGCTTTTGGTGACAAAAGGATGCGCAAAAGATGCCTTGAGCCGGTGCAGCCTGTCTCAGTGCAGAGGACAGACTCCATGCTGAGATCAATCCGCCTGGTCAGACTCGGCACCTGAAGCCCAGCAGATAAACTGCCGGTGAAAAGCGGATTTCCCTCTTTTAACTTCACTCTGTCTCCCCATATGCAGTTTTACACGTACCAAAAAATATTAAAAGACAGAAAAACGACTTACCTTACAAGTGAGTTCGATTATTTTAAGCACTACAAAGTTGCCGCTTGTTTTCTATCTGATCATGATTTGAAAGTCATGAAATGCAGCTAGAGAGGATGTGGAGTGTTGACAAAAAAGACCAGCCGCAATACGGCCAGTTCCTCTATCTGTGTGTACAAGGAAGTAAAAGTTAACTTGCATTATAGGCATAGCCGACAAGTTGGGCTATAAAAAAAAAAGGACCGGAAACAAGGACGGTATCTATGCAAACTACACTGTGCAAGTGGTAGCGGACGAGAGGGCGTTAAAGCTCCACTGTGACCTGTCAGGACGAGAAGTAATACTTATGTTCAAATAACTCATTTGGAGCTGGACGGGTTATTTTACTGTAGGTGAAAACCTGCCTGCATTCCGCTGCCTCTGATGCGGAGCGCAGTCTGAGGACGCAGAGAGAGCTGCGCCATTTTAAACACAACCCATTAACATATCGACAGGTGGTTTTCAAAGTGTGGTGTGAGGACTTCTACTTGTCCATTAAGGTGGCCCAGAAGGTCCCGAGAAGACTAAGAATTATGTATTTAAGTTTAAACAAACTCAGTTATGAATTTAAAAATGAGAAGTAAAGAAAGGATGGAGGGACATGTTTTTACTTTTATCAATGGGGTAGCTTTCTACTACCTCAATTTAAAGTGCAAAAGTTGTATCAGCTTAATGTCCTTAAAATATTAAATGGACATATAAAGGGTTTTAACATCGTAGCCGCTCATTTGACCAACAGTTTTAGCTGTTAAAGTACAGTAACACGTAAAGTAAATACAATATTTTCTTTGAAAAAGGTTTGGGAATCACTAATCTGGACAATAAAACTACTGTTGTGAAGGTGCAGTATGCAATTCTGGAGAAAGATAGTATTTGACGACACGGAACCTTTTCAGAGTCACATACTGCACAAAACAAACATGATGGAAAATACAGCTCAGTCACTGTAACAGTGGAAATATGTGCATGGAGGCAGCATGTGTGCAGACCAGAATCAGGAAAATAAAAGTAGAGGGCAAGAAAAATGGTTAAGAACAGTTTAAAAATAAGACTTTAAGAAAATTCACATAATTATTTGGAAATATATGAATTTGTATACTATATAGTGCATGACATTTGCACATTGATCTTCCATTGTTTCATTGCAGTGAATTTGTGCTGTCATGGTCATAGGCATGCATATGCAATAGGCCTAAAGAAATGACCTCATTCGTAAAAGAAAGGTGCTTTACAAGTCAAGTTTGATTGATTTATTGATTTATGGACATAACAACAGATGGATGGGTGACCAATCATACACTTTATGTAGTTGTTATAAACAGCATCTTATCAAGCTGGGGTAAAATAAATGTAATGAAGAGTTTCTATTGAGGTAAACCCGAGCTCAAAATATATTCACATATCTGGGAATTAAATAATAAAATCATTTTCATACACAAATATAAAGACAAGTATAAACTTTCTTTATGGAACCTTGTCGACCATGCCACTGTGCGAATTGCTGTAAGATTATATAAGAGATTTGCATGTGTAACTTGCCTCAGTAATTTGCATGGTAGCAGAACAGAAGAGGAGGAGGGGGATGAATACAGAGTTGCCTTTCAGTCTCTGGGCTGGTGTTTGTATTAGTACAATTAGAGATGTCAAAGTGAAGATCTGGTCATTTATGTGGATGCCAACATTTTACAGCCCGTCTGGCAAACTCAGACATGATCAAATACAGACACACTAACTAAGCAACTGAGAAACACAGGTGAAAGTGGTTGCACCCTCCAGGCCCCCTCTGACTTCAATACAAGCAACACTGCAATAATATATTCACACCACACACACATACACACACATCCAACACTATAATCCATGACAATCAAAATTATTACCGTAGTATGCTTAAAAACTGCACAATTGTACAGAATAACCAGATAATCGTAGTTCCAACGATTTTGTGATGATTTGTGCCATTCCCATGCTACAGGAACATATTTAGACTTTCAAGCCCAAAACTCCTCTTCTACTGGGGTTTAGTGCTGGCTATGTTCTACAGTACTCTTAATTAAGCAGTCAATAAGCAGTTAAACTTACCACTCCTTCAAAATATCATGTTATAGTGAATTACCTCTGCACTGTATGAGATTTTCTTAAAACTGTCCAGTCACCATCAAAATGTGGATGTAGTTATAAATGATAAAAATCATGGACAATAAAATGCACGGTATAACATCACCATGCACAAAACAAGTCTATAATAATAATAATACATTATTTTTGTTTCCGTTTGCTCAGTATTATAGATTTGGGGGGAAAAAAGCTACGATGTGCTAATCAGCCCAACCTCTGCGTCATGATGTTGGTGGTCAGGCAATATACCTTGAACACAAAAAATAAAGAATAGAAAAAACCCACAGGAAACACAGGTGCATCCAGTGTGTAAAAACTGGTAAAAGAAAATTGTGAAAATTGCTTTTTTTTATCCACAGCTGATAGCTTGAGAGGAGGTAAAGTATTCAGAATCCTGGTATTTGGATAAATAGCTAATCTCTCCTGTTGTAGTCATGAAATTCCCTGAATAACTCCTAAGCTTCTCAGATAGTTAAACCACTTATGAAGGATCTTGTCATTAGCCACACTGACATAAACATATAATTGCTTAGATGGTTAACCACCTACATAGAGACCGACTAACAGGCAGGTGTCAGATTTTGTCTCTTGAACCTAAACTTGTTTTATACTGGAGCAATAAAGACATCTGTTACACAGGAATACATAGTTAGAGTTCTCTTGAAACGTGCTCAGGAGGATTCTTTCCTTCTTTGAACCTTCAGGATAATTCTGGCACACTGGCAGACTTTACAGACCACCTTTAAGCTGCCTTTAGATCTAGTGAGGCCTGACTAGTAAGAACCAGAGTAAAAACCAAGAATGACTTTAGCATTGTGTCATTAACAGAAGCTGTATTTTGTGGGTCAAAGTGTCCGAGCCAAATGAAAGGCAGGGTAACATCTCCCTGTTACTCCTCACTAATCCTGGTCTTCCTCTGGCTCCCTGAGGCCCTGACTGTGTAGAGTCTTCCCTGTCATCTCCATCATGGCCTGGACCTCTGGATCCACATCCAGGATGCTCTTCTTGCCCTCCCCCTCTTCACCCTGAAACAAAACATAAAGAAATAAACAGATGGAGGAAACAGCTGGAATGTAAATTAGGTTTTCTATATGTTGTACAGTTAATTACATGCCTGATGTGCATTTTCTCCTCTGAGGGCCAGTTTTGTTATAATTCTACTCACTATGGATTTCAGTGTGTGACAAATTGTAGCCTCAAAGATAAAACTTGTAAGGTTTGTATACTAAAAACAAAATAAAAAAAACACAACACCCCCAGTGTTGTGTTTTTCAGCCAGCAGGGACTTTTGTTGCATGGCATGCCCTTCTCTCCCTTTGTTTGCCAATTTGTGGCAACTATCAAATAAAGGCAAAAAGAAAAACAAAAGCACTGACCTCCTCTGGTTCTGGGGGTTTTCCAACCGCCCACACTTCCATTGAGTCCAGGGTGAAGTCCTCCTCTCCAGAGAGCTGAGGGCTGCCATAGGTGGTGCATTTGGGCCGTGCGCGGCTATGACCGCGGCCAAAATCACTGTCCAGCCACAAGCCAAAGTAGCCATGCTGACCGCCCATACCCTGATTAGGACAAAAACATAAACACCATGAGACACAGAAAATGCCTATCTGTCATTGAGAGTCTTTTTTTTGTTCTATACTAAAGTGGGAATATTCAAGTACCATTTTTCTTTTCATTGCAATACTAAAACTAAAGCTCAGGAACAGTAGTGCCAAATCGGAAGAGATTCACATTTTTTTAATGCTACCAACAAAATATTATAGTACACATATCACATGTTCAAAATTCACCATCCTTTTAGCTTTGTTTTGGTCCCCACCAATTTGAAAAGAAGTCAGTTTCGAGCCCATAGGGCTTCTGTTCCCAATATGACATTTGGTGTAAGTTATACAACAACGTGTTTCCCATCCATAAGATGCAAATTCAGGCGACTGGTTTACTGTTTGTTCCACAGTCTGAATAAAAGTTTCTGTTCCCCGAATCAGAAAACAAGTATAATTATGTATAATAATGTAACCCTGTCATGCAATACCTGAAAAACAATATTTACCATCTAATTAAAGGGAATTACATTTTAAGCTCCATGTGATAATTACAGACTCTGAGCAACAGAAGTCACCCTGTGTTGAACTTGTGCAGTCTCACCAGTCCATTGGGCATGGTCTGCTGATTCTGGTTGAGGTACATGAAGTGTTCGTTGTATCCTGTTGCTGTATAAACTCTCAGTCTGGGCGACACAGTGAACAGGAAGCATCTGGAGTCACCTACACACACATGTATACAAATGATTAAGATTTTACAGAAAGTCAAGTGACAGCCCACGCTATTCAAACAAGAGGTTTTAGTTCCTAAATGTGCCCATTTATCCGTGTTTAATATCACTGAGTGTTAACCACTGCACCCATTCAAATTGCTGTGCACTGATAATACACATACATGTAATTGGTATCAATTATTAACCAAAAGGTCTATAGGAAAATACAGTCAGTCAAAATTTTACAAGCTAACCAGCGGTTTTAAAAAGCTGACAAATTGTAATCTAATAAATTGTTTATTAACCTAATCTACAATCTACAAGAGTTTGCAAGAGCCCTGAAAAACACGACTGTCTGAGGCTGTTAGGCAGACTGGTGAGAGAACCTCCATCCGGCGAGATGCTGTTTATTGTCCCCGACAACCACGTCTCATTTAGCCACTTATTAGCCACATAAAAACTGTAAAATTCACAATCGGGGATGTTTGCTAACATATTTTACATCGTACCATGCAAAAGTCACCTGAGATTTCAGGCATCTAACCAAAAACCCATTCAAAATCCTCACTGAGTATGACAAGATAGACCCCAGGGCACTAAAATGCTAACTTACTTCCTGGTTTAAGAACTCATTCCTGTGGAGCCCTATGCAGCTCTATAATGTAATATCAACATGATGGAAAGCATAGCAAGGGCTGCACTGTAGCATTTGTATGAGCACATCCTAGCGTATGTTATCAGTTAATGATAATAACAATACATTATTAATGAGTAACATAGTTGTCATATTGCTTGAACAAGAGATGGTATTAATCAGATCCCTAGCGATGATAAACTAGGGATGGTATTTATCAAAATGCAAAATGCATCAAAGTCATGAGATATGAAAGTGCTTTTGGATCAGACAAAGCCTGTTTCTCCCCTCACCCTGAAACTTAGGCTTAACCTCCCAGGCGTGGGAAGCGAAGCCCCCAAAAACATGCCCCTTTGTGTCTTTAATGAGCAGCAGGGTGGGTCCACACTTTGACAGGCCGGTCACCATCCTCGTGAAGCTCTCCCCATGCAGCCGTGTAGAAAACATGAGTCTCCAGGGGGCGCTGTAGCTGTCTGGCAACTGGGAAGATAAAACATTAAATTAGCAATAGCAAGTTTATTTGTAAAATACATTTTGTACACAGGTGCAATTCAGTGTGCTTTACAAAAATAACTGGAAGAAGGAATAATTATTCATACAACTACAGAGTCCCAAAACAACTGAGAACACTGAGCAACTAATGTAGCCGTGTGCAACACCAGTAACACCAGTAACACCTACCACTGTGGCAAGCCTAGTGTGAGTAGCACAGGGCTTAGTCATGGAAAATCATGAAACAACTTCATAAATTAATTATCTAAAGCTGTAATAAAACTAGATGACATTAAGGTAGGTGGAACTTATTACATTACTGCTACACAATATGGTGGATAAACCAGATCCTGCACTCGCCACTTCTCAAAGTAAGCTGTGATAATATATATGACTGTAGCTCTGCTTGTGTCCTGACCCAGGTGTCTGAGTAGTGATGGTATAAATAAAGTGTTTTATTGGGGCGCAGACACAGTGCATATAAAATGTACATATTTCTTAAGTTTACAAATGCAAATATGGTTACATGGAGTGTGAAGAGAAAAAATTATGTGTACATTTGTATTTGAACATTTGTGCACAAAAGACTACGTTTTTCAATTCAAAATTCACAGTTATGCATTTGTCAGTGTAAGACATTTCTTGCAAATTTTCCCTTGAAAGTGGGGAGAAATATTCTCGAATGCACATTGCATGTTTTGTATAAAATCAATGGTGAGCAACTGATTCTGTAACTGGCTACACAGGACTGCAGCTTGCTTCCTAAGTCCTCCATGTTTATCGACTTAACAAAAGCACTTTGGATACGATTAGGGAAAAATCTTGGTTTCATCATCACTTCTGGTTTCATGCTTTAAGTCACTGTTAGCGAAATAACCTTGATGACTGTCATTTGAATAAATGTCAGCTAAATCACCATCTATGACCAAATGGCGTAACTTAAAGGTAACTGAGCCGTTGGTCCACTGATGAAAGCCCTTGCATTGCAGTATCATGACATGCTTGTGTTTGGCAGCGCACACCCAGAATGGGCTGGTCCACCAGAGCTCCTCAGCTTAATTGTGTGTGAAGCAGCGCACTTGTTTTACCGGTCTCTATTAGAGCTGTAAATTAATGGTTACTACTGCCAAACAAACAAAGAGGAGAGTGATGACTATGAGACAATAAAACTTAAAAAAGCAAGTGAAAGTGAGTTCTAACCTTCAATAACCTGGTATCACCACAGGTACCTCCAAAGCAAAGAAACTGAGGTCTTTGAGATTGTAACTTTAAACTTTTCAATACTGAATCAAGACCACAGTCTCTCTTTGAGTTCCTAAACAGAACTATAAGGAAGTTAAGATTTAAATGTTTGTATTTCTGCTGCCCTCCCTATTCAACATTTTAAAAACTTAAATAATTTAGCTGGATCTTGAGGACTGCAACACGGGGTGCGGCAAAATTTGTTCCTATTTTATGTGTATACTTGAATACTTTTCCTAGCATTAAAAAAGAGGTACGCTGTAGCTAATGACAAGACAGCAACACATTTTCCTATTCTGTGTGTTTCTGGTTTATAGCAGTCTGAAATCATGACCAGAGCGGGCAATAGAAAAATATAACGCTGCAAAAATAGCTTGTAGATATGCTGGCCTAAACTCATAAAACGATTTTAAAAGATTGAATCTGTGCTGGCCAAAAAATCCTAAAGAAGTCGTACCATTGTTTAGAAACATAAAAAAAAAATCTGATAATTCCAAATCCTTTAATGTGTTTGATTATTAGGTACCAGCGAGTCATGAAACACAATCCAGGAAATTCAGTTTGAGTAACAGATGCGTCATTTTAAGGCTTCTTAGTTTAGGCAAAGCACTGCACAGATCTTTACAGTACTGTCAGACAACATTTATCAATGTTGGAAAGTCAACACATCTCCAATTCTTTTATATTTGGTCATTAAAATCATGAAGTAAGCACTAGAGATACACTGAAATCTTGGATGTATATGATTGGCCAACATGTTGACCTGCCACATGATTTAGCAAACAACTTTTGTGTTTCTGTGTTGGCGCCCACACTGCCTCTGAATCCTCTGAATCTGTATGTCAGTGAAACATGAGTGGCATGTCCTTTACAAGTGTGATACGTCAGTAGAGCTGCACACCAATAAAAACAGTGACTCACTCCTGGGAATCTAAATGTACCACTTAAAGAAGAGTAGCACATCTGCTTGTATTTGTTTCTTCCTTCTCTCCTTTATGTCTTTCTGGCTGATTTTTTCTTTTTTTCTATTTTAATTTTTCTACCACCAAATAATGTAAACTGAAACATATGAAGTTGTTCTCCTGATGATGAAAAATGTCAGAATAGGTAGAACTTCTACCAAAACTTTGCCCAAACCAAAGAAAGATACACTTTTGTCAGAATCTACCAATATGATGCCCAACACATTTGAATACTGACCTGTAGTGCCAGAAACATTAGAGTGGGAATGTCCAGCATACACCTCAGATCCTTCCAGGGCGTCTCCCGGCAGGGGGGCAGCAGGGTCGGGGCCGGACGGCCACTCAGTGACACATTTAGGCCCTCCGCCACCAGCATCTCCAGGTACAAAGAAACCTGGGAATTCCTGAAGATCCAGTCTTCTAGACAGGAAACATCACAACTTCCCTGATCTGAGGAGAGGAGAGGATGTTCATATGTTCATAATTCTTAAAGCCTTCTTAAAGCCTTCAAATCAACTGTTTACCTGAGGGTTTGAGTTCTGAACACATCTGTTCTGCCAGGACTTTGACACCCAGGGAGCCATCCCCCATTCTCTCGGGCTTCCAGGCCTGCAGGCGCCCTCTGTGGATCAGAATCTGAATTACAGTAGAAATCAGGTCCTGCAGGAACTATGGAGACAGAAAAAAAGGGCCAGAGCAGGTGGTCAGTAGTGAGGGATGGATGTAGCAGAGTGT
>CAFUXE010001340.1:40753-67229 GCA_903364295.1 Serranus cabrilla
AGTGCTTGTTGGGACACTCCTACTGGTCCTGTATGCCAACCTCTCTCTCTCTCTCTCTCTCTCTCTGGCACACACCTCACACTCAAACAGATTAGGTCATATCTCAAACATCAGTGAAGTTGAAGTCCCAGACAGTTTCACTGGTCTTTGATGGTGCTTGGTTTACTCTAGGATTAAGTTACCAGGATTTTAAACAGATGCCACTGCTGCATATTAACAAGCAAAACAATGACAAGGAGCTGACAGATACAGAATCTAAAATGTTTAAGGAAAGTTGTGATGTTATAAAATGGAAACAAGAAGAAAAAGCTCTCAGTGCTTGCTCTTGCAGTTTATGTGAACATGAAGAATGAATGATAAAAAACAAATCATAGCTTTTGAGCTCATTTCTGCAATAAACTAACATCCAAGATGCCTTTAACACATATTGATAGATCGGCCCTGTGATAGTCTGGTACCCCGTCTAATGCCCAGCAGTAGGTTACACAACTGGTTGCAAAAACATTTCAGTTTATATGAAAGTTAATCAGAAAATAAGCCTGCTTCTCACTTTATTTATTATTCTTCATGGTCTGTGTTGTTAGTCTCAAGTCTTCGTCCATACAGCATGATGTTAATTGTTTGAACTTCCACCTTTTCACAGTGTATTTTCACTTCATCAAGGTTCATACTTTTATATATATTCTTTAAATTTCTTACAATAGCAGTGCACAGCAGTGTACGTTGGACAAAGAGACACTCCAAGGAGTTGGCTGTTCATTTTGAATAATGTTTGCCCCTTGCTTAACAAGCTAGCAGCTACCATTAGCATTAATTGATGACGTAGCATAATTCCGAGTCCTGATCCTATCTCTGCATGCACTGGTTGCAAAAGTACAACAGTGATGGCCAAAATGCTGAATTTGGGCCTTCAAAACCACAAAACCAAACAGTTCATTCTGACTATGTTCACTATTACAATCTAAGCCGGATCAGGAACTTTCGGAATTAGAAAGTTCCTGATTTCTGTCTATACTGTGTGATATTTACATTTTCCACAGTATAGGCACAAGATGAGTTCTATCCCTTCATAAAAAGAAAAGTAAGCACCCTAATAAACTTAGGATCAAATTGCAATACCCCCAGTTGACACATTATGATACTTGAGCATGGAAGTTCCTTGTTGATCTTTGAGACAGTATGAGACACAAAATGAACTAAGCTCAAAGTTGTCATCATGAGACAGAATATTTTATTGCTATCAACTGTGTTCGATCGCGCAGCCAGAGAAGGAGGACTGACTGAGTGAGCAGCTTCCATCTTGAACACCTTTATTGGATTTTCATCATCCCCTTCTTGTTCTCATGTTGGACCTGCTGAACCACCCTCACTCTGTCCTCCTCCTCACTGACAGGCTCTGCCCTGGAGCAGACTCCTCACCACTCATGTTCTATGTTCAAAGTAGTGGTTTGCTTTCAAATCGAGATACTAGTCTGTGTGATTGGGTTTCCTGTGCACTGTGATCTTTATCCCACCGTCAGCCTTCACAAGTCTTTTTTGTGGCTTTGTAATGACAAACTTTTGGCCTACGATTTGCATTGATCTGAAGATCCAAAGGTTTGAGAGACTTCCACGTATCGTCTGTGTTACTTTGCTGACTGCATCAGTATTACCTTTGTGTGAACTCAGCTCAAAGCACCACTGTGCTTATATTAATAGCCTGGCAGAGCCCTCAGCATGGCTGTAAACTGTCTCATTTTCTTTTGCCTTCTTTGAACACACGGGAACAATGAAATTTTAATTTACGCAGGAAAATTGCTGTTGTTACTCAGGAATGTAAAAAAAAAAGAAGCTATTGTGTGTTTTAGGGGGCGGATGTTGACAAGCAGTTCCCTATTCTATTGAATTTGAGCACAACAAAATAAAAGAGGAAATTATGCCCACACTCTCTTATTTCTCCATGCCCGATGTTCTTCATAAAATGACAATCTCATCAACCTTAATGCAGTAATGTCATTAACACGGCAGCTTAAATCACGTCTCATGCCTGTCTCAACTATCCTTAACTCCCACACTAACTCATACACTGTAACATGAGCTTAAACTACATCCTCTACTTACTTCTGCTCAGCTTATTTAAAGCCTCAGTGAGTGATACCAGAACTCTGTCATTGTGCAACCTGCTATTAGTCCTCACAGATCACTACAACCTCCAGACACACTCACACTCACTCGGCAGAAGTCACGTTTGATCACTAGCTGAGTCATGTAGACAAACCATTAATCCATTCATCTGACAGCTGTGGCAGGATAACACACACATGCTGATGGTGTGTGGGTTTAAACAGCTGGGAGCCATCGACTGACCTGATACAGACCAGCAGCCGTCACTCGTACTGAAAAACTGGCATCGACAGCAACAAGACAAAATTAGGCCTCTTTATTGGAAATCAGTGTCCAGCCTTTGATTATTTCACTGACCGCCCGCGGCCTCTGTGGACATGCTGACTTACCACACTCATGTGAATGCAAAGTGCAATTAGCTTCCTGACTGTGAGTTCAGTCATTAGGAAACAGTGTTTAGTGGTAACACACTTATCAGCAATGTTTACCTTCAATGAGAGCAGCAGTAAAGAGAATAAGTGTTTAAATACAGGGCAGTGAAAGAAAATATTCTCAGAGTGTAACTAATCTGATCATTCACTGATGTTAAAAGGAAGGACGGATGTTAGCACAGCAGGAACACAGAACCAAACAATTACTAATAAGTAACCTAATATCATTGCTTTTGAAATGACTAACATTTAATAAGTGAGGTAGTGAATATTGAGTTGATTCACTGTATGACTGGAACACTATAAAAACACTTTGTCTTCCTCCTCGGCTGCTGACTGGCTGAGCATGACGACTACAGCAGTGACCATGGAAACCCTTGGGAGTCCCCTAAGCTCCCAGAGACGGTTGCTGTGTGGACCTTGAATCCAAAAGTGCCAAAAGCACTCCCATTACCTCACCCTGTTGGTGACAAAGAGATCTAAAGGAACAAAATGAATAAATACTGGACATGAAGAATCCTTCATTAGAGGTCAGTGATAGCATCCTACGATCACACTCACATTATAATGTCAAACTCCTGATGAAACCAGAGAAATTGTCTTATTGATTTCCCACATTCTTCTTATTTGTTTAAACCTTGTGACTGCATTACCCACAATGCAATGGACGAGCGACAAATCAGTTGGAGATTTGTGTGTGTGCTACTAGTGGAAAATGTAGCCAGCAGAGAAGGAGGCTCACTTCTTTTTAACTCCTCACCCACAAACCCCCAATTAGTATTTAGCCTTAATTAACACTGGCTCAAGTGACAAGGCTTTATAAAAATGTTTTATATATATATATATGCAATAGTGGAAGATATATTCAGATCCCTTACTTATATGAAAGTACTAATACCACATTGTGAAATTACTCCACTTCAATTAAAAGTCCTGCAGTACAAAAGTATCAGCATCATAATATACTTAAAGTATCAAAAAATATCCCTATTAATCCCTATTAAAGTCCAACTGAAATCCCAATCACTGACCCACTTGCAGTCAACAAATATGTCAATTTAAATGTAGTGTTAATATTTGTATTATTTAAAGGCAGCAGGTTCATATCCGATGCTTCCCAGGTGTTTAAACAGGAGTCGTGGTATAGGTGCGAGAACCTCTTTGTTTTGCATTAAGCTGGATCTTGGTTGTTGGTCATGTGAATGTCAAGCAGAACAGATGCAAATAAGATTTAAACTAAAAAACTTCAAGTTCTCTGCTTACATGTAAGGAGAAGAATAAACTAAAGAATATTTGTTCCTTTTGGTTTCTGATTGTTTATGTGAAATAAGAGTAAATACATGCAAAAGAGTCTACTGACTGTATTCAGAAGTCTTGCAAAGCACTTCACAGCCTGCATTTAAACATAGCCCGTGCATTTGTTAAGTATACCCAATCAGCAGTCACAGAAACCTTATAAGGTTTCAAAGATGGGTAATACATTTTGGTTGACCTTTTTTTTCTTTAAAAACTCTGCAACTTTTAGGACAACTAACACAGATGAAGTGTTTAAAGCCATTTATTCCAGGGACTCAGCCAACAAAAAAGCTTGTAACTAGCATGAATACAACCCATCTCACGTTTTAGCTTTTTAAACCTACTCTTTATGGTAATGTAAGCTGCAGAGACGCACAAAAGACAAGCAGGTTATGGAAAAAAACATCAATTTTATTTTGAAATGACGGATCTTGTGCCCACAATTTTCTTTCTTTTTCTTTTTTGCGTTATTTTTTTTTTGAAAATCTCTTCTGCCAATGACCAAGATAACAATGCTCTTACAAATAAAATCAAAAGGTAAAACTCTTCAGAGAAAATAAAATTCATCTCAAAAACAACGAAGGTAAGAAAAACATCCACTTTTTTTTGCAGGGGGGAGAGAGGGTTGAAACCAAATAAACAAGAGATGCTACAACCGAGGAATGGCTTCTCCCGGGCTGGGATGATAAGCCCAGGCCCACGGAGTGAGAAGCCATGTGCAGATCAAATCCCCGCCCCCATGTAAGGACGAGAGCCAATCACAGTGTAGTGTTCACAAGCTCCCACGATGCCCCTCTCTCCCTGGGAAGCTAAGGCAGTCAAACACAGTAGGTTACAGTAGGCATGGATACCTTAAAGTGGTCGATCGTGAGATGAAACACCAGGGACAAAGATCTCCATTCCCAGAATAACTAGAGATTTTAGGAAACATTCAATACTAACTATAAGAGCTTGTCAGTGGTCCATATATTAGTTGTTTTCTGACTCCTATGGTTAAAAAGCCTCATTCTTTGCCATGTTCTGCTCCAGCTGTGGAGCCTGTGAACCCCGATCAAGAAGAAAGTATAAGCTACAATGAAATAAGGTCCAGAGATAATCGCACTCACAACCACAATGAGTTGGACTAGTGATAAAAGGGTTTCACAGCACAGAGCGTTTACAGTCCGCCTCAGGACGAGACGTAATGGTTGACTTTGAGGCTGTAATCCAAACACAGCTGGCTGGCGAGAGATGAAGAGGTGGCTAAATGTGTACTTAGCAGAATGACTCAGGATTACTCAAAGCAATCCAGCAACCCTCACCAAGGATACTGTTAGAAAATGGAGATCTCGTCCTCCTGGAGGTACAGTGTATCATGACTAAGAGCATGCTCTGGTGTCAAACACGTCTGCGGGTAAAAAAAAAGTTTCCTTTCAAAATGAGACATCTGTCCTCGTCAGCGAACTCATTCTGATGACGTGAACACTGTGTCGTTTTTGAAGTGAAACCCTTTAGTTTCTCTCATCCTTCTTACATGAAATTATCCCTAGCAAACAGAGCTGAAGCCTCGATGTAACTTCCTATTGCTCAACTGCAGCCCAGCTGAGATGAGGATGAGTGTGAGATGTTGATGCACAGCACAGTAGATAACCAACCATGAGCTGACTGGGGAGACGGCTGAGGCTAGGAGAGGAGAGAAGGCAGTGTGCGATGTTTAAGAGCGCTTATACACTTGTTTTTTACCTCCATGTGTGTGTGTGTGCATGATTTCTAACTTGCCAAATCTTTGTTCCTTTAGAGAGTCTTAAATTAATAGTTTTTATACTTTGACAAATTGTATTTCTTGGTGTTTCTTTTACCAAGATGAGAAAGTTAATATCTGTCTGTTTAGTATAAAGCTAAAGCCAGCAGCTGATTAGTTTAGCTCAGTACAAAAACTAAAAATAGGAACAGAAAGGGAGATAAAGAATGTACCTGCCAGCACCTCTGAAGCTTGCTAATAAATGCATTGCATCTAATTTGTTTAATTGATACAAATCCCCATTTTACAGGGGATTACATACAGGATTATTTCTTATTTTTTTCTGTCATGTTTTCACTTTTTGTATGGAATAAACAATCAAGACAAAGCGTTCATATGTGAGCTTTAGATGTGCTGGCAGACAGATTTTATTACCTCTCGATGCAGCTAGGCTAGTTGTTTCCCTGTTTCTTTGTGCTAAGCTAACCAGCTGCTAATCAGCCGTAAAAACTAGAAAGTGGTATCAATCTTGTCATCTAACTCAAAAAGACGTTTTTTCCAAAAGTCACCATGTTAAGTTATCTTTATGTGTGCAAAATCTGAAGGTATTCCAGTATCGCACAGGGACATTTTGGCCCTGATCTGCCCCCAGATAATCTGTTAATGTACTTTTTGATCTTTCGCAGACATAAACCGATGCAGCTCACACATGCACGGTTAAAATCGAGTATATAAACGCTCTAATGCAGATGTTATCAGTTTAGAGGTGCACCAACAGCATCTGCACTGCTGTAAACTGCCAATACATTCAGTAACTACAGTCACTCTAATGTGTTTTTACCTATTCTGAAGCCATTGTTGAGAGTAATTTAATACGCTGTCAAACTAGTGAACGCTATTTTTTACTTATCAGCCATTATAAGGCAGCTTAAACAGTTCAGTTGATATTTTAAAGACTTACATTGGTTGTACAAACTGCTCCTGGTGCACCTCTGTTTTGTTTGTGCATGCATTTCCCTTTCGTCGAGCGCCCTCTCCATCCTGCCTCGCCCTCTCCCCAAGAGGTAGCGGCCCTGCCCCAACAACCCCCTCCCCCTGCCCCCACTTATTCCACCACACCCCACCCGGACCACACCTGACCCCACCCCAATCCCAACCCCAACCCTTCCAGTGGACCGTGGCACTCCTCTACTCGGCCTGAGCATCATAGTTGGCTCCACCAGCCTTCTCCAGCTCTGAGCGGATGTAGTCCACATCCAGTTCCTTGGGGTCATCGAACGCAAACTCCTTGGCAAAGTTCTGAAACAGTTTAAAAAAAACAAAGTCAATTTTAAATTGTTGCAGAATGGGAACAAACCAATCTAATCAGGGCTGACCGGGAAATCAATTCCCAACATTCAGTACATGATAGAAATATTACTACCGGCTGTCAATGTATTTACTGGCTTTTTCAGGAAACAAAATAGTGCCAAGTGAAGTTGGTTTTGTGGTGACCTTTTAGTGTTTGCCAGAACTATCTAGTCTATTCTATTTCTATTCTAAGGAACAACAAGGAGTTTACGATCACAGTGGCTTCATGAGACTTTGTTGTTTATGACGGACAGGGTCGTAAAAATTCCATCATGATCTATTATCACCCGTCATTTTTATCACTGATAAGGTTTCATTTTATTTTTTAATAACTTATAACTACAGAGCAATCTTAAAGGCCTATATTATGCTGTTTTACGAGCATAGAGAGACAAGATGAACAGAAGTTTATTAGGTGCTGCTCAGACACAGTGCCCACAGTAACGTTATGCACAGGACTACAATATTGTACAATACTAATACAGTACTTTTGTAATACTTCCACCAAAATAACCACTAAAATACAGCTGGGTGTTATAAAATGTAAATAACGTTAATAGAATCTTACTTCCTAGTGGGTCATGACAGAGAAGAAGTTTATTTCAGTTTATTACAAATTCAAAGTGTTTGTCCACATGGTATTTTTCTCAGAGCAAAGCACTGACCGCACGCTTCATCCCCACATAACCACTCTAACCACCTTGGTGTGATAGACCCTGCCCTTTGTTTTTGATTATCTAGTTCGACTACTATGTATTTGTTTGACATTGTTTTGTCACTGTGAGCACCAGCTTATTTGCCATTACTTATGATCAGAAACTGTTCGACAATGTTGCTAACACAGCCAACATAATAACAGCAGGTAGCAGTTAGCTTTACTTTTATTTATTTTATTTTTTTTTCTCAAACATAATATATTACTGCACTGCGTTACCTTTTTTCTGCCCAACACTGGCAACTGGACAGAATGTATGTTTTACTTAAAGTTACGTGAGATCCCCTACAGACAGCCTTAAGATTTTTCATCATCGGTAGAAAAGATCTGTCAATGACTGATTAGTTTAATAGGGTTGGGGCATCATCCATTGCAGACGGCAGCCACACATCAACCACTGAGCCCAGCTTCGTGATTTAAAAGCCCCCTGTCTCCAGTCCTGTCCTGTGCTACTGTATTACATGATAATTGTCAGTTCTAAATCAAATCCGGTGATTGATTAATGCATTGTTGTTGTTTTGGCAGATTGGCTTTTAAAAACAGGTTGGGTGGGTGCATATTGATAAATCCTGACCCCATTCATATCTAAAGGAGTAGAAGTAGAGTAGTCTTCATATTATCCAGTTTTCGAATGGATGTTGTTTTGGTAATCCTCTCCTGGAGGCACTGTGTGCAAGACTGTTGCCTTATTGCCTCTGTAATCACCCAGTTTCCCCAAAGGGACCATTACAGCTTCATGATGACAACCATTATTTCAATTGCAACTTTCTCCACATGCGACACCACAGAGTCTCTGACCTGCACGATCTCCTTGACCAGCGCCTTGTCCGTGCTGACTTTGGCGCGCTGCAGCCCAGCGATGTTGTCACCGATCCAGGTGATGAGAGTGAACTTGGAGCGTTTGCTCATGGCGTCTCCGGTCGTGAACCGGAGGAAGGCGAACAGCCGAGCGTCATCTGAGAGAGGAGAGGGAAGAGACTTAGACTGAACAGACTGAAGGTTCTTACAGCATATTTCATGTTGCACACTTCATCCCGCCCTCGTAGAGCGCACACACGCACAATTCTCCTGTCCAACCAGGGGCGGACACACACAAACAGCAGTCTGTTGTTACAGCAGGAAGGTACTAACTGACCTCCCCTCGTGTAATCTAAGCTCAGTCTGTTCTTCTATCTGCTGAGAGAAAAAGGCTGCACATTCCATAGTGTCACTTACATAACCGTGTCAAACCTGCACTGTGTGTATGTGTAGAGCATGTGTATGACAGACAAACAACAAGAGAGTTTCAGTGTTGCAGTGCAGATAAATGTGAGGTTCTGCATTTTGTAGTCCCCAAACCCCCAGACTTGGTGAAGAGTGTGTGTGCGTCTGTGTGTGTGTACAATAGGGAAATATTCAGGTCAACAGACAAAATGACTAATATCTTTTGTGAGCCTTGCAGTTGTGTCACAAACCTCCCAGTGACCACGCCTGTCACTCTCACGGTGGTCCACTGCAGAACTGACTGACTGTGAATAATGTCTGAATACATGCAACAAAGCTGAAGAGAAGAAAACACTTCAGCTGCTTTCCTTACTCACTTGTACCTCACCGGGCCTCTAAATCCTATTCAAATGAAACCGCGGCGTGACAATAAAGGGCCGCACCTTAATAATGTCGGTTGGTTGACCCTAAAATTACAATACACATCGATTGTAATTTTCAGTGCCCCATATAAACCCTATAAGTGCTATGAATACAAAATTGTGCAAGTACAAGTATTTGTGCTTGGGCTTCATACTGCACAGGGTGAGCTGGTTATGGATTATCAATAAATATCTTATGATTGATTAATTGATTTACCCCTTTTTTATCCTTCATTGGTGATATTTTGTATCAAATTATACAAATGTTGATAACAAAGCACTTGATCCATTTCTAATAATGCAGATTTTTTCATTGCTTCTAAATCCAAGATATATCCTACCTGCTAAATATTTCAGTCTATCATAGTATTATCACCATTTCAATGATTTTCTTAAGGTTTACCAAAGGTTAGCAGTGATGCAAATGGCTAATGGTGTCAATTAATTAGCTTTCTCTTCAGGCGATTCATTTGACGTCACAGGATCTAACAGCCGCCACAGTGACAGGCAGAAAACACACAGCTCTCTGTGCTTTGGGCAAATAATTGCATGTTACTGACGCCGTCTTTCACTTTGCTTCAGTATTCGAACTTCCGTCCAAACGTTGTTAATATCTGAACTGAAATGACCTGTTCTAATTCTAAATTTACATTCTACAAGTGCAAGAGGGCATTGTCAGTCATTTGAATGTCTTCTGGTTTTCCCTATGATGTCCTCTGGCTAATCTGACTCGACTCGCAGTGATTTACGAGTTTCCTGATGGTCAGAAAGTTTTACTTGTGTCTAAAGTGATGCTAACCACTAACTGCTTCTAACTTTAGTTTAAAATAAAATGAAATTATACACTTTCACTATGCCAGACATGTGTTTTACTAAACAAATGAGGTAGAAGAGAAGAAATCCAGGGTTTCATTTCATCATATTCCATTCAATAAGCAGCACAGAGATTTATTGATATTTACTGAATTATCAGCAATTAAAGGCACCCGGATGAAGGAGGAAACTACAGAGGAAGCCGTGGTGTTTGTACTTGGAGCCCACAGAGCTGACAAGGCTTTGCAGAGATCACTTCCTAAATGATGACTTTCATATTATTTAACACACACGTATAAATGCAGTCGACTAATTCAGTTAAAATAAGTAAAGCTGACGTTTCAGACTTGATTTAGAAGGTGTAGTACAGGTTTATACAGCTCACGATTATGCCATTTCACATCTATTCCCTTGAACAGTCGGCTCACATATTAGTCAGACTGTCTTGTCTGCTCCGTCTTCAGGTGAACAGTGCCGTTATGTAACAAAAACAATTACTCATTTTTGTCTTCCAGATGTTTCTGTCTCTGTGTGACTGACAAAAATTGGATACTCTGACTATAAGCTGCAGGGCAAAACCTCCCCTTCTTCAACAGAGCAGCCTCAGAGATCCCTGATGCTCATTATGTTTCTACCTGGAATAAACATCCTTAGATTGACAACACACAAACGCAAATCCATTTAATACAAAACTAAAAATCTAAAAGGTCAATGACAAAGCTTGCATTTTGGTAGAATTCCAGTTTTGTTGTTTTGAATCTTTGGACTGTTTGTAGCCTATGGAAGTTTTTTAAAACCATTTCTTATTGAATGTACAGAACAATTAGTCTTTCTTCATATACTGTTACTGTGATATAACATTAAACATATAGGGATGGCCAATATGGCCAAAATCCTCCACCACTGTGTGACTTCATCAATAAAGCCCATTTCCCTGCACCAGAATCACTGCAATGCACCACTGACTGACAGAAACCCAGCCAGAATTATTCACTAACACTTTTTCAGTTCCACCAGGAAGCTTTTTATAAAACATCATTCTAACACTAAGGAGCACCACAGTGACGAGCATCCCATCACCACTAACTGGGATGTGACAGCATCACACAGTTTGTGCAGCATGAACACAGTGTGTGCAGCTCACTGCTGAAGGGATGAAAGGATTCATCATGATTACACACACGATTAAAATGTGAATATATCATCTTTTCATCTTTTTTCTGTGGCTTTTGTTGACTGAATATGGGGTACAATGATTTCTTATTGTACTTCCTTAAAGCTTAAAGTCTCCTTCCACTGAATAATGTGTTTTTTCTTGTGTTTATGTCTCCTAAACTGTCTGACCTTGACTATACTGATTTGTGTTAAAATTGATCAAATTTGTCATTAGAGAGGTGTCAGTGAACCTCCCTATAATATGGGATTTAAATAACTGCCGGCAAACTATATTAGGTACTTCACTATTTCAAAAAGCCAACAAAAGCTAAACCTGAAATCTCAAGAGCAGAGCTGACTTTTCAGTATAGACAGTAAAATACACAGCAACATCACAGCAGATATTATTGTAAGCTAACAACCACAAACGCTGTGTTAGCCACTGCCAGTTACAAGCTAACAAACAACATAAACGAGCTAAAAGATGCTAGCTACACCTCCCCTTCTGATATGTCTGTTAGCTGCTGATTTTTGGTGCACCACAACCTCCTCATCTGAGTCTGAGGCTCTCCAGTGCTTCCTCTAACAGAGAAAATAGAGCAGACGCTGACACAGCTGCTGCAGTCTGCAGACTGCAAGGCTCACTGCAAGCTCAGTCACTGGCTGACTTGCACTGCTCTTTCCCCGGTCAACCTAGTACGCGTGCAGCGGTAAGGGGCGGAGGCCAGATCCAGAAATTTGCAGTAAGGGAGGAGAAGTAGATTCTCTTGCTTCCAGGCCCTTCTCAAAGTTTGTTCTTTACTTTATATGTAGAAAAGCCGTATAGAATAAAACATTAATCATAGCAGAGCAGCTTTACCTAATTTAAGAACTGACAAAAGACAGATTAAATAAAAATAGTCAGATTCAAAGCAACATAGGCCGAGATATCCTGACTTGGTCAAGCTGAGAAAACCAACATAAACTAAACACTAGAAGAACAATCAAACACTAAAAGCATGATCAATTATGAAATGTTCTGGTGGTAACAGACCTGTTTAAGCTGTTTCTGTTCAAAGGTCAGATGATTTTATTAAATAGCATTAAGAGTTTTAACAGTGTGACCTGTATTATCTTTATGAACCCTTTGAAGCAGCTGATTAAGACTTTCCAGGCAGATCAGACCAGCCGCACATTAACAGCAGCAGCCACTGTAAAGAGTCTTATCAGTGCCAGTTTCAACACCACGCACACACACAGTCACCTGACTCAGCTGGTCTATGTCGTGACACTCAAGGTGAATGTGAGATACCAAGGAGGAACTAGTACAAACACTCGGACCTGGAGCCTGCCCACACACCCCCACACTTCCTCCTTCTGCTTTCCTGGTTTGTCTTCCCTTTGAAACCATGCTGACAGTGCACGCAGTTTCAGAGCTTTTTCTCTGCAGCCAGCTCCCCTCCTGCTGCAGAGAGAACTGCGATGAAACTAAAACAATGATGACACAGCAAAAAAAGACTTTGGGAGACACGCTGCTCTGCATAAATTGACTTCAGTTTAGCAAAGGTTGGCGGGTGACACTGTATCTTCCTGTGTTCGCTCTCTGAGCCAGAGCTCAGTCCCTCTGCGGCACAGCCTGGAAACTAGAGCTGTCTCCGGAGGACAGTGTCAGGTGGGTTTGGCCGGGAGTGGTGTTACCAACATGTCAACTGAGTCCAAGTTCTGTGTTGTTTTTTATTTTCACTAACAGCAGGGCCTGAGGGATGGTGATGTCAGTCAGTTAAGCATTTAAATTAGTGTGGATCCCCAAAGGATTTCCTCTATCTAGTAACACTCTCTGGTTTAAACTTCCTCCGCTAACACTTGGGTCCATGACAAAACATATTCATGCTATATTTCCCTGCAAACTGCTGTGGATGCGGATGGGTTATTAGAGGCCCCATCAGTATGTTCTGGGTTACCTTTCCTCCAGTGCCACCATTAGGAAATTTTTCCCTCGTACATAACAAATCTGAAATTCAAACAGACGAACTAACATTACATTTTCGGTGCCTATTCCTGCTTCCCAGAGGATTATCAATTTCTATTAAGAACACTCCATTAGTTTTCCTTTTAGGTGGCCCTCAAGGCGGAAATGGCTCAAAAAGGTGGATGATTCACAAAGTCAGTGCAAAGTGAGTTGTGGGTATTTTGGTGCAAATAGTCTTAAAAGATGCAACAGTTGTCTCAGAACTGCCCGTTTCTGGCAGGTTGCAATGTTGCAATCTGGTGATTTTTATCTCTCTGAGCAACAAGAGCACAAAAATACTTGAAGTGAATGTGCAGCAGCAACTATATAATGCTTAAGATCTAATCTAATCTACGAATGTAATGGAGCACTAGAGGAAAATTTAGGACAGTTTAGGTTATTTGGATTCATTGACTTTAGTATCTGAACCAAATTTTGCAAGAAAATCCAGCTGAAAAGGTTGTCAGAATACAAAATGGTACATTTTGGTTGCACTAGAAGAAAGGTCGGTAGTATTCATCCTCTATGAATGTGTGCACAAATTCTGTCATAATCTATCCACTGGATAAGAGAAAACTTTGACCTGCAGGTATGCTGCAGGAAAAATCAGTAAAGTTCATCCTCTGAGGACAATGAATGTCTGTACAAATTCAATATCAATCATGGCAATCCATCCAACATTTGTTGAGCAATTTACAATATTGATTGAATAAGTTAATGGTTGTTGCTACAATCTCTGAGCAGAGTTGTGCTTCCTAAGTACTAGTGGCAGATCAAATTACACATAAGGATTAAGGCCTTGGTGGAAATATGCCCTGCTCCTCTTGCACTGAGCCAAGTTGTGCACACCAGAATTCATCTATTTTTACATCCTGAAGCTGCATAACTTAAAGATCAATATTCAAAGGGAGCCCTCCTCTTCAAACCTCACTAGACGAGCCGTCTGCATCAACTCCTCCTACACTGAGAAAGGTTTTTCTGCAGAGTTACGACTTCTCTGCTAAATAAGGAAAGCAAGTCGGCAGACAGAAGGATGTGTGTGTGTGTGTCATCTCTGAACAGGAACTAAAGGCAAACGCACCAGCTGAGATGTTGTAAGGCATGGTGATAAATGAGTGATTTCAACATAGGAATGTGAGCTCTGAAATCTAAGCGAGAAAAAACGGAGTACAGCCCTGAGGCTTCAAGCTTTAAAGACAACAAGAGCTAGCATCAGAAACAGCCACGCCCAACCTCTGAGCAGATGCTTCACTCTAAGAGACACAGAGACAGGGGACCTTACACAGAGTGTGAGATTTTTTTGTTCTCCTTTTCGTTTTGCTCACTAGGAACCATCGCAAAAGTTCCTACTTGACTTTTTTTCTTCTTCTTCTTTTTCTCGTTCTGTGATGAACACAAATGGGCTGCATGCAGACAGTGCTATGACTAATCAATGTGCTGTGCAGGGAATACACAGCAGATGTGATCCTTCATTAAAAAAGACACACACACACACACACACACACACAGAGAAGTGTTTTTAATTATGAATTTCTTGTTTCAGCAGGATGTAGATACTTTGGTAGGAGCCTTTGTTTTAATTTGAATGTAGTGACAGGTGGAAAATTAAATGTCGACTAGTTGGAGAATAGGGACTACAGTTTAAAGTAAGCTTCTGCATCTTCCCATTGTAATTCAGGAAACAAGAATATGTTTCACCTTGTAAAAACCACTCACAGGATATTGTAGGAGAGATTATGCAATGCATACACTGGTAAGTGCTTTGACAGTGTAGTTAGGCTACAGGGCTCAAGGCCAATGGGTGACTGAGCACAGAGTCTTAAAAGATTAGAGTTCTGCCAAGTCAAGCTGTGTGCCATATAGGCTGTTTAACCCGTCCAGAGACAGACTGCACAGGACACATACACCACAAAATCTAGACTAGTCAGCAACAGGACATTACTGGTAATGCTTAGTTAACAACTGGGATGGAAAATATAAAATAAAAGCTGCTCTTTACCTGTGCACATCCTCTTGAAGTCCTCGTAGTCAGCCCCTTGCCCTGCAGGCTGGATCACAGTGCCTTCATATTTAAACACAGCCCTGAAAGATGCAGAATACACGGTGCGTTATGACTCCATGTGTTATCCAGTCTCATGATCTGTTGATTCACAACATTAGCATTATGTGCTCATCAGGCCCATTTTTCAGAAAAAAACAATACACGAAATGCCTAAGACGCCCATGTAAAGGTGGGAGCTGTGTGAGAGCCATTTGTAAGTGTCACTACTATAACGTTATCCTCTGAATACAGGACAAAGGAAATTACTTCTGCCCCGCTGGGCCTGATAACTGCAGTGTGTGACCGCTAAATAGCCGGAATACAGATCAGCTAGATCAGTTGGACTCGGGGAAGACACTGATGCTTCATGCATTTTAGCCAATATTGTTTTAAATACATGCATTGGAATCAAGGGTTTCACGTATCCAATGTGAAACAATTCACGAAGCTTTGAGTTGCGGGCAAGCCCCTTTTTATGCCATTCTAGTGCGTATGCAGAGTGGGCAAGTCGAACTACGCCCGAATATCGAGCAATTTAAAGTTCCCTTAATTAAATACAGACGTTAATGAGGCATACAATACAGCCCATGACACTTTCTGTATATTTATGAATCTATCTTTAATTCGGCATGTATCTTGTTAGCTAAACTGTGCTTATTTAAATAAAATGTAAAGTTTTATAAAGGTCCGTCTCTTATTTTAGCCACCGAAAAGACGGCGCAGTGGGCGGTAACAGGCTATGCGAATTACATCGAAAAACTGATTGCTTGATGTAAATAATGACTATTAAGTGTTCATTATTGCGATGATGTCCACTGTTATATTTATGAAACGTTTAATTTTGCATATGTGCAAAGAAAAAAATACATTAGTCACATTCTTCAACGGAGTATGGATAAGTAACCATGCACACTCACCAATTGGTGTCCGTGTTATCGTCTCTGACTTGGTTGTAAGCCTCTCTGCAAGCCTCTTTATCGATCTGGGTCACCATTTTATGTATAATGTTAGACAGGAGTCAAACAGTCGAAGTCACGCCGTATCAGTCCAAATCAGACAGAGCTAGCTACACAGTGATGAAGCAGCTAACTTATACAGTTGAAGATATACGCCACAGAATTAAAACTGATAACGTGATACAATAGGCTTCACTCCAAAATCACGACCACTGCACTGGAACAATTGAGCCTGTCGGGTGTAACGGAAAAAGACGGCTCTTCCTCAAGCAGCTGGGTTTATTTCCTGGATATTGCTACTTTATGGGCGTTGGTGATGCTAGTCGATCAGGTTGCCAGCAGACAGACAGAGAAGTCCCCCAGACGCCGGATTCACCTTCTCCGTTTGAATGGTCAATGGTATGAGGGCCGCTGTCAAGGCAGCCGCGACATACAGCAACACTTTCCGACAAGGACTTTCAAAATAAAGTAGAAAGTGGTGAAGATAATGGCTTTAACAAAAACACTGGTGTGATATTAAACTGATTCACAAAACGTACATAAATGCAATGAAAAATGTAGCCATAGCCTTTGAATTCACCAAACTGGCGAGTATATCGGTAGTACTTTTTCTAATTTTCTCTTAAAATGTGATTCATTGTTAATAACCTATAATTTGTATTAGCTATATTTTAAGTTCTAAATTTGCAGAATTTGTTGTATATATTCAGTCAGTTATGGAAGAGTTATGGAAAAGACAAATTATTTGTTTTACATGATGTCATGATCCAGTTTTTTGCATAAATATACACCCTACAATGATGTGATTTAACATCACACACAAAAAATAAACAAATGTACTTTATTTTTGCATGATAAAATGTGATCTTGATTCACTAATGGATACACTGAATGGTTAATTATTCTATTGAAAAAAACACTGGAAACAATACATGGAAAAGGCAGGGAAATTAAGAAAGGCACAAAGCTTAAGATGTCAGTCCTTCTATCTGATAACAAGAAAGTTAAAGAATAAAAAAGTGTAGCAGGAATGGGGCACTATCTCAAAAACAAATCCTTAATACAGATGAGAAACAACTGCAACCGACAACAAAAGGTTATTTAATTGTAATTGTAAGTTAAATTCAACAAGTATATCTGTGACATCCTGTGAGAAATTACACATTGTTGGAGATCCAACTGTTGTTCTTTTATACACCAGAAAATGCTAAATACTTTTAATAAGACAATTCACTGTTTTATTCTGAAGCCAAATCAATAAACTTCCGGTTTTTACTTTGGCTACATTGTACAACTTACCCAGTGCAGAGGTATTGAAATCTACTTTTTTTCAACTGTTTAATTTAGATTAATCTAAATTAATAAGATTTGTCGCTACGGCTATAAAGTAGATCTATACAATACTGTACAGTATTGTGCTGCAACACATTTGCAATGCTTGTCCTTGAAACATTCTTAACAGTAGGTGGGCCTACAACACAAGACTGACACCCTTTTCTTCAGTACAATACAAACTGAACTACACAATGCCGTGCAGGGCGGGGGTTGCATGTGTAAACTACACCAAGTGGTGCATGAAGTTCAGAATTGTAGTATCAGTGAGTGCAGTAGGCAGTCCGCAGGACAGAGGTCAAAGGTCTCTTCCTTCCTCTGAGTCCAGCTCCACCGGCTCTCTGATGACTGACACTGATGAACCCAGATGGAGAGGACGACCACCACCTGACCGGTCTGAGGTCTGCAGCTCGGGGCTGTCTGTACTTCCTGCATTACATTGCCACCTGCTGGTCCACCATCAACACATCACACCTCCCAGGTTACATAAGAAATCAAAATCTTGTGTTTCCATCTTTAAGTATTATGTTGATGTAAAAAGTGCACACAAGTTGTGCAATAATAAAATGCTACTGACATTAGATAAGTGTTATTAGCATGAGAAACCATCATACACTTCAATAACTTTAATTCATTATTAAATTGATTGCTTGTGTCAATCACAATATCCACGTTGAAAACGGGTTTGGTATCAAAATAAAATAGCAAATAATAGCATAATGTTACATTTAAAAACAGAGACAGTAGTGCCCTTTCTTTATATTCATCTAAAACACAGTAAAATAATGTTCTGCAACAAATTTTCAACCTTAAAAAATAAAATTGCGAAATGAAACTACCACATAGTCCGTTTTGGGGGTTGTTATGTATATTTTATTACCATGAACATTCTTATTTATTTTTTATTTGTAATTATAATCGCTTCTTGAGTTTTTTTATGTTGTTTTTCATATATATTTTGCTGGAGTTTTTGCTTTGTTTTGTTGTAAGAAAGGGGAGTTTATTTTGAAAAACCTAAACCGGAAGCCGATTTGTTTATTCCGGGGACCTGAGGATATGCTACACTGTTCATCTCTTTTTCGTGGTCTAAGAAACTCTGTGTTTACAGAAATATGTCTCTGTAAGAAGTGAAGTGTTACAAAAGAGCGTTTTAGGGAAGCGGTCCAGTCGTGACGTCATTATACAGCGTCGCATGTTGGCCGTTTTCTCCAGAAAATACAGCTGCTTGTCCTTCTTGTGCTAACCTGCGGAAACAAGAGATGCTGCTGAATGTATCCCACTGTACTCAGATGCCTTCCGCTTCATGATACGTCCAAATGTAAGCGCTGGTGAGTTTATAACAATAGGAGCTTTTTAGGGCTTGAATCAAAAAGTGACAGAACTTCTCAGTTTGTTGTTTTTGACTGGGCTTTTTATTTAGCTAACAGTAAGCTATGAGGACCTAAGTACAAGCACAGAAAGATGTGCACAGTCCAGTTACATGAAGAATTCTTAATAAGGACACTTAGCTTTGCTGGTTCTTGTTCTGTGACTGTGAGCGATAATTTAGTAGGATAGGAGGTGGGCACAACCAGTGAGGACAATATCTCTATTACTAATAGTGTGTGTGTGTTTGTGTGTATGTTAGATGATGCCTGCCTGAGGGAACATAATGGATAATGGCAAACCGAGTCGTGTGTGCCGGCCCCAGCGGATCAGTGAGTCTTCCAAGGTCAGTTTGTGAGTGTGTGTTTCAACAAGAGGACAGATCACAGTGCTGGGCCATGCTATCCAGACGGACACGTATACAAATACAATACAATGCAAGGTAGTGATCCATTTACAGGAAAGAGGTGAACATTACAGTAAGGACACTTAATCTCGCTGAGGCAAGACACTGTTTCAGAACACTATACACTATAAGCATGTCCAGAGTCACAGCACCTAAACCTAAAGAACTTTTCTTGTAAACAAACACAACTTTACTCCTGACTCTAGGTCTGCGCTCTCCGAGTGCTGTTCTAGTTTAGAAATGGTTTTACTAGAATGAAAACTGCTCCCTCAAGACCTTCAACAAACATGTTGTGTTGGCAGGTGTTCCGCTGGGTGGATCAAGCTGTGGAGGTGCTGCAGGGCCTCAACGAGCAGCGGCAGCACAGCCAGTTCTGTGATGTGGTGCTGGTGGCTGACAACCAGCGAGTCCCTGCTCACAGAGCCTTGCTGGCCGTCTCCAGCCCATACTTCCACGCTATGTTCACTTTGGGCATGAGGGAGGAACACCAGGAGGAGGTACATGGGATGATGCAAAGAAATGTTTCTATAAATGCATTCCTGTTACTGTCTCTGCATGTCTGACTCCTGATTAAAATCTGTTTTCCTCTTTCTGTTTGCAGGTGGAGTTGGTTGGGATGTCCTACATTGGTCTGAACGCTGTAGTGGACTTCCTGTACAGTGGAGAGCTGCCATTGGATGGAGGAAACATTGACTATGTACTGGAAGCTGCCCACCTTCTGCAGGTAGGAAACTGGTACTTTCTTTCACAATAATTACATTATACAGAAGAATTAGGGTGCATCATATCCTATTACACTGTATGTGAAAGAAAAAAGGATTACATCAGCTTCCCAAGTTTTTACACAATGGAATCACTTACCTTAGAATCACTTAACCCTGCTGTTGTTCAGGTGTGGCGAGTGGTGGATTTCTGCTGCCAGTACCTGGAGAGGGAAGTGAGTGAGGACAACTACCTGTACCTGCAGGAGCTGGCTCTGCTCTACAGCCTGGAGCGACTCGACACCTTCATCGACCACTTCATCCTCACACGCTTTGCTACGCTGTCTTTCACCCCCGATTTCCTTCACAACATTCCTTTACACAAACTCACGTGCTACCTCTCCAGTGAACAGGTAAATATTGACACTAAAACACAGCAATCCCACCACAACACAACATGGGTTTCAGGGCTTAGATGTGGGTTATAAGAAGCCTCCATCATGAATATTTGAGCTCCTCTCTTCATCATCAGGTTCAGCATGACAGCGAGCAGGCGCTCCTTCAGGCCACCCTGCAGTGGCTCAGCAAGACTCCTGAGAGGACCGTCTACGCCAGACAGCTCCTCTCTTACATTCGCTTACCTCTGATGCCAGTGGAGGACCTGGTGGACCGGGTGCTGCCGGCAGTGCGGGCCCTGCTGACGGAGGAGGCCGGCTGCGAGGCCCTGGTGGAGGAGGCTGTGGCGTACCACGCCAGGCCCAGCGCCCAGCCGCTCCTGCAAACAGCACGCACCAAGCTGAGGGGCGGTGTGGAGCAGCTCCTGCTGATTGGAGGAGAGGTACAGAGGGGATGATGAAGAATCCTTATTTTTACAAACACTAAAATCAGAGGTAGCCTTTAACAGCAGTTGTACACTTTTAAATCTGTCTATAAGCTTTACTGTTTAATGAAAGGTGTCATGAAAGGACATTTTGGAAAAGTATTCATACCCCTTACTTGAGTAAGAGCACTAATTCCAAACTGTGAAAATGCATGTCCTGCATTCAAAATGTACTTATGTAAAGTAGTTAAGTATCAGCATCAAACTCTATCTTCCTCCCTTTCCTCAAGGTGTCAGAACGTGGAGAGGAGCTGAGCGCCAATGTTTGCCGACTGGACAGTGAAACAGGAAGTTGGGAGGTGGAGACTGAGCTGCCTGCCCAGCGGAGCCACCACTGCCTGGCAGTGCTGGGAGGCTTCATCTACGCTGCTGGCGGCAGCTCGTCCAGAGACAACGGTGGAGACGCTGCCTGTAACCTGCTGTACAGATACGACCCCCGCCACAACCAGTGGACCAGGGTACTGTTCCTTTGTTCTTATCAAATACTTCTCAGTTAAAAAGACATAAATAAAGCTTACACAGAACATTGTATTTGGATGTTTGTCTCAACTCAAGCACAAATAAAAGTGGCAGAACTCAAAAGGTTTCAGAGTAAAGGAAGATCTCCTTCCCCACAAGCTGCCGTTATTTATTCTTTTAGTTCTTGCTACCTGTTTGTTGTGCTTGTCTTTAAAGAGATAGTTTGTTTTCTTTAAAGTGGGGTTGTATTAGTTATTTACCCACAGTCAATGTTTTACCTGCAGTAGATGTTGGTTTGTTTATTCCCAGTTTGGAGAACCAGACACACAATCCAGACAGAAAACAAATGAATGTAAAAACGTATTTTGCCGTCCCAGTCTGCAGCAATACATTAATTAATTTCCTGCCTTGAGATTGTCATCTACTGCAGGGACTCACTGCATTGACTGTGGATAATTACCTCATACAACCCCACTTCAAATCCAAATCCTCCATCCCTTTAAACAGCTATGTAACCTGGACAGTGTGATGCTTTTCCAGGTTGCTTCAATGAACGAGCGGCGAGTGGATTTTTACCTGGGAGCAGTGGGAGAGTGCCTGATCGCAGTGGGTGGGAGGAATGACACTGGAGCTTTGTCCTCTGTGGAGGTTTACCGTCCCGCTGAGGACTGCTGGTCCTACGTGGCAGGACTGCCCAGGTATGAACACGTCACGTTACCACTGCTGTTTCATGGAGGATAACTTCGGTGGCTGCTTGTCATTCTACCAAAGCTTGCCAGCTTTTTGTATCCTTGTCATAGTTGTTCATTTTTTTCTTAATTTTTTAACAGTGCTACATTTTGTCTTTTCTAGGTTTACTTATGGCCATGCTGGGACGGTCCTCCGTGGTGTAGTGTACATCTCAGGCGGTCATGACTATCAGATCGGCCCGTACCGCCGAGATGTCCTCAGTTACGATCCGTCTCGGGACAGTGAAGTGTGGGTGGAACGCCAGCCCATGTCTCTGGCCCGGGGCTGGCACTGCATGGCCTCCCTCAACCACCTCATCTATGCCATCGGGGGCAGCGATGACCACGAAGAAACCACGGAGCGCTTCGACATCCTGCGGGTGGAATCGTATGACCCGCGCAGTGGCCAGTGGACCCAGGTGGCACCGCTGCTGCTGCCCAACAGTGAGGCGGGGCTCGCAGTCTGGGCGGGGAGGATCTATGTGCTCGGGGGCTACAGCTGGGAGAGCATGGCGTTCTCCAGAGCCACTCAGGTGTACGACCCAGACAAGGGCTCATGGACTAGAGGACCAGACCTGCCAAAATGCATCGCAGGGGCCTCAGCATGTGTGTGCACTGTGAAGCCTTCAACATCATCAACCTCTCCAGAGAAGAAGAAGATGGGACAAGGGAGAAAAGGAAGATTATACCCCACATAACAACACTGATGAAGGACTCTCTCTGTCTTAAGGACTTGACTTGTTTATTTCTGATGCTAAATCTTTAACTGAAGATAGGGGGGCTGCCCCCAACGAAGAATTTCCATAATCAAATCTTTTTTGGCAAGTCTTTCCTCGAGTCGACTAACTGTCAAATCTTTTTCCTAATAAAGTTTCGGTGTGGTCTTCATCTGCTTCAAGGTTGGACGTGTTGTGTTCAGAGATGTTCTTCTGCAGACCTTGGTTTAACGAGTGGTTATTTGAGTTACTGTTGAACCAGTCTGTTCATTCTCCTCTGACCTCTGGCATCAACAAGGCATCAAGGCTCACTGGATATTTTCTCTTTTTGGACCATTCTCTGTAAACTCTAGAGATGGTTGTGTGAAAATCCCAGTAGATCAATAATCAGACCAACAACTATGCCACATTTAAAGTCACTTAAATCTCCTTTTTTCCTCATTCTGATGCTCACTTTGAACTTCAGCAGCTCATCTTCACCATGTCTACATGGCTGAATGCATTGAGTTGCTGCCATGTGATTGGCTGATAAGTTATTTGAGTTAATGAGCAGTTGAACAGGAGCATTAGTGAATTCTAATGGTTTTGTGTTTGCAAATAAAACAATTTTAAAAAAGCTAATTTAATTCCCCCCAGCGTCGCAATCCACAGACAAAAGCAAAACAACACAAAGGTGAAAAAGTGAGAGAAAGAGCCATCAGCTGTTTGTAGGTGCCTCCCACCTCTGCATGGGTATCATCACAATAATTGTCTCATGAACACTCAAACAAAAGGCACATGGCAGCTTTCTTTTGGATTACACCTGTCTACTTAGTGGAAATGAGATAGAAAAAATAAATCACTGCTTTTTTACAAGACTTACACTTGAGTTACATACTGTATGTCTGAGCATTAACGCTACACACACTTTTTCAGATACACAGTATGTTTGATCAGGTGACAAGTGTGGAAGGCCACATCAACCAAAACAACCAAAACAACAGGGTTAGTCCCTCATAATCCTCATTCCAGCTCCAAGGACAAAAAGTGTGCTAGACATTGTAACCGCTGCCTCTGTACAGAACTACATTCATTTAAATTATTGTTTATGTGTTATTCAATTAGTATATGACATGTTTTAAAGCCTCATCTGTTACATACTTAAAGCACAAATTCTCACTGAATAATAGTTTAATGCTTTTTTAACGTCCTTCCAGCAATTAACACACGTATACAGAATGTATGTATTAATAATATAATGTGCTCAGTATTGTACATTGTAATAAATCAAAGTATTTCGGAAATATTTGTTTGACTGTGCATTTGTAAGTCTTAACCTGTCAAGTTGCCTTTACTGAAAAAATGATCTGATTGTGTAAATACAGACAGACAGAATTGCATTCATAACAGGCAAACATTATAAAAGTAAGCACCTCAGCTGAATCGTCTTCAGATTTGTCTTTGCATCACATTCTATGATTATACTGATGTAAATAAGGCAGTGCTGGTACAGTGTGTGGGACAGTAGGTAGACTTATGCAGCAGGCTGCTGCTGTTGGTGTTCATGGCCTCTTCTCTCCTGGCAGCCTCACACAAAGGGGTAGTAGGGATGAGACTTGACTCTGAGAACAGAACAACAGTCACACACTGTAAAGAGCTGCACCATGCAGGAGACCACTGCTGTGTGTTGACTTACTCAGGAAACGTGAAGGCCCTCCACGCTCGGTCAAGACCTTTTAGCTCTTTCATGTCCTCTTCAGTCAGGCAGAAGTCAAAGATCTGCACAAATATTGAATCTGATTTTGACAAATGCATTTTATAGACAACTTTATTCATTCTTCTTCTCCTTGACAATAGTGTTTGTGGTTCTTGCAAGACAGTTAGAAAAACTTGTATAGTGAAATACTTTGGGCTGTAATGCTCATTTGGTCTTTTTGCATTGACACTGTGTTCCTATTACATCAAATACTTCTTGATATAATAATTAATGTGGATACAACACCGGCTTTATGCAACATGAGAGGGGTTTTTTAGTATTAGAACTATTGTAGGGTTTTAAGTCTAAATGAATGAATGAATGTTTTTTTCAGGTTGTTCTGCTTAATGGCCATTTGTTAAGTATATTATAAAATAAACCAATAAAGAAAGGACAGGTTGTTTTTCAAAAACTGAATTTGAACTCGGCCCTGTTGAGCCGCAGCTGTTAAAAGCAAGTGACAAAGTGTGGTTTCCCAAAAGCAACTAAATAATGCAAACATCCACAATCTGTTAATGTCCATATGAAATATTGAACGATGTCTAATGAGCAAATGAGCAGCGTGGGCACTAAAGAAAGTGGGATAGAAAGAGAAAGAGGATAAAGAGGAGAGCTTCTACCTTTGTGTTTTCAAGGATGCGATGAGGTTTGTCACTCTTAGGGATGACTGGGATACCCTGCTGCACATGGTACCTCAGCAGTACCTGGGAAAAACACTGTTAATAACAAAGGAATACACACACACACCTGCACATATATAGGATACACACTGACACTGACCTGTGCAGGGCTGCGTCTGTGCTTCTTGGCTACCTCTGCCACAACTGGGTCCTGTAGGAGCTTAAGTGGATCCGTTTCTCCTCTGAGCCTAAAACAGGACAAGTAAAAAGACCAGAGCACAGAACTTTACTGGACTTTAAGTCTTTAATAACTGAATGAATTGCTTTTCATTTTGCTAACATGGAAATTTTCCGTGCCACATTAAAATCAGATTCCAAAATAGAAAATAAAACTGAAATGGTGGATTTGATTTCAGCAGTGTCCAGCTAAGGGCAGCACATCCTGGCATCGCTTAATACAAAGCACTGTGGCTTGATGAGAAGGTGCAAAAGGCTTTTTCCTTTTTTGAGATAAAAATGCACGGTCAGTGACTATATGAACAGCTGCCTTTCACATTAACACTGTTTCCTGTGGTTTGAGGAAGCGACTAGTGACTGGACATGTGGTAACCTTAGTAACTGATGTCAATAATGTTTAGCTGTACAATATCGATGTCTATATTACAATTATTAGGGCCCAAGCACTGAGTGGTGCAAAAGCTCTATTGTTTCTCTCAGGTTTATCATATCATGAAGTGATGAGAACTTGTTTGTTTAAAGGGACAAAAGCATAAGAACTACGAATATCCAAAAAAGTCACATCACAGACATTACCATTCACTCAACCATACTCTGGATTTTGACCTTTTGTTAATCACCAGTCTGAGCCAGTGGAGTGTGTGAGTGATGCTGTGTCTTACAGTTGTGTGGGTCTCCCCGGTGAGCCAAAGGGACTGTAGGCAGTCAGGGCGATGTTCTTGGCTTTACAGAACTCTTTCATCTCTGGCTGCACCAGATAAGGATGCAACTCGATCTTTGGAGGACATAACACCAAAAAATAAAAGCTGAATACATAATTATCTAGGAAGAGCTTCATTCATTTCTGAACATGGATTTATAGTCAGCAAATGAGCAGGACCAACATTTTGTCGCAGGAAGTTCTCCCTACACAACAATGTGTGTTCATGTTAAAGAGCATAAGCTGAGACAGCACCTGATTGACAGCAGGGGGCACCTTGCACAGAGCAAGAAGTCTCTCCAGCTGCAGGACGGTGAAATTGGACACACCGATGCTCTTTACCTTCCCTGAGGCTTGCAAGGCCTCCATCCCCTGCAAACACAACAACAGACAGTAAACACACCT
>CAFUXE010001340.1:67499-81336 GCA_903364295.1 Serranus cabrilla
TCAACCTTCAGGCCAACAGGGAAATGCACAAGGTAAAGATCCAGGTAGTCCAGCTGGAGATCATTCAGGGACTTATCCAGGCACACAGGGATGTCCTCTGGGGCAAAGTAGGTACACCACAGCTATAAAACAAAATGGTACAGAGCAGGAAGGTCAATAGAAAGATCATATGTTGCAAACAAAATATAAGGCAGCATTTAAAAAAAGAAAAGGAAATGACAAAGAAATCAATGTATAACATCATCTAAACATGGTACTTTTTTTCTCTTTTTTCATCTTTTAGTAAGATAAAGAACCCTGTATGGTTCAGTCTGCCCGTTTTCAAGCATAGCATGATTTTAAAAACAAATATGAAATCCCCCCTCCTCATGTTAAACCCTTGCCTTGCTGGAACACCTGTTCTCCTCAGCACCCACCTTACTGACAATGAACAGGTCCTGGCGCCTGATGATGCCCTGCTGTATCTTGGAGCGCAGAGCCTTGCCGATATCAGCCTCATTGTTGTAGATGTGAGCGGTGTCTATGTGGCGGTAGCCGGCTGCAATGGCCGTCTCCACTGCACCCTGGATTGAGGTTTGGGGAAGATGGGAGGACTGCAAGATATGTAACAGGGTTAAATGTGGGCCCTTTCTTTTTTTTAATTTATTTATTTATTTTTTTACATCTCCACCACTGTGGACTTCATTAAAACCATTCAAATCTATGCTGTTACACTTTCCATGCATTAAGGAGTAAGTAATCATTATATGATCATACTTATACTGATAACTCTTTTACTGTTGTGGTAGAAGTTAGGGAGTTACACAAGAAAGTTAGTGAGATACGAAAGTCTAAACCACTGTTTGTTAAATATTATTCTACCGTCAGCAGCTGGTTACAGTTCCATAGTTAATGTTAGTGTAAATTAAATCAGAGTGTATCTTCGCTAACTATTGACAAGAAAGCAAATCAGCTTGTTTCACAAACTAGTCCTTTGATATATGCAGCCTTATTTGACCTGGAAGACAAATAATCTGCCAATCTGATTTCCTCCCTAGGCAAACTTTACTTAGTAAACACTATTTTACCTCAAATACATGAATGTGCAATGCATTATTAACAGTATTCATTTCCAGCATTATACAAGAAGACAAACTTATAATAACAAGACCGTGAGCAGTTAATGAATGTTCAGGCTACCTTCCATGTCCCGAGACCCAGAACTGGCATTCGTGAGCCATCATTCAGCTCTATGGTCCTGGCCACCTGTGTGTCCTCCATGCAGAACATTTAGCCAGAGCAAGACAAAAGCAGCAAAATGAGATACTCAGCACACAATGTGACAAACACTCTCAGAACTTCCCCTCAAACTGCAACTGCTGAGTCAACGTCCTTCCTTTTTCTTTGCTGATATTTCTTCTCTATCTAATGTGTTTCTTTCCTTCTCTCTCGCGCTCTCTCTCTCTCGCTTCTACCCCTGTTAGTGTTACTTTCTCTCTCTTATATCTCCCTTATCAGTCCAGTAGTTAATTATTGGACAAACACAAAGTACTTCACCACCAAGTAATAACGTGTTAAGTCAGTAAGTGAGGAGGAGCATGTTGCAAAGGTCACTTTTCCTCATGGGGGTAGCAGTGCACACATATAAACATACACACAGACAGACAGGGTCATATTGTAAGAGAGAAATCTGCTGTAATGTTTGAGGTCCAACATTAGATGGTAGTGTGTCACTGTTCTGGGCAGCTACGGTGCAAATTCTGTAGACATAGATTATTTCCCCCCATTTTCCAACATTTGTTATAGAGTTATGTTGAAGTGCATTTGTTTTGTAGAACAGATAGGAGAGTAAAATCCTTTTAATGAAAGAGTGAGCACGTACATGGACCTTTATCTGTTCAGAAATCACAGTCTGCAAGCAGTTAGCTGCAACCACCTCACAGAAAAAGGGTACCTAACTTACTTTTACACAGAGTTTTATAATGACAATGTGTAACTATCTGATTGGTCTAAACTGTTGGGGCAGTACTGTGGTTTTAGACTCAATCCGCCCATTACTAGCACCCAGGCTAACTCCTTAGCCTCTTGGTGCTACAGCTTTCCCGCCCTGCGGAAGGAAGACAGCTAACCCCACACTGCCCTTATTTGGCTTTTTCTATCTCGTGTCTGAGGTCATCTTCTCCTGGGTTTATGACTTTGATGTAGCTCTCAATGGGCTTCTTGTGCTACATCTGCCTTCAGATGTGTAAATATGTGTAGGGGTGTTTATCTGTGTGTGTCTCTTGAAACAAAGTGTGTGCGCTGCGTACTGACTTGCTCAGTACTTTGTGTCTTGAAACTCTGTTATCTGTGTGTTGGTGCCTGTTGGTATGTGTGGCATAATTAATCTGTGTTTCAGGCTTTGTGTGGTATATACTTTAAGCAGCATTTATTACTAGTGTAATAATGTAGATAATTGCAAATTTCTTTTACCAACAGTCATTAACAGGCAAAACAGGCAACGAGAGCCACAAGTTCATTGTTATCCATTTGGTGTATGATACAGCTCAATATGATTATTAAAAATATGATTGCTGTTGGTGCCCGTCTGGCACCAACAGCAATCCCACATTCAAAGACACTTAAATCACCTTTCTTCCCCATTCTGATGCTCGCTTTGAACTTTTTACATTGCTGCCATGTAATTGGCTCACTAGGTATTTGCGTTAATGAGCAGTTGAACAGGTGTACAGGCTTCACTTAGGCACAATGGTGCTTAGAGTTAATGCAAACATTGACAGACTCACAATGATAATATAACATGCTGTTGTTTAGCAGGTATAATGTTTACCATATACGCACACATGCCTCATCTTTTTTAACCAGGGGACATGTATTAAAAACAGATCACTTGATAAAATTTACATTAGCTAACAGCAAAAAGAACCCTGTTGAAAAGCTACAGACAGGGGACTCATGAAATAAATGGAACAGCATTAATTGTCAAGACATTTCACCTCAAATTTCAACCTCTTGGTGTTGCTAGAGGACAGGCCTGGAATCACCAAAGTCTTTAGGACTCTAGAAACCTTGAATGTCAATACAAAAGTTTGTAACAATTCATCATGTAGATGTTGTGGTATTTCACAGAATAAGCCAAAAAAAAAAAAATCAGTTTATAGAGACTTTGATATCCAACTAATTGCTACTAGAGAAATGTTGCCAAATGTAAATCACATATGTTCATGGAGGAGCCCAGGTCAGATAGACTCACAGTCAACAGGGTGCGGTGAAAAGATCCATGTGTGTACTCTTCATTTATAAAGTCACATGTTCAGACATTGAGGAAGTTACATAACAATAAATACCCGACAGAAAGTAGAAGAGAACGGGAGGACATAATGAAAGCATTGGGTATGTTGTACACATGATTCAACCTCTTTTTGATGAATAATAAAGTGTTGTTTAAAATCAGAACCAATGTAAAAGCATTTTGAAGTTCAGCATGTGTAACATAATCTAGGCTACTGTACACAGTACAGTGTTTTTATGGGTCTCGTGTTTTGTGTGAAAAATGCTTCATTCTGAGAGTCATGTCAAAAGGATTTTATTCAGCAACTATTAACAAAACTACTACATCCAATTTTGTGTCTGTAAAAATATATATATATATGATTCAATATGACACAATTAACATACAAACACTATACAGGGAATGTTCTGCAAGGAGCATGTCAATGCAGTCACAACAAAGTTTTTTTTTAAGCAAAAGCAAAGTATGCAGAAGATTATCAATCCATAACGTTCATAAAAATGCCTATTCATAAATTCACTTCCTCTAATTGTGACAGCAAAGCAGCTAGCTGATGTATGCACAGTCTACAATCCTGCAGTTAATACCAAACAGGTTACATTACATAGATATACAGAGCATTATACAAATTATATAAATACACAAGAACAAGTAAAGGTTAATATAAGTTGCTTGTATAAAATATAAATATTAGGTTTGCTTATTTCATAGGGTTTACATCGAAAATTACATCATCAGATGGACCATCAGATATGTGGCTGTGTCCAAGCTTTTTGTCGAGTTATGACAATATTAACACAGTTTTGACATCAGATTTCAACATCTCTAACTTCATATTATATTGGAAAACAATTTCAAAGCGGATTCCAGTTCAGTATATGTGACTATAGGACAGATATTCTTTTCTTTGGTCTTCATGGGGCTCAACTGGTCCAGCTCTGCTGCATCACTGGTCCAGATCGTTGCTGTCACGGCTGCGGGGTCGATAGTGGCGCTGGCAGAACTCCCTGATCCGACCACAAGCCTCAACCATCAGCTCCTCTGGCACCGTCACCACAATGCGAAAGTAGTTAGGAAATTCAAATGCCTGCGAGGGAACAGAATGTGCTTATTCTCAGCTATGAAAGCTATAACATACATTTTTTTCATGTATTATGAGTGTAGGTGTGTGGACAGATGTATGGATCAATGGATTAACAATAACAAGTGTCTTACTGAGGCAGGCAGACAGAAGACAGACTGCTCGGTCACCAGCCGTTCAGTAAAGTCCACGTCGCCCTTAAAATCTGGAAAGTGATCCATATCAATCCCCACCTGGAAAATGTGCACATACAAACACACGTCCTCTCATAAGAACCATAAATATATATTCAAACATCCCATAATATAATGTGATAGAGTGATGAAAGTTTGGATCATGAATCAGCTGTTACATTTTAAGATGTGATTCTTTTTCCTGTTAAATTACACCTGCTTAAGCTTCATAACAATACAAAATTATAATGAATGACTCATTCAAAATGGCATATTCATTAAATTCAGTTGATTTTAAAAAGATGATAAGCTTCGAGATAAAATGCTGAAATGTCACAGCTGTCTTTATAGAGGTAGTTTATAGGATTATTGGGATATTCACATTTCAGGTGGCAACCAGTTCTGGAGATTGTTGTAATATATGAACATAAACCACACAGACTTTTAGTACTGACCATGAGGTACATGGCTCCTGAAGGCATGACAGGGTTCAGGCCAGGGACGGTGCACAGCTCATTGAAACAAATCTCAGAGTTTGACTGAGGAAGAAAAACATAAACCAACCAAGACATATTATGATACATATTAATGTAAGTCTGGTATAAAATAGATACAACCAGTAAAAATGATATGAAATAGCACTCGTTGTTCTTGTTTACCTTCAGAAAGCTGATGGTTTTGCTGTAGAAGCTCTGAGGTGTGTTGTTGAGGATGCTCTCCAGGGCACCCTGGACGATACTGCAGGCTCCCAGAATACGTTGGCTCAGTTTCACCAAACCCTGTCGTATCTGGAGGAAACATGCTACATGTGTCAATTGGGTAAATGCAACAGCAATGTATTGAAACCTTACTATTCTCTCTAGGCAAGGCAAGTTTATTTGTATAGCACAATTCAACAGCAAGGCATTCAAAGTGCTTTACATCAAACATGGAAAACAGAAAAAGCAATAAAATCAACGTAGAGAAACACATTAAAAATAAAGTTAAAGCAATTATATCAACAGAAACACAATTAGATTAAAATTTATGTCAAAGCAATAAAATTTAACATAGAGAATCATATTTAAGTGTAAAGTCAAATTAAAGTTACAGTGCAATGAGATATCATTAAAAACCCTAAGATTAGATTTATTTACTCTATGCTGATGGAAGAATGTATTTTTAAAAAAAAGCCTACATACCTCAGATCCAAATACATCATTTCTGTCATGGATGAGGATCCATCCCAACCTCCAACCTGGGACCAGCCAACGCTTAGCCAAGCCGCCGCAGGCAAGTATAGGAACATCACTGCTGAGAGACGCCATGGTGGGGCTGCTGACACCTGGGTAAACCTGGGGACAGGCGCAGGTACAAGATGTTCACATGGCAAAAATGTCTACAGTCACAGCTCACGGGTCACCATTATGTTACACAGGTTTATGCACCTTCNNNTTTTTTTTTTGTATAAAGTGAATATGGCTATGTGTTAACAAACAGTTGCTTAATTGTCATTCAGTGAATGTATATAACTGTTATATCTGTTATTTAACTGTTTTGGTCTTGTGTTGAGAGCGGTGAGAATGAACCACAACAGTAAGGTTCCAGACCAAAACCAATGCATTGTATCTGAAAGACGCTAAAACGCTGCTTACAAGTGAAAGTAACTGCAGAGTGAGGCTGTGGTTTGCTATGGGGAAGGGGTGATGGTACATTAACCACAGTCAGCAATGCACCACAGAAAGCTGGTTCTCATTACAGCCATACATTACTGTCCATGACGCTGTAAAGGGAACTGCCCCGCGTCCTATTGGCTAGACTCCTGCCATGAATGACATAACAGCAATGTGTACATCTGAAAAGTGCCTGCATTGTTCTCCAGCTAAAAACGTTTTTGGCTTGTGTCTGTCTGACCTCACTTAGCATGCAGAGAGCCGCCAACAAACAACGTTTTACCTCAGTGTGAGTAGGATTATATAAAAAAAAAAGTTCAGTAAAGAGAGGTACTTTCGGGTAAACATGGAGCTGTTGGCAACTATATCATTTCTCGCCACTGGTTACGTAAAATGCATGAATCAAAAGCGTTGAGATGATAGTATTTAGTTGTGCAAGATTATAATAATAATGAGAGTACAGAGAGTACCTAGACTGTGCAGATGTGTGTCGTAAGGCCGGGTTTTATTGCTGAGGGTCAAATGAAAGGAGAGGGTCAGGGGTACAATGCCCCACTGACTGAGCCCTGCTCGGCTGCTGCAGTTTGCAGGCACCGGGCCCCATACACGCCTACCACTCATGTCATAAAGGAAAGGCCCCACCATCCTGCTCTCCGCCCACCACACGCCCCCATTCCTCCTCTTTTTCAGCGGCACCAAAACCAGACATCGGCATTAATTGCAAACACATGCACCCCAAAAAGTGCAAAGTCATTCTGGTCTTTTTCAATATGTATTGGTCAGATGGCGGGGGTTTGTGGATGCACCCAACAACCCCAACTCGAAACTTTTCCACTCGCACCAACTCCTGCAGCACATTTCAAATTCATTCTGCTGCCTCTGCTGCTTTACTGATATCTGAACTGATCTTTTTCTTATCTTTACAAATTAACTGCAATGAAGCTCATCATTCACAACTCACAGAGTTTACTCTTTTAAGGATAGATGAACAAATAAATAAACATATGTCTTGCAAATATATAATAAGTAGGTATTTCAACACATGCTTCTGTTTTAGCTAGGAGACATGTATTGAAAGAAATCACTTGGTACAATTTACATTAACTAATAGATAAGAGAAAAAAATCTGAAAAAGAAATCTGAAAAAACTGAAGAAGAAACAACAGGAAGTAAACATGATGTTCCAGCCAGGCTTAGTAAAATGTAGTTCTCGTAAGAAATTCCTCTCAGGACTATTCAGAATGTGGAACGCTTTACTTAACTGTAGTCCGAATGAGTTAACCCTGTCTGTAGCTTTACCTGCTGGTAGTATATGGCCACTTTACTGTACTCTCATGAGCTAGTTTTGTGACCTTCCTGTTATCCTTCCCCTTTAACTTTTTCTTTATCACCATATCAGAATGTTACCTAGTAGCCCAGTCACCAGAAAGAAAATTGACTTTTACTTTTCCACAGAAAAGTAAAAAGCCAACAGATGTTGATATGAAACATTTGTCACACTTGTATGTATGAGACCGTTTTGACATAGTATAGCCACTTTCACAATTCACATGAACCAGCCAGTACGTCAAAGAATGACGCCAAAAGGTCCTCTCACAGCATCGGTATGTTATGAGCAGGAAATGACAACAGGAGTCAGCCATGTAGAGATTTAACGTAACCATGGTTTGCAGAAACATCTGCCTCGGTGGAAAACTACTGCAACATTACTCAACACTTAACCTTATCTCTACTTTTTTATTGAGACAATATAATATATATATACATGTATATACATGTATATATATGTGTGTGTGTGTGTGTGTGTGGTTGTGTAGCTGTGTGTGTTTCTACACACTCTAGGTACGTGTGTATATCTGTGTACATGTTTGCATGACCCTCAACTAAAGTTTGACCAGTACAAACTTTCAAGGCCAATGCTTTGGACTCATTGTACCTGCGAAAGTTGTTTTGTGATAGTCAACATTTAAATTTGGCTCAGACACAGTCTCTTTGCTCTCTGACTCGATCCCAGTACATTGGAGCTGATTGGAGCAGCGAGGCTCAGGAGGTAGAGGTCTGTCTAGTCAAAGTCTAGGAACTTAAGGTTTGATCCATGGCTCCTCCTTAAGCCAGGCACTGAACACGTAACCACTCCTGGAGAGAAGGTTGGCATCATGCAGAGTGCACAAAAAGTCAATAGAAAGATGTCAGTGTGTCAAACAGACATGCTTTTTGAATTGAGGTGCTGTAAGGACGAGCTCCTTAATGTGAGCTGAACATTTTTCATCTTGATTGAAATTGGCCCTATCACAAGGCTGTATGACTCCACTGCAGCTTCAACTAATGATTGCAAAGCCATTAGCTGTTTGGGCTCAATAAATGCAAACTGCAAAAGCACTCTAGTGTTAAATGTCACACTGATAATCAGTCTGAATACACCTCACTGGTTCTGAGGAAGAGATGTTGCTGCAATATCGGAGATGACGCAGAAATTAGGGATGCAGTGATCCAATTTTTGTCTTTTTTGCTACCAGCTCTGCAGCTGATTGACCTACCATAATATTCTGAAAATGAAGTTGTAACATTTTGAAAAAAGTAATAATATTATGAAAAGGAAACACTCTTGTAAGATACTATTTGACGTATGTTTGCTGTTCACTCGTCCATCATGTGAAAGACACCACTCTGATGAAATGCTATAACCCTGGCACACGGCCCCTGCTTGCCCCTGCTGACCTCCATGCTGCCTGCTCATCCAGCGTACCCACCTTACTGGTTGCTGCTTCCAGGCCTTATTCACAGCACATGGCCCATAATCCCCCCTGTGCTGATGTGGAGTTGTCCACCCAACATTCAGAGCCAGGGCAAATACCACCACAGGAAACCCCTGCTGTCACTGTAGTGAAAAATGTGCCTCGCTGGTGTTACCGAGGGCCAAGCCCTGTGGTTGTACTCACCATATCGTTGTAGATTTCATCAGCCAGAATGGGAACGCAGTGTCTGGAGGCCACTGAGAAAAACAAAATGTGTTAAAGCAGTAGGTCAAATATTCTCCTCTGCCTTAAACTGTTATGCAAATTAAAAACCTTTTGTTTTTCTGCTAAAGGACTGCAGCTAACCTTTGAGGATTTTCTGCAGGTGCTCCTTGCTGAAGACTGAGCCACAGGGGTTGGATGGATTGGTAACTATGATACAGGATGTCCTCTCGTCAACCAGGCTCTCCAGGTGTTGCAAGTCAACCTCCCAAGACTTCTCTGGCTGCAAATGAAAGATGTCAGGGTGAGGGCAGAAACTTGATGGTGAAGAGAAGAAAAAAGTAAAGAAAAAGTGCTATACTGTCTGTCTGTCATTGCAATGTGATACTTTTTTCCTCAACAAATGTAATTTGGAAAAAAAGAAACTTGATGGTGCATCATAATAAACCAGTGTCTGGTTTTAAGTTGGTGTAGGAGGGTGAATGGTTCCTCACTCACTTCTAACTAACCGTGTATTTGTAAGTCTCTCAGCAACATTCGCTGCAGTTGCATCTCTCCACATCTTTATGCATTCATGAATCCTCCTCCCATCAGTGGCCTCATTCACACATCTCTCGTCCTATGATCATTTACTTGGTCTGTGGTATGTTGAACATGTGGAATATATCTTTGTTTGGTGGAGAAATGAACTTGCTGAACTACAATGAATGCACCACCACTGATTTACTACATTTTAATGTGTTTGATGGCCAGTGAGTTGGATTTCTGTTTACTTATGTGGTAGAAATGTTTCAGTTCGAACTTGATGAACAGCTTGAGAGAGGGGCGTGTTCAGGTCATCCTTAACCACTAACTGTATACAGCTGTAGCTTTTTTTTTTAACAATTAAAACATTTTCCACTCATTTTATTCCAAGACAGAAAATCGCACAAAATGAGACAAACCCAAGAAATAACTGAAAGAAAAATTTGAATGCATTATCCACGTATTAATACAATAACTGGATAAATTATGCCCTCTAGAATTCTTCTGCAACATATATGACCAGACACCATGCAATTTTCAATTACACAATTAATCAGTCACTTTGAGGGGGCTTTCAATATTTGGGGTTGTATGTTCATTTGCCATCAAACCCAGATTCAGCTCAGAAGATATCTGTGTAGATCAGGGCATGTTTAGTGTTGCCAATGACACATAATTCACATATTAGATTTAGCTAATAAGCAAGCTGGTCGTCTATCTACTCAGGAAACAACTGGGCTTTGGTAACAGTAGTACAGTCATCCCTGCTGCTAATTTTCCTCAGTGGATTGCTGCTATATTGCAACAAATACAATCTCAAACTGCACAAAATATTTTGCATATGCAAAATCTTTTGTGCCATTACTTTTCGTCATGCAGATAAGCAAACACTGAATCAGGATTTAAGTCAAATCAAGACAAATATTTGTTGGCTACATTGCTGGTGTGGTTAATGGTGAAAGAGATTAATAAAGATAAAGCTTAGATCATATATTTCATAAAAATGGGGAAACTTCAAATTCCCTTTAGGAGTTAAATGAGAGTCTGTCTGCCTGAGCCCTGTGATAGTCTGGAGACTGATCCAGGGTGTACTCTGCCTCTCGCCTAATGACAGCTGGGATTGGCTCCAGCCCCACGCGAGTTTGGATAAGAGGTTAAGGATAATGAATGAATAAATGGATGAATAATGAATGGTTTCTATACCTTCTACTAATAAATAAACAAGGTACAATACTCTGATTTAGACAACATTCAAGTTGCTCTTGTCAATGTGCATTTAAAAACTACACCCCCTCTTTACCAAGAAAACACAGATACTTTTTATAGTGATGGCAAAAAGCACATTTCCCCAAAATGCTGAACTTTAAACACTGTGAATAAACAAATACTGCAGATTAAAAGGCAGGTAGAGTAAGTTTCTGTGTTTAGAAGAAAAAGACATTAAAGAGTATAAGTGGGTTGGAGATGGTACCTCCATATACTTACCAGCAGGTTGTACAGTTTGATCTCAATGCCCATGGAGGCTGCCAGAGTCTTATATAAGGAGAAGCCTGGGCATGGGACCAAGATGTTGTCCCCTGGGTTACACAGGACACTGATAACCAGGTCAATGGCCTGACTGCAACCACTGGTCAGAATCACATCCTGAGAGAGAGGGTGGTGCACTTTACTTTTCAGAGCATAGACAGCAAAATCTCATATCCCTGCTAAGGACAACACAATAAAGTCACTAAAGCAAGTTGACCAAAAGAGATCTAATCTGATCTGAAAATCAGATTTTAGGCCTATTTATAATTCATTAATAGGGATGAAAAAGCATGAATAAAAAAGTGTGTTAGTAAAGTTATGAGGTGTTTGCAGGATAAGCACCTCTGCCTCTAGTGGAGCCTCAGGGCAGCTGTAGAAGTTGGCTACAGCCTGTCTGCTCTTCAGATAACCTGCAGGGGGACACAGAGGAAATATGCATCAAAAAAGGGAAAAAAATTAGACCACACAGAGGTAACCAAATCATTTATGTGCCTCTACATTTTCTCCCTTTAGAGTAGGATATCATGTGACTGTTAGTGTTGCTCTGTGATTTACTGACATAAGACAATTTCACAATACAAGTTGCATGTAGAGCCACCTAATATAGCTGTAAAGCCACCAAAACAGCTCACCTCTGTGCACTTAAGATACTCTGTGCATGTTTGCTTTGTGTGACTCACCAACAGAAGGAGCATAGCCGTTGAATTTTTGGGAGTCTATGGCGTCTTTCATGGCCTGCAGCACGGCACCATCTGTAGGCAGATTTCCAAACACGGTGGGATCCCCTGGGGAAGCATCAGTCAGCAGTGAGAAAATGCAGAGATGAAGCATTAAAGAATCTCAGCAGTCAGTATCCCTCTACACCTGGATTTGTGTGTAGGAAACCATATATCTCCAAAAGTATATTTGCATTGCATGTAAGCAGCCCTCTCACCTATGGAAAGTGCAATCATGGGTTTTTCTGGGTTTGGAGTCAGCTTCATCCCGTCCACAATGGCTCTGATGGGATTGAGCGTGTTGTTGGCCATCTCCGAAGGCTTCACCTCCCATCTCTGCCTGCGGCTCTTGGGCTTGGCCGGATACAAAGTGCCCTTCACACTGACATGGTGGATGCCGTTCCCATGTAGGCCCACTCCCTTCCCATTGACCCCGTTCCCATTCAGGCTTTTGGCCTTGACAGTGGTTTTGCTGTGGACTCCATTCCCATTCATCTGAACCAAGTAAGACTTGTTTTCCATCCTGGAACTGATGAGGAAGAGGGACCATAAGTGTTGGAGCAGAAAATGCATTCACTCAAAACTGTACTTATGTTTCATCTTAAGGTACATTTTATGCTTCTTTATGCTTCTCCACTAAGGTTCAGATGTACATGCTGTACTATCTATCTTTGCTCGACAGAAAGTTTACCTTACACATTAAGATCTTAATCTGTAAGGTAAATCATCTTATAAAAAAATTAGCATAATCTTTTTAGCATTTAAACTGCCCAATCAATATGTAAAATACTTTATAAAAAAAAAAAAAGTAGCTCCCCTTCAACCAGCTACAACTTCCTTCCTAACATGTTTTCTATTGTTAACAATCCAATAACAGCATATGACATATATATATATGTATATTAATATATATCACTCTGAAATGGGTCATTCTTAATTACAAGTATGTATTATATTGTACTTGAGTAGAGGACATGAGTAATTCATTCCTCTACTGATGAAAAACTGCACACAACAAATCTTGCATAAGAGAAGAAGCACAAAAAAAATGCTTTTGATCACATCTGATCTGCATTTTAAAAGATTATTATCAGATAAAACATTGGGCAGATTTGCGATCATTCTGTTCTGGTTGTTACCATTTTCATAGAACCGACAGAGGAGAGATTAAGCGGCGTCGCTCATAAATAATGAGTTATGTAAAACACATAAATATTGTGTCAGCTTACATTAATATATCGGCAAAAACATCGGCAAAAGAGAAAATATTTTAAATGACATGCAACTTATTCATATTCCATCTGTTAAATACCAGTCATTTTAATGATAAAACAAAATAAAAGGTAATAATATTTTTTGTACTTACGTCATTAAATATTGAACAGAAAGTCTCTCCAAACAGCAGCAGGTTAGCAGCAGCGCAGGTTAATTACTCTACTTACACAAGATGAACAGTATGGGATGTTCTACGCCAGTTATATAGCAAGATCCCCGAAAATGGGTGTTGAGCCCTGCCCATATTTTCATTGGTGGAGACTGAGGTTTGTACCATTACACCCCTCTTACATCACTAATCAGAACCATACCTCAAGCCTTTAACGGTACCAATTACCAAACGGAGGAGGTGAAGGGGGGGCAGTGGCAGTGGGACGGCTGGACACCTCATTGGCGTCTCTACGAGTGCGTCATACACACTGGCATCAAAGGAGAGAGCGCAAAGTGCGGGTTCATCGATACGGCAGCAGAGATAAATCACAACTTCATCTTTATTCTAAGAGAGGATGTCTCTCTGTTTTGCTGAGTGGTAGCCTCCTGTTAATAGTTGGAAATGTTCACTAGTCTATAAAGCTACAAATTGCAGAGTCAGGTCATAATTCTCTGTAGACTCATATACAGCACATCCCCATCAAATATAAGTCGTTATGTGTTAAAAAA
>CAFUXE010001340.1:91895-107358 GCA_903364295.1 Serranus cabrilla
ATTTAAGAATATCAATTTTCCATTAAATGTCTTTATATGATCAGGTGTGCAGGTGATCAAAAACTGGAGTTCAATTTGATGTTTGTTTTTCTTCTGTCTAAAAAACCTGAAAAAATATTAGGCATTATATAGATTTATTATTTTATCATATTTTTGTGATTATTTTATATCACCACCTTCAAAGGAAAAGTCTATATGAACATGTCAGATGACATGTTGATGAAATTGGGATCTTGGACTCACTTTAATTAAGTGTTGAATCCTTTATAATGGCAGTTACTTCAACTGTTTTAACACTGTGTGGTGAAGTAAACTAACCTTAATATAATCTTTCAGTTTGTCCTTGTCAGTAGCAAGTACTTGGGCCAGAGACTTGAAGTCCAAATGGTTCTTCCTCATCAGGAACATTTCATGTTGGTTCTGTGCAAAAAAAAGGAAACAAAACATTTGTCACAAATTTGTAAAGTCTTTCATAAAGGCATTAGTTAGACAATGGGGCTGCCATAGTTAACTGGACAATGCTGTAAATAAACCCAACACAAGAGAGAGTATGCAGCGGTGGTCGAGCGAGCTGGACAGTGAATAAAGAGAGGGAATGGCACCAGCAAGAACAAAACCAGAAGTCAAGGAATTAGAAGGTATTTTCTACATTTTTCATCATGGACATGTCCTAAAAAAAACAATTAAACACACAAACACCTCTGCAAAACTGTGATTTTTTCTTTTATCTGACTTTGTGTGTGAATGCAGAGAAGAACATTATTCTGTCACTGCACATGTGCATCAGCCAAACAGACACAGAAGCACTCTGGTGCATCCGTATAGACCCCTTGTCAGAACACGTCACACACTACTGCACATGCATGTTGGTTACAGGAGTCAGAAGCAGGTTTAAATACACGAGAAAGCTTTAATCACAGGACTAGTTGTAATCCATTTTAAACATGTCATGTTGTAGGCTGCCAAAACCAAAAGGTACTCATAAAAGTCTTCATTTTTTTTCTACATCTACATTATTTTATCCATTTATACATACATTTCTTATACTTGCCTATCACCATCTTTTTGCAGGCTAGTTTTCTTCCCCATCACAGTGTTCTTAATGGTGGTTCATACAACCAGCATGCACACGCTTTGTCAATGTTTGTATACATATAATTGTTTTTTTTAGGTAGCAAGGGGCGAGACAGTGCAGAGATATTTAATATCCTGGGACACTGAACTAAAAGTGGCTCAAGTGCTCTGTAGAGTTAGGAGAACTGCAGTTTCAGGTGATAGTTCTCAGTGGGTTCATCAGACACCTTTTGTCATGTTTTGCATTGTTACTATATAAACACAGATTAGGGCAGATCTGAGTAAAACTGTTGCCCCTTAATTTATACTATACAAGACAAAACACATTTGAATTTTTTTCACTGTTTCATATATTTGACAATGAAAAATAGATATTTCCAAAGTTGGACACTTACGCACTGATCTTGGTACAGAGGTAGTTTACTTGGGAAGAACTGGCTGATTTTAAACACAATATCAACCATTCCTCTGCCTCTCCTGAGCATCCACATAATAAGCTGGAGACAACAAAAGAGGGAAAAACGTAAGGTGTAAAACTGACATTCAAATTAAAAATAATAATAATAAACTTTAAAAAACAGCAACAGGAACATGTACAGTGGCTTGCAAAAGTATTCACCCCCCTAACAAAATAACAGAAAACTTCAGCGTGCATAATTATTCACCCCCATAAAGTCAGTACTTTGTAGAGCCACCTTTTGAGGCAATTATAGCTGCAAGTCGCTTTGGATAAATCTCTGAGCTTGCCACATCTTGCTACTGGGATTTTTGCCCATTCCTCAAGGCAAAACTGCTCCAGCTACTTCATGTTGGATGGTTTTCATTTGTGAACAGCAATCTCCAAATCTGACCACAGATTCTCTATTGGATTGAGGTCTGGACTTTGTCTAGGCCATTCCAACACATTTAAATGTTTCCCCTTAAACCACTCGAGTGTTGCTTTTGCTGTATGCTTCGGGTCATTGTCCTGCTGGAAGGTGAACCTCCTCCCCAGTCTTAAATCACAAGCAGACTGAAAAAGGTTTTGCTCAAGAATATCCCTGTATTTAGCACCATCCATCCATCCCTCGCTCGACTCGGACCAGTTTCCCAGTCCCTGCTGCTGAAAAACATCCCCACAACATAATGCTGCCACCACCATGTTTCACTGTGGGGATGGTGTTCTTGGGGTGATGTGATGTGTTGGGTTTGCGTGAGACGTTTTCCTTGGTGGCCAAAAATTTAATTTTAGTCTCATCTGACCAGAACACCTCCCTCCATGTATTTAGGGAGTCGCCCACATGCCTTTTGGCAAACTCAAAACATGCCTTCTTATTTCTAACACTAAGTCATGGCTTTTTTTTCCGGCCACTCTTCCATAAAGTCCAGCTCTATAGAGTGCACAGCTTATTGTGGTCCTATGGACTGATACTCTCTCTGCTGTGGAACTCCTTCAGGCTTACCTCTGGTGTCTGTGCTGCCTCTCTGATCAATGCCTTCCTTGCCCCGTCTGTGAGTCTCTTGGCAGGTTCATTGTGGCACCATGTTCTTTCCATTTGAAGGTGATGGATTTGATGGTACTCAGTCCAACCCTGACTTGTACTTCTCAATAACTTTGTCCCTGACGTGTTTGGAGAGCTCCCTGGTCTTCATGGTGTGATGTCTCTTGCTTAGTGGTGCTGCAGCCTCTGGGGCCTTTCAGAAAAGGTGTGTCTATACTGACAGATCATGTGACTCTTAGATCAGCACACAGGTGGACTTCGTTTCACTAATTATGTGACTTCTGAAGGTAATTGGTTGCACCAGAACCTTTTAGGGGCTTCATAGCAAAGGGGGTGAATACATATGCACATGCTAATTTCTTTATATATTATTTTCTCACTGCGCTTTGCCAACTTAGATTGTTTTGTGCAGATCCATGACAAAAAACATTCAAATTACAGGTGTAATGTAACAAAATCTGAAAAAAGCCAAGGGGGGTGAATGCTTTTTCAAGCTACTATAAGTAACAACTTTTTAACCTGTTTGTCAAGTTAACGAATGCTACCATCACTCATCTCCATACCAGGGTCTTGACGCCAAACATGATCTTCATGTGTTTGATGGGAGTCACCAGTTTGGGTAGAAGCCTGTAAGTTGATTCCAGAAAGCCCATCACTTTCTCAAAGTGCTCCATATCCCTGTTCTTCACAATGGAATACACCTTGGCAGAGGAAACACGAAGCCTCCATGAATCTTCAAGGCTCAGAGGCTGGGAGTCCACCTCTGGCCAACAGGAAGGGTCAACAACTGTGAAGAACAGACATAAAGCAGGTCACATCCTCCTCTGATTTTACTTTCACTGCAACTTTCAACCTCAACAGAGTCGTCTACTATGTTTTGCAGTGACTGGTTTAAAAGGTTCTTTATTTAAGCTAAATGATGTCTGTGCGGTTAGGTTCAGGTTTCGTAATGAGTAGTTTGAATGTACTATACTAGTGGTGAAATAAGTATTCAGATCTTACCTTTGTGTAAAACTAAAGTGTTAAAAGTCCTGCCTGTAAAATTTTACTTAAATAAAAAAAAGTTATTAACTGTAAGTATCAAAGTAGAGGTAGTTACTATGCAGGATGGCCCTTAACAGAGTTATATATTATCATGTGCATTTTATATTATTGGATTATTATAATTGTAACATTAACATAAAGCAGTAGGAGACTGTAATGTCCGAGATAATTTAACTGTCATATACTGTTGTGAAGTTTAATGTATAACATCATAATTCATAAAGAGATCGTATAGATTTGTAGGCAAATAATTGATATGTGAAGTAATTAGTGATATGGCAATGATTCCCTATGAACCATTTCTCTTAACCCACTAGATGGCGCTTTTGGTTTGGAGAAAAAGGCTCAAGCGATGGCCCTCGGCCTTTTGTTGAACAGAGACCACCATCTAGTGGACTTAATATAATACATTTACTGGTTGAAAATAAATAAATCATCCTAAGGCTCCATTAACAGGTCACATGTATTTTCATTGGCACTTCACTCAAGGTTATGAGTATAGTACAAGCAAGTACAAGTATCTTGAAATAGTACTTGAGTGAATGTATTTAGTCACTTTCAAACAACATGTAATACAGATGTATGGAGGGGGAGAGGAATCAGCTGGAACCACTCACAACTTACAACTTTTCCGTCAAATAAATAAATGTAGTGTGTGCATTAAAAGGTATTTCCCTGATGCCAAAATATAATGAATGAATGAACGAATGAATGAAAAGGCAATATTGACTATGCTTTCTATCACTGACTGCATCACTGTCTGTATTTCCCTGATAATGCAACAAAACTGATAAACTACACATAAAAACAAATGCAATGTTTTAAATTGTGTTCAGTTTGCAATAATGTAATGATACAGATGCCTTTAATTTAGTTATAACTTTTTCTTTTTTTTTTAAATAATAAAGCCGCATACAAACAAACAACCCACAAAGGTAACTTATAAATCAAACCAACCTTCCTGTATATCCATCATCTTGTGAGCCCAGACATACTCTATTATCCACAGCGGTAACTTCGGAAAGTTATGCAAACATGTATTGGCCAGCTGCAGCTCTCTTCCTTCCATCAGGTCGGCTGGTTTGGTGACATGAGAATGCACCGGGTTTCAGTCCAATTTACCTTTTTGAAGTCCAATTCATGAATGGACCGCGATCACCATCCAAGCCGGACATGTACCGGCAAGTTGAGGAACACCATAGTGGGGCCGTTTGTGTATTGTTTTGTTTGAAATCGTAAAAAAATACAAATACTTCCTGTCGAAAATACGGGCATTCAAAATAAAGCGTTGTAGCGGTACTGTGTTCTAACATAACGATGCGCATAACCCGTGTAGACTTTTACTTTGAAGTTTACTGCGCCGCTGTTAACCCGGAAACAGTTAGACAGAGCTGTCACTGACTGCAAACATCTTTTTCCTTGCTGTCACCTTCAATACTACTGACTATATGGTCCGTTTCAGTTAGCGTGGACGCGTACACATTTATGTAAGGTAACGGAACTATGCTACGTCTTTAAATCTGCAACTACTACCCTTAGATAATAGCAATGCTAGCGTTTTCCAAATAAAACTACACCAAGATGCTAACAACTTAGCTTTGTGACTTGTGGTGGATGTTGAATGGGTGTGCATGTTTTTGTGCACCTGTGTAGCCCGTTGGCGGCGTTTGGTGTTGGGCTTTATTTACTGCCGAGTAAAGTTTTCTGATCAAACGAGGAAACAAGCCCCGTTATTTATTTATTAGTGTTTAATTTATTGTGAATTGTGTCACAGATGACCTCCATGGCCAAGTGTGCTGATTCCATGGCTTACATACTTCTGCTCTGGGCCGTTTTTTCTTGATATGGGGTCACGCCCTTTACTTCTAAGTAAGGGAAAACCTTATTGCTACAGCATTCAATAATATTTTAGGCAATAGTGTGCTTCCAACTTTGTTTCAACAGTTTGAAAAAGGCCCTTCCCTGTTTCAACAGGATAGTTCTCCTGTGCACAAAGCTGGTGCCATGAATAAATGCTTTTCCTAGTTTGTAGTTTTTGTAATTGACTGGACTGCAGGGAGCCCTGAAGTCAAGTACATCAAACACATTTGGGATCAGTGTGGGCCAGGCCTTATCACCCAACATCAGTGTTGGACATCATCAATGTTCTTGTGACAGAATGGGAGCTGATAACAGCTCATATTTTGGAATGACATGTCCTACAATCACATACAGTTGTACTGGTAGCATGTCCACACACTTTAAACATTAACATGGTTTACTTAATGTCCTTTTCTATGTTTTTTCCTACAGCACTTGAATGTGACACATCATCCCAGCTGCTGCGCCACAATGAACACAAAATGTGCGTTTCTGCTCCAGTTCTCCAGGATGGGGTTCAGACTTTGTGCATCCAAAGCCCCACACTGCAGTGCTGGGGCCCTGAGTTTAACAGCAGAGACCTCCACTTGTCTTCCACATATTTACCCCCACTCACCAGTACCCTGCAGACACTATTGCAGCAGAATCAAGGTGCGCAACTATTTTGAGTACATGAAACGCAAAATCATCCCCCCTCCCAGTCCTCCGTACAGTCACGTGTGCCAGGTAGGGGACCCAGTGCTGCGCTCACATGCAGCTGCTGTTGACCCAGCAGCTATAACAAGCCCTGAGATCCAAAAGGTCATGCGCACTCTAGTGAAAGTGATGCGGAAACTAGAGTGTGTGGGACTTAGCGCGCCTCAGATTGGCGTGCCACTCCGCATTCTGGCCCTGGAATATCCTGAGGAAATGTTGGAAGAAAGTTCACCGGCATCGAAGGAGGCCCGTGGTCTTTCCGCCCAGCCCCTGAGGATCTTTATCAACCCCCAGCTGAGGGTCCTCGATGGACGGACCGTGCTCTTTCAGGAGGCCTGTGAGAGCATCTCAGGCTTCTCTGCCACTGTTCCACGCTACCTGTCTGTGGAAGTGTCTGGTATGTATGCTTATAGTTCAATCCTGTGTTTCTCTGGTTTTCAGTTTTTGTGCTAAATCTCATTAAAGTATGGTATAAATGTTTTCATTAAATTATGTACATTTCATGTCTCTGTACAGGTCTGAATGAGAAGGGCGAAGCTGTCACGTGGGAGGCCAGCGGCTGGTCGGCTCGTATCCTCCAGCACGAGATGGACCACCTCGATGGGGTCCTCTACATCGACCGTATGGACAGTAAGACCTTCATCAACATCAACTGGCAGGCATACAATGAATAGAAGATCCTCAGGACTGACCACAAACATTTACATAGAATCTGCAGAACTGGTCACATGCAGTGATTTGTTTCACTCCACGTCATCTCGGATCAACCTACAGTGTTGATGGCACATGGTGTGTGCTTTATCTTTCATGTGAAAAATCTTCTGGCTTGCAGAAAGTGCTAAATGTTCATTGTTTTCATTTTTATGAACTGCTTCAACTGCAAATCCATCATCACTGGAAGTGCTCTGATTGCTAAAACTGTAAAGCAATGATCTTGCAGTATATCATTATAAAGTGCAACCCAAGAGAGCCATGTTCTGTTTGATGAATAAAGAAGCTGATATGTTCATGATAAAACAAATGAATTTTAAATGCCTGCCACCACCCAAATGTGTAAATACAACTGTGATACTTCTTTGCAAATGAGGGGTAAACTGGAGCAAAGGATAACACCCATTTTTCTCAGTGACTTACTTTTGTTCAACTCTTATGAAACTGGTAATTCTGCTGGTTTTACATGAGAACGGAAACCTTAATGAATCTACATGAACCTAGTCAGGTTTGGACAGGTGACCTCGGACATGTCTGGGACATGAGCAGGCATGACCAAGGAAAAACAAGTTGTTCCAACAGCTGAAAGATCAATTTCTTAAATAGATTTCCAGAGATCTGTCTTGATACTTAGGACCTCTAAACAGTCTGTCATTGCAAGTTGACTTTTAAAAAAGAACATTTTTTAACCCTCTCTATATATTGTATGATTTATAAGTCCAACTAAAAAGTCAATTGAAATATACAATCCATTAGTAGAAACTGCATACTTCCAACAGCAGATCTGGATGACTCTTAGGGGAAAAAAGGGAACATTTTAATTAAAATAAAATTGATGAATGCAGCATGTTCTTCTAAATATCTCTCACAGGCCAGTCTACCACTTTGTGTTCACTTTCACTTGAATCAATCTAACTGATTTTTAGCTGCCCAGAACCTGTGTTTGTGTTATTGAAATGTTTTCATACTGTTTTTGTATGTCAGCAAATTAATCCATCCAACAAAAAGCAAGCACCTCTTTATAGAATTTTACTGTATATGCTCACATAATCTTTCCAACAATGGTTAGTTCACCAAGCCGATAAACCACTTTTTTGATTGTGATTTATAGATTATATGCCTCATTTCATTGCAGCTCCTGGTGTTTAAAAGCATTTAAAAAATGACAATTAAGCAGTAAACATATAAATCAACAATATTGTTTGATAGACCATGAATTAAGTGCCACCAGGTTTTTTTAGAGGTTTTAGACTGTAAACTGATAATGATCCTTAATGTTAGATGCAGGCCTTGTTTGTTTTGGAATCAAATTAATAGGTAAGACAAAGCAAAATTCAGCCAAAAAATAATTTCAGGAAACGTTTTGGAACGTTCTTAATGTTATGAAAAAGCTTTATTCATATTATTGTGATTCAATAATAAATGTTCCAGATACTTATACTGGTGCCTAGTACTCCATTGTCACCAAAGAAATTTGTTCATGTATTATAACAAAACATTTAACACCGAAAAGTGGCAAACTGACCTTTTTTTTACTCCAATCTTTATGCAGGCAACAAATACAGATGTAGACAGACTTTGTGCTTCACTAAGTTACATTGACGTGATCCAAAGCAGGAACTGTAACTACAACTGTAACTAGCTTTGAGTTGACACCGGTACATAATGTTTTCAAAATGCTGCTAATGATAAATATGGCCACTTACAGAACAGCTGGATGACAGAGTGAGCCTCAGACAGAGGACCAACCTAGAAAAATTTGAGCACACTCAATACTGCATCTCAGTATTGTCAAGGCAACGTTTGAATTTTTGATTTAAAAGAAACACTTCCAGTACGCAGATTTAAGGCACTGTGATTTTGCTAGTTGTGCCTCATTAGTGCAAAATGTTTCACATACAAATCACACAGAAGATGACTGGTCAAAAGTTTGGCCACAGATGCATTCAACTGGACTTCTGTACCAACAATCTCTACAATACTCATTTCCACAATATCTGCACAGAACCAGAGGTTTCCTGTTACACACCCTCCCACAGGTGCACACTCCCAGCCGCTTGATCGTGTGGTGATTTTGGCAGTACTCGAACTCTCTACAGGAAGTGGAAGAGTGGAAGACAGCACAGGTGAGACACAGGACCTGGGGGTCCAGCTGGGCGAGGTCGCAGCAGCCATGGTAGGTGATCGGAGAAAGAGGTGGAATTATTGAGTTTGGGTCGTCATCCAGCGCTAAGGAGGACATTGCTCCGCTGCTGTGACTGGGCGATGTTCTGATGTCACTCAATCTGAGGCTTTCACCCTGCGGTGACAAAGCTCTCAATTCCTTTATCTCTTCTGGCACACTGTGAGGGAACATAGTGTGGTGTTTCTCCGCGAAGCAGTGCTGAAGCAAGGCACAGGTAATGTCGTGCAAGGTGTTGCATTCAATACAGTGTTTAAGGACAACATGAGGAGACTGGAGACAGCTGCAGAGGCGGTCGGCTTCATCCTCGCTCTTTCTAAGCCCTACTGCGTCTACCTGCACCTGCAGACTGTGTGACAGTGAGTCTGCTTTGTCGAACCTTGACTCGACCCTGCCTGGCCTCATGTTGGCTGAGGAGCTTCTGCCGGTGTCTGGTTCCAGTGGTGACGTCTTTGTCAGCTGGCAGTTGAGTGTGGAGACGCAGACGTGCTCTCGAGCGGACAGCGAGGTGGAGGAGGACAAGGACGCCACTCCGTTGCCGTTTGCTTTGACAGCAGGGGGTGATGCGCTGCTTTGAGTCACCCAGGTTAAAGAGTGCGGACTCTCGTCGTCATCGACAACAGCCTCTCTCTGCCCCCCATTAATGTGCTCATCTGTGTAGAGATCCATCTCTGCTTCTCCATCATACGGCTCCATCAGGGTCTGGTTGACATCCAGGGCCTTCTTGGTGTTGTCCAAGGCGACCTGTTGAGATGCACTGACAGTGAATCTCCTTCTATTTACTGTTCACAGGAATTATGTCTTGTTAATGCTGTGCCGAATTCAATCAGCTGTTCTCAATCAGCTGTTCTCAAACAGCGAGTATCAAACTTCAGCTCTTCTACGGTGCCGACTAAAATGTGTCCACAGCAGTGAAACTGTCAATTAATACAAAGTGTGGATGGAGATTCATCCACTGCCAAGAGGTTTTTTTTGTCTGTCAGCAGCAGCTCCTGGAGCTGAGTGGACCTGCCTTCAGCAGGCTCACTGACAGCAGAAATGTAGTTTTTTAATGTCAGCTTCATGGTAAGAATGTTTGTTTGCATTGATTGACTCATATTATAGCCCCTCCCACTGCAGTGAGTGAGGGGAATCTACATGTAGTGAAACAGCAACACAAATATACTGGCAGCATTGACAATCAACGTAGATGTGGTTAAACAGCTACGCAAAAAAAACACACTAAACACCACAAAAATAGACTTGACGTGTAAACATATGCGCAGGGGGAGGGGGGTCTTTCTCTTTGTATTAAATTGGAAAAAGCAAACTAACTGCTAATATCCAAAATATTCACATCATTGACTCTACCATTAACTATTCCTGTTACACAATGCCCACAAAATCGTAAAATCCCATTGACCAACAGTCAGCCATAATATTAGGTTTGACTGAGACTTGTTTAAGAAGTTCAGTCACAAGGAATGGAGCTCTTCCTCTCTTGTGTCAAAATCCACCTAAAAACAAAAAGGCCGTCTTTCCTTGGTGCCGTAACAACCAGCAAAAGCAGCACTCGGTGCAGGATTGTCAGCTCATATAAACCAGCCTGCTGTAAAACGGCTGCAGATGTTCACAGTGAATCACTCTGCACCATCTGTGTTTCAGTTCTTCATTGAAACTACATGATGTTCACACCGAGTGAAATGTTCAAACCCAAGGCTCTATATTTCTCTATGGCAGCACTATCACATCGTGGCAATATCTGACAGAATTTAAGCCTTGTTTTATGCATATTCAACTAAAATCAGTTTAGTTGATTAATTATTTGAAAAAAATAAATATTATTTGGAAAACCAATGGGCCTGTTGCAAGAACATTTTCATATCCTCATCTTAACTTCCTCTTACTTTATTATTTGTATGAAGGATTTTCAAACTTTAATGAAATATACAATCCATTAGTTTAAAACTGCACGACTCCTACAACAGGTGTGGACCACTCATAAATTGTTTCTGTGCCAAAAAGAAAACCAACCTGCAAGCAGTTCCCTCTCTGCCTCTCCCTCACCAGGCTCAGCTCCCACTGGGCCTCTCCAACATGTCTCCCCAGAGCTGTCAGAAGGAGGCAGCACTCGCAGCGGGCCAGGAAGAAGGCACACGACAAGCCGAGGAGCTCCTCCAGAAAGGCAGGAGTGACTCTGGGCAGCTGGAGACGAAGCTGCTCGGGCCGAGAAGAGCTGGGCTGGTATCCTAGCAGGCCAAACAGTTTCTCAATCTGTGGCATCGACAGCACCGGTTTGATGTAGTGGGTGAACATACCAGAGTACATCTGGGACAAGAAACAAATGACAAGATTTGTCCTTAAATGTCACAGTAATAATGTAAATAATAACATTAATGGAGTTGGGACATTGTGTGTGATACTTTAAGAAGAAATGTAGCGGTTAAAATATTTGTAAACACGAATTTAAGTCAGAAAGATAAGACTGGACTCCACTGTTTCTGCTAACCTTGACTACTTTGTACTCGTGCCTCCAGGGACCAAGGTACAGGTTCAGGGCGGCTTGCTCCAGGACCTCAAAAGCTCTAGCCAGGCCTTGCAGCACTCCCCTGGCTCTGACCCGCCCAGCACCGGCTGCTGTCGTGGATGCAGCTGCTGCGGCCGCGAGCGACTCCTCCATCACCCTCAGTGGATCCAGACCCAGGCAGTGTGTCTCCTGAGCATCTCCGTCCTTCAGCATGCCCTCCACCTGCTTCCACAGCTCCTCATCTCTACATGCCAGGCTGGAGCCTAGTCCACAAATTTGCTGTTCCAAACTGCGATCATAGGTGGTGACTAGATCTTTGGCTTTCTGTCTAGAGGTGCTCATCTCTTTCATTCAGCTGAGAGGGAGACAAACAGGACAGAAAAATGAAGGATGAAACAGTGGCACTTGTTCTCCCCTGTTCAGTTTTTTACATAAACAATATTCAGCCAGCACTGAATTTATCCATTGTATTGCAGCTGATTTATATTCCCTCTAAAAAGAATGCATGCAAGTAATATACTGACTGGTTTTCAGCTAATACACGTTTTTTAATTACCTAAAATGAATCATATAGGCATACTACACACACATAATGCTTAACAGCAAGGCAGTGCTTAATCCAAATTAGCATGATGCATAAATTCTAGTCTTCCAACAGCAAACTCCACATCTCATTCCCTGAGGTGTGAGCACACTGTGATAAATGTAATACTTTAACAAATAGCCGTATTTCTTTGTCCTACACTGGTCAACTACTGGAAATAATTTTTCAGACAATGTAACAAAGACTGTTCATTGCTCATGACTTTATAGCAGCATAGTTATTTTACTATAACACTGGAAAACAGCAGAACCGACTTCAGTACAGCAGTGGTTAAATTACTTATCAGGTGTCAAATAATTGTGATTATTATATTAAAAATGACCTGTAAGTATATTTTGTTTAGTGCGCATTCCCACTTAATTATAAACGAAAGTGAAACGTCTGGCGCCTAGGCCTTAGTGAGAGGCATGTAACGTGCCAAATAACATCAGCTAACGTGTTCATCAACGCATGTATAACATTAAGTTAGCTAACAGTTAAACGTGTCAGTCTGTCAGCATCAGTGAGACGAAAATCAAAAGCTCACTCATCGCGCTGTCAGCCTGACGGTAGCGATAGCTTAACCACACTGGCTTGTTAGGTTAGCTCGTTTGCTAAGTTGCTGTTCGGTTTTCATTACGGAGGGAAATTCACGGCACATTTTGACCATGCCAGCTAATTTAAACCCTCGCTTTTTCATTAAAACGAGTTTAATATTTATTTATATTTTAGAAATGAAGTTGTTCTTCAATTCGGTTAACACTATATTCAACAAACGAAAGTCACCAACCTGTGGGGAAAAACCCAGGAAGTAACAGAAAAAAAGTTAAACTTTCATATGAAGAAGAGTGTCTTCCTATTTTAGGCATACGCCGAATTTAGGGGCATTTATGTTCATTTATACACCGCTATGGCTCGGTTTAGAAGCTGTTATCTTTTGCCGATACGTAAGGAAATATTAAATTACTAGAATTATGAATGACACCTCAATCCAAGAGTAAATTATTACTGTCAGGACTAAGCTAACGCTATTCCGTAGCTACAGTTGAAAGCTTTGGTTGACATACTAAATACACACACACTCACCTGTGTCTGGCACTTATTTAGATGTTTACCAATTAATCAGGTAACTAAAACATTTCCGGCCACTGTCGCCGCCGTGCAGCTGATAGCTGCTTGATTGTCCAGGAAGAGGTAAACATTGTCACGTGGCAAGGGTTTTCCCAGCTTCAGATGGGTGCGCTTGGTAGGCGTATCAGGGCAGGCCGGGGAGGAGATGTTCTGCAGTGAAAAGATGACTAAATGCTGGATCGAGATTACATTGAAAGATATATAACTGGAGAATAGATGGCAACTAGAAATTGATTCATGAAGTAACTGAGTACAAGTTAGTTTTATGTAGGATCTATCTATTTAGCCTACTTATACAGTCGAAAACACATCACCCACCAGGTGGCAAGATTTCATCTTTTTAAGCGCCCCATTGGCCTGGACATGAACTGGTTCCAGGTTCCAGTTTTATATAAAAATAAGTAAATACAGTCAAAAGAATAGCCTCCTATTAAAAACCTATGATTTCTAGTGTATTGCTTTTCCATATATTAGATTTCTGTCTTTTTTAAAATAATAAAACAACTCTAGGTGCTTTATAAAATGCTCAGTCCGTTAGGAAATCATACAGCCCGTATTCAGAAACTGTGCCTTTAAATGAGCTACTAAGACTTCTTGAAGGTTGGGATGTGACAAAAAGAAAAAAAAGTAACAAGTGCTACTATAGTGCTGTTTAAATCATTCCCCGGCTGCAATGATGGTGCAGAGACACAGAATGACAGACCAATTAGAGCAGAATGGACTTTTTTGGGAGGGTTATTAAAGAGACAAGTGCTAAATCAGAGCGTATATGGAAATACAGATATATTCAGATGGACAATGTGAGGAAAAAGGGTGTAAACATGTTCAAAATAGAAGTATGTACCTAAAAATAAGAATAATATGTCTCCTATCTTTAGTTTTTGTGCCATTTCCCTCTCCTTCTCTCCTTCATTTTGCCTCCTTGTGTCTCCTCTGCTCAAGTGGTGTATTTCGCAGCCACATTTCCCCACGTGGTGCTGGTCATCCTGCTCATCAGAGGAGTGACCCTGGTGCCTTCAACGGCATCCTCTACTTTATCACACTGAAGCTGAATGATGCAAAGGTGCTTGACGTTAGTTTTTATTCCACCATGATGTGTTTTTTCCCTGTCTCTTCCTGCTCTTCACCTGCAGTTTTTCCTCTCCTCCTCCCGTCAGGTGTGGAAAGACGCAGCCACTCAGATCTTCTTCTCTCTGTCGGCTGCGAGGGGAGGCCTCATCACTCTCTCTTCCTACAATAAAATGTAACCTGAATGTCTGGTAGAAATGTGAATAATAAATGTCACTCTTTGCAGCAACAATTCAGTGGTTCTTTCTTTTCCTCTCACCTCTCCCTGAACACACAAAAGTTTTAGTCTTTTGTGTAGTAAAAGTGGATTTTCTTTTGAAAACATGCATTAGACATTAAAAAATGTAATTGGTCATGGTTTATGGAGGTTTTTCTCTCATTTTCTTTCAAATTAAAGACATTGGAAGGGCTTGTTGTTGAGGTGTTTCTGCATGTAATAAATTATAACTATAAAATTGCATGCATAAAAAAATCTTTTTGAACACAAATACCTTCAGTAAGACACAGATTAAAATATTAAACATGGACATGCCTCATAAAACAGCCCTGCACAAATATAGATATTTAAAAAAAAATACATTTATTACAAGAAACACCTGTGAATATAAAGCACTACTCCCCCTGGTGTACACCTCCTGTAAATGCCTAAAACATTTAGAGCAATACTTATTCCCGCCACCCGATGGCGCCATTGCATCTTGTTTCTGTGTACACGAGACTGCAACGTCATGATAAATACGTGTTTTAAATATTGCTCAGTCACTAAATCAGATATTTGCTTATTTAGCCTCTGTTTCTTTCTTTCTCTCCTCTTTCCCCCTGCAGGGATACTATTATTGTGACATGTACAAACAGGGCCACCAGTATATTTGCTGGGTTTGTCATCTTCTCGCTCATTGGTTTCATGGCACATGAGTTGAAAGTGCCGATAGAGAAGGTGGCGGATGAAGGAAAGATGCCACAGCAGCAGGCAGCAGCAGCAGTAGACCAACACACTCAGACACCTGAAAGATTTGATCTTTTTATCTGCTGTGAAGTTGGCGTGTGTGCACGCTTGTTTATATGCATGTGTGTCTGTGTGTGTCTGTGTGTGTCAGGTCCAGGCATAGCGTTCGTGGTGTATCCAG
>CAFUXE010001340.1:123222-149514 GCA_903364295.1 Serranus cabrilla
GAGTCAAAATGTCCACTGTAAAAAAAAAAAGGGCTATTAAGTGCTGGTATGTTTTGAAGTTCAGTATTAAAAGTAGTTTCGGCCTGTGACATCAACCAGCAGGCACCCGCTGCCTATTATCAGTTCATTAGACTCTGATAATAAATTTGAATACTAACTTTAAAGGATTGTGTTGAGACTTTTCCTCGACCTAAAAATGACCTCATGGGTTGTTTGTGCAGCGGCTTAAAACATCCCATGTGTATATTTGTTGTTCCCTCTTGTGGTCATAGTAATTAAGAAGGATGTGAGCGCAGGGGTGACGTCACAGAGTGTACACAGGACTTTGATTCAAGGGACCAGTGTTTGTGTCCTGTGTGAAACCAATGGCAACATTGTCATGTGTGATGAGCAACATCCCAAAAATTTTTGTTTCACTAGCATGTGAATTCGCAAGAGCTTTGTTTCTGAACGCCTGACTAAAGAGTAAAACGTGAACTCGTCCTTGTGCTGTTTCTTTTTCTACGACTTGAGTATTGTAAGTCAGTTACTAAATGATTAAATTAGCTTCTATAAGGGAACTCTTTCATTACACTAGCATAAAGACTGGAAACAGAGGGAAGCAGCTAGCCTGGTTCTGTTTGATGGAAAAGAAAGGTGCAGCTGCCAACACCACTCATACAAGACCACTTGTCACTTGCAAATAATGAAGGCATAATGTCTCAATAAGTGAAGTTATAGAGTATTTGGCACCTTAAGAGTGATTCACGTCAGCTGTTCCCCCCATTTTCAGTGTTTATGCTAAACTAGCCATCTGCTAATTCTAACTTCATATTCAATATCCAGACAGAATCTTACACACCCAGCAAAAAATGTGAATTAACACTTCTCCAAAAATGTCAAAGTATTTCCTTAATCGTCCGCTGTTCCACCCACAGCATGCAGAACTTTAACAGACTGCTAGAAGGATTGGGAAAAGTTCTTTACGATTATTTCATGTGGCATTTTCACCTTGGAAAGTTTGACAGTGCTGAGGTAGACGGGAAACAATGGGAGGGAGATAGAACCACGACATGAAACAAAAGGTCCCTGGCTGCAATCAAACCTACAACATTGCAGTCAGGTGGCATGAGCTCAACCACTCAGATACCAATACTGGACTTAAATGATTATTAGGTTAGGATTTCAAATGTAAGGCCGATATGTACAGGTATGTAACCACTAAATCACAGCTAGCTGTTGTTACTGAAAAGCTTGTATCATTTAGATTGTTCACTAGCTGTTTAAACCTGAAACAGGGGGCGACGACCCCGCTGACCTGGAATAGACCCGAGGAACTCTGAAACTGCAGTTCAGTTGGTATGGGGGCGACAAGGTAAGTGAACTGGAAAGGGACAAAAAGAACACTCAATGAGACGGAAAAAGAACACTCATGGAGAGAAAGAGCAGGAGAACGCGAGCAAGAGGAGGATGACATGCTGGGTGGTGCTGTGGCTTCTGGTGGTGTTCTGACTGATTCAGAGTGGCATGTTGTTTTTTCTTCAAGTTCACAGGCTTCTGCTGCTATTCAGCCATGTGCCTATCACATCCTCCTGCATCGTCCAGGCATCATCCCCGCACAGACACCCAAAGAAAAACATGTCACATTGGATTGAACTGTTTGAACTGAATTGAATTGAATTGTTTGTCTCTGCTGTACATTTGGAGGAAAATGAAACATGTCCAGTTCTGCAGAGGTTCTTTTTTCAGTAGAGCAGACATTGAACTCTGCAGAACTTTTCAGTTTCAAGTGTTCCTGCTGAAGTTGTGTGGAGTTTGCATCTTTATGCAACTATAGTTATTAAACCTCAGTAAAGTATTAAAAAGTGATTCATTTTTTATGCACCTGAAGCAAACAGGGGAAAAATTGATTTCTTGCTCAGCTGATGCAACACAACACAAACATTCTGCATTGCAAATGTAGTTCAGTGGCCGTACTCTCTTAAGCACATGCAGTGGATTTTGAAAAAAATAGTGAGGCCATTACCAAATGAGTGTATTAGCAGTGTATGGTGTATTTGATAGCCAAAATCAAAAGGTTTTCTGAACCTCCTCAGGACCGGGTTAGATGCAATTTCTATATAAAGCCACCTTCAAGATATCAAAGGTTCACATGTTCAACATACCTCACTAACCCACTGATCTGGTTTCAGTATGTATCTCATCAGGTACTTCAGAGAGAGGACACTGACTGATGCAGGGTCAGATCACACACACAACAAATGATTTAAATATTTCTCTGTTCTCTTTATTGACGCATCTCTCAGACACACTTCACCATGCTCATTCCTAACCTTTCACAGTAAAAGTTTAATAACGACTCATTCATATTCACTTTTCAAAAGCAATGCAAAATGTACAATACATCATTTACAGAAATATAGTGGCTTATTCCACTTTGCAAAATATCACAGCCTCCTGTCTTATTTACTGTCATTACGTAAAGATTTGTTACATAGACATACATGTTTTTGGTGTTAATGTCACAAAAAGAAGGTAGTTAACACAAACCAGTTCTTAGAATATCTTTTCACATTTTTTAGACCCATGAAAAATAAAATAAAAATTAAATATTAAATTCAAACAAGCTCAATAATATGACAACGTATAAAACTGTTGTTTTTCAGGCTGTGACACTGGATGCAGGTCTGCTTTCAGGTGTGTCCAAACAATATTTTTGCATATTTTAGCCACTTCTTCTTTACACATTACGAGAAATCAAATCACCGCCCATCAGCTCCTGGGAATTCCATGAATACAGATATCTGAATGAACAAGAGTGTACCACAATGGCACACTTTAAATGCCTTTCGAGATTTCAGCTGCATTACTGCAACCATAACACAACATGGACAGAAACAGGGACCAATTTGAAGCAATTTTGCATAATAAACATAATAAGTGTGGTAAAATCAATGGAAACCAATGAATCCCTTAAAGGGATAAATGGAGACTTAAGACTTAAGGGAAAAACCAACATACTTTATAGACAATGGACACTCAAGTAAACATGATTTGCAGGGCAAGAACACCAAACTCTTTCAGGTAAACACACACTCTGGTGTCTGCATGTAGTTAAAACCAAAGCTTGAGACTTCATAGACATGCATTTCAAAAATTTAATAAATCAGTAAAGTCTATCCAGTCACATCAAATGACACAATCTCTATAATTCCACAAATCTTATATTTCATAAGCACCTCAAGATCTACCAGAGGATAATCCATTTTCAGATATACAGTTTGACATTTTATCCCCATTATGGTTGTTATTCTGGGACAAATGTTGGTGTCAAAAGAGTCATCGGAAACGGGTGAAAGGGATAAAACAAGCTGTTAAAATGACCTTTAAGCTTTTGAACATTAAAAGATAGATGCCCTGTGGCATGGCTTGAAAACTGTCTTAAAAGCAACAACCACACACTTAAAAAGTGGAACTGTGAACAAAGTGCAACTGTATTACTTGGTAGTAGTAGTAGTAGACGTAGTAGTACTGTAAGTACTTCCTGAACATATTCCTTTATGCTTTAATTAAATGTTACTCAACATGCTGGTAGATGCAGACAAAGTGACAGGCTACATTCATTACAAACTGGAGCACAGGAATAACTTTGGGGTGAAGAGTCCAGTGTCTCACATTGCTGTTAGTCGGCATCTCTGAAAATCTCCGCCTCTCTCCTGGAGAGAAGTCTGTCTGCAAGTAGATCTACTCTCCTAACTCAATGCCATCATCCAGTGAAGCCTCAACACTTAAAGTGCATAAATTCATCATTTTGACTCATAGTCTGTCGATGGAATTTGCCACCAGTGTTAAAAACATAGAAACTCAACCACAAACACACATAGACACACACACACACACACAGACATACAGGCTATATTAAGGGTTTGCATGAAGTTTGTAAAAAAGAAAGAAAAAAAGAAGAAGAAAAGGTTCAGGTTACAGAGCTTAATAAAAAATAGACATTATTGTCTTCCAGAAGAATTCCTGAAACAATGAAATGCGTTGTTGTCTTCTCACTCGGGTAAAAAAAATGACAAGATCTGCAATATGCTTTCCAAATATATTCCCTCATTAGTAAACCGTACTGCAGGTTTTCCTCTGTAAGCATTCATATTATCAATGGCTTCATTCCAAAGGTTATCTATGACAACTCAAATCTCAATGTCCCTTTAACAATCCAGTGCTACTTAACAAAGCAGTGCTTCGTAGTTTGAAAATACATCTTTCGAGGTCCCAGTAAAGCCCAGTTCATGATTTGGTTAAAAACAAGTCATAGGCACTGGTTTAACCTTCTGCTGCATACATAGCAAAAGGAAGTGTTAAATATACAGTATATATCTATGTGCATACAAGGTAACATGCTTCTGCACAACTTGGAGGGAGCTGCAGGTTGAGCTGCTGTGCGCGGAGCGCAGCGGGGAATTTGGGATGAAGCATCAGGAGCGTCTCTGGTGACCTCAGCAGCCTGCAACACAGAATGTTATATGGATTTTCTTCTTTTGTTAACACTTTTAACACAGAACTATCTTATTATCGTTAGTTCTGTAATTGCTCCGATACTGCCTAAAATGCTGGAATTGGTATCGGCGACTACTAGAGTCCAGGCACCGATCCGATAACACAAAACGTATTTAATTAGTAATCTATTTACTGGTTAGCTCTGTTAAATTCTGGCACAGTTCTAACTAAGCTAACTAGCACAATCAGGTCGGCAGTGTGGCAAAATACATATTAAAATAAATGGCTTGAATTTGCTGTATTTATTCATTACAAAGGGTTTAACCTGAGCCAGGCCTTACCACAATGATAATCATATCACAGTTATGCAGGCGTAGTATGATTTTTTTATAACATACTGGTGTCGGATCGGTACTTGGTATCAGCTGATACCAGCAGCACAAGTATCGGAATCGGGAGGGAAAAAATGGTATCAGAACATCTCTACTTGAAGCTTCAAAAACAAAGTCCACAAACCAGTATGTGACATCACAGTGACTACGTCCACTATCCTATACAATCTATGTTTTCCACCTGAAGGACAGCTTTGACATTGGGAATGTTATATAGTCCTCAAATACAACCTGACGTAAATAAAAACAATGCAGCTCAGAGTGTACGTTTACATTTACTCAATTATCAGTTTGAACATTAAATTATTTTCATAACCTTTCCAATTAAACCAATGTGATTCTTTCTTTCTTTTGTATTACACATTAGAAAATTACGTTTTTGGAAATGGGGTCATATAATATGACGTTTTTAAATATAATTTTCAAAACATTGGCAGCCAGTGGTACTATCAAAAAAGACACATCCTTGCTGAAAAGACTCATGGCCGCTATGATGAAAAAAGCAGCATATAGACTGTACCAACCATCACCGGGATGGTCTATATTTTCGAACAGCACAAGCTTGGAGCATTTTACGAATTATTCTGATGGCAAAATCTCAGCAAAACTTCACACATTGTGGTTTTAATCCTGAATATCAGATAAACAAGTATTCAGGATTCAGGATTTATCTGCATCAGTTCCATTTCTCAAAAAATCTATAGTCTGTATTTATATATTGTTCAAACATGAATATATAAGAATCTAAATTAAAGCTTGTGTTTTAACCAAAATGTGGCCAAAATCTATTTTCTGTAGGAGAGAAGGCATTTAAAGTCATACATGGAACAACAGAATACTTATCGTATAAAATACACATCTAAAGGTAAATATGTTCCTCCAGTATGAAATACTCAGAATGCCTCTACGTCCCGATCCAGCCACCGGGCAGATGAGTGACAGCTCTGTGGAGCACGGCGATCTGCAAACTTAAATATTTGCCTGTAGTGGAATCATTGTGTCACTGGGAGTTTTGGGAAATGCCATTTGAGGATGTCACATTTGATAACATGCAGTGTCATCACACCCCGTCCTGTCGAGTAGCAGTGTAGAAACACCCTCCTACATACATACACACACACACATCTCTCCCATAACTGCTGGCAAAACTGCTCAAAGAGTGGCCTGTTCACAACAGTAAACAGTAAACTAACCGAGACACATATCGTCCTGTGTTAAAGTTCCTACAACTTTCATTTTGTGCAGATTTCGGTGGCCCCTGTGGTCTGAAGAACCCCTCATTTCACTGCAGCACTGTCTGACCGTCTGCCTCGCTCAGTCCAGGTTCTGCTTCTCTTGTTCCTGGGAATACCACAGTGTGGTGTCTGTGTTGGCTCTCAGGAAGTGGTGAGCTTCTGCAGCCACAGACAGACCCTACAAACCCACTGGAGCTTCTCTCCATCTGTCGGCACACGATGTGGAACTTAGTGCCAGAGTCAATGGACAGGTCCTCCTGGATCACATGGGCCGCAACCTTTGTCTGAGGCCGAGTATCGGCGGAGCAGCAAGGTGAAGCTCTGCTGCTGCTGCGTGAAGAGTTCTCCACCTCCTGTCAGAGCTCGACCACAGGTCATAGATTCGGCTTCACCACAGGAAGCAGTGGAGCCAGACCGATGTCTGTCTTGCATGCTGTTAACTGTTCTGTCTGTTGAACCCGATGGAGGGTAGTAAAGTATAAAGTTTACTAAAGTAAATATATAGAAAATAGCCAATATTCTTGCTTATAGTCTTGTTTGCTTAAACAGGTCATCAATATGACATTGAAACAGTTTCAAAACAGTATCTTTAAAAAAAGAGAGAAGATCAGTCTCAACCAAACTGGTATTAACTTACTCTCCTCCAACTGCCTGTTTTGGGCTGGAGCAAAGTAAAGCAGGAGTGCTTCTGCTGTGAACTTCTATGCCACCACAGTGTGTGTTTGCTTCACTATGCACCGTAGCACACGGTCTTGTACTGCGACCATTATCTTTAACTGCTTATCCAAACTCTCCGTCACACCTACGGGCAATTCAGAGTCACCAATTAAACCTAAGCTGCATGTTTTTGGACTGTGGAAGAAAGCCGGAGTACCCACGCTGACACAGGAAGAACATGCAAACGCCACACAGAGGAGCCTCATGCTGGAATCAAACCAGTGACCCTCTTGCTGTAGAAAATGTAAGATTCAATACATTTTGCCAGAGCATGCTAGAGATACAAGCTATTTAGCATATCAGTAGTTGTGGCCACATTCTTAGACGCAAACATAACATAACCATGTCATGTAGTATGCTACTTCAGTTCACTATAAGAACAAATACTGCTGGTACCACTACAGAAAATTGCATATGAACACTTAATATCCAGGAGTTCACAATATAGACACTACTGGTGTAGGTTTGGGATGGCAGCAATTTTGAAAATGGATATATAGGCACATTATTTGATTTTTCAGATATATGTTTTCATCACTCAAGGTGACTTTATTAATATAGCAAATTTCATCTGACAGGCATAGACTCAATTTGATCCTAAATCACTGACAAAACGTATTTTCCTTGTTTTGACGACAAGCCCAGAACAAACCCTTCAGGCTTTCTTTACACAAAGGTCAACAAAATGTTTTGGATTCTGCTTTACCTTTTTCAGATGAGTTTGTCTGCAGGAAGTTGACCACCTCCTGTTTGCAATGACTCAACATAGGCCAAGGCGCTCTGCATGGAGGTCAGACAGTACCCCTCCTCTCCTATCAAATAGCTGAAAGAGAAAAGCCAACATTAGCTGATGACATGTCATATGTAAGTGAAATTAACAAACATGACGGTGAGTTCTTTTGAGGTAAAATAGAACTAAAAGTCAAATGGGGATACAGAACAGAAAAATATTCAATTTTAACAAAATTTAACAAAACAAGGCATAACTGCCCACAAAAATGCCAAACCACCAAGCACAGAATAAGGATCCAATTTATTCAATTTTCTGAAATCACCACATTAACATTTTCTCATAGTGAGTAAAGGACCAAACATCTCTGCTCAGCCTTGAACACAGTAGTTAGTGAAAGACATTTGCCTGAATTCTCTACTTTTTGAGCTGGTATACATGTTGAAAAGTTGGGCAGAATGAGAGAATAAGTGGGGTAATGGATAGAGGATTGACATGCGGAGGAACAAGTGATAAAGGAGGGTTCTTGTTCAGAGTAGAGACAGAAGGGGGCTGGAGAGCAAGTCAACTCTGGCTGACCTTCAACTAACGAGGGCAAGACACGAGACCGACTGCAGCCAGGACGCTGCACCACACGGACGGACGGACACAAAGAGTGAGAGGACGGGGAGAGTGAGAGACTGGGGAAAGAGATAAGATGCTTATCCCATGACTGTGGTCAGGAAATTGTGAATAAAATATAGATAATGTGGTGTTAGCTTGGCACAATACTTGAATGTTTGTGCTGAAATTTAATATAGAAATGTGCTGCTACAACAGCACAGCTCACGCAATCTTAATTGTGTCAATAAAATTATGACAAGATATTTTTGGCAACCTTTCTTATGATTTTATTTAAACATACATTTATGTAGAATTTAGTCAAATTTTTGTTGAACAATGCAGTTGAATGAGAAGTCCTGATGAAGCAGATCAACTGAGTTTCTGACTGATGAACTCTTAATAAATAATATAAAGAACTTGATTGTTGTTAAGGGACTCATGACTACTAAAAGTTCAGGAAGATTTGAAACTTTAACAGACTTTTACACTTTCAGGTTCCACTCCTTTATGTTAAAAGGTTACAGCATTAATAATATCTGTTTGCCAAAATGAAACCCAGGCAGTGATGAGCACAGGCAGCTGCAATACTGCCAAGAACAGTAGATGAGCAGCTCTTCTTAAAAAGCCCAGAATGAGGAATGACAATATGCATTAGACAAGAAAAAGCACAAAAAACATTGAAGACGGTGAATGTCGAAGGCTCAAACTGCTCAGAAGACCAAAAATACAAAAATTTCACTGAAATGACATTAACAAGTGGAGGAAGCAAGTTAAATGAAATGCTATAACTTATACCAAGCTTAAATTATTTTCGTCCCAGCGGAAATAAATTCACTTTTTAAAGGCTTTATACCATGACTGGTTTATGTGCAATCTGTAATTATGACATTGTTGTTATACTGGAAGATACGATCCCAAGTACACTGACTGACAGCAAACTCAACCAATCATTTAAAAGACTCAAGGTACTCTTGTTGGAGACCTTTAGAGAAAGAGGGCATGTCCACCCTCTCACAGCCTTGTGGCCCGTCTTGGCTCCTCCTCTCCCTTCACTTGAACCCTTCCAATCCACTGAACTACATAAACACCAAGTAGGACTTTATTAGTATTTTTATAGAGAAGAAAACCCAAATCCCAAATATCCTGACATTCCTTGGCTACTGGCAATCTAACCAGCTGGCTTTTAAAAGCCACTGTTTTTATGGCCGTGAGCAGACCTCTTGGGTGTGGTCTGAGCTCACACGCAATGATACTCAGTATGATGGAGCATCTCAACTCAAGTAAAAACACTTTAAAACCTCTTGTTCCTGTCCACATCACAAGAGTAAGATGGTTATAGAAAAGTAGATATTGCACTCTCAACAGCATTTCACCTGTGATGTGGAAGTGTATGAGTACTATGAGAATTAATACTAGAGCCCAACAGAGCCTGATTTTTTGAGGTGGATGAAGACACCTTTATTCAGGGCTGTCATACTGATCCAGTAAAGGGCCGAGTGGCTGCAGGTTTCTGTTCCAACCAAGAAGAAACACACCTGAATCCAATCATTCAATCAACTGCAGCTGTCTGCACTCAGCTGATTAATTATCAGTATCACCTGTGCTCCTGCTTGGTTGGAACAAAAACCTGCAGCCACTCGGCCCTTTACTGGATCAGTATGACACCCCTGCCTTTATTCAAGAAAAATCATAGCACCAAACAGTATCAGCCAATTTTTTTTAACATTATCACAATTCCCTTATAAACTAAATGATCAAAAAACATCTCAAAGATATTACCGAGCAACACTTTTTAATTATCTAACTGCACTGTATGCATGAATGATTCTATCATCATTATTAACATTAACTTTGTTTCCCATCCCAAAAAGCAATATAAGCATTAATTTTGAACCGTGATTCTGGCCACCTAATAAATGCGAGTCCAACATTCACTCTGCTCTTAACTCCGTTTTGGTCTCCACCAACTCCTGCAAAAATATTTGGCTCTTTGGTGCAAGTCAAGCAGTGTCCAGTGAGTTTTAAGATTCTTTTATCAGAGCTTTTTCACTCAAAACAGCTATCTACTGCTGCTGCTGCTGCAGACAGAGAGCAGAGTTTGAGGGCTTGGAAACCAAAACAATGAGTGACAGTACAACGTAGGTGTGAGGTGGAAGCCTGGAGCTACTGGACCCATCAGGAAAGAATGTTCTGGGCACAATGCTCAAGGACCTCTCAGGGTTGTGGTGAGCCACAATTTTATTGAAAACTGATTTTAGTGACTGCTCCATTTTCTATGTTTAATGTCACTGACTGCTGACTGGTCACATTGGTAATGGAAGTTTCTTTTTTCTGGGTATTAATATGAATAGAATACACCACCAGAGAAAGTATTTTACTTGTCTAGATTTGCATGCGAAGAAAGGAAACTTGTGGTTTGTCGTCATTTAATCAAACATTACAGCAGTGGTAGTTTAAAACATTAAATAATGTCAGCCAGCTGCTGAAATGCCTTTGTTGGTAAATTGATCAATTATGGTGGCAATGGAAACTTTTTGGTGAAGATGATAGGGCAATGTGATTGCCAACAGGAATTAATGTTCCCTTAATGCCTTCAATAAAATTTCCACAAAATCACACAGCAAAGGCAATCAGCTGGGCTTAAAAGCCTCACCTACTCTGTCACAGGCCACATTTTGACTTTTGGAAAAAAAATGCATCCATAGGAAAGTTTAGTGTCATGTTGAACTAATCTGCAGATTAATTAGACATGATACAAGATAAATAAATCCCTGTTTTATTACAGTCCATTTCTATGAGTCTATGAAACCCTGTAGTCAATTAAAGCTGACACAGTGATGAGTTTTGTGCAGGCTTGCTGAGATTTCTAATTTCTTCAACATGGAGGAAGGATATCGTGCAGGTAGACATTCCTTCAAAACTGTGACAAACCTGCAGAGAATTTTTGGTGTATTTGGTGCAAACAAAGGACATTCTCAATCACCATGTTCTTCCATCTAATGACTCACCCTTCGTGAATGAATTCTTCCAAAGCAGCACATTCGGACACCAGCTGAGGACACTGGCACCGCAGTGCCACGAACGACAGGATTGGCAATAGGTCGTCTGCACCGCTGTCAGAGGAAAGAAGAGAGGAGGCGGTGAGATCAAGTAAAAGAGGAAAACAGAAGTAAATAAGTGGAGCAGAAGGGAAGAATTGAGAGTGACATTTACAGAGTATGATGGCATGTGATCCCCAAGGGACTGAATGGAAACTAAATAAAATGAAGCTCTTAATGGGATGCGTGTTCAGGGATGGAAATGATAAAGCTTTTTTTCTCTCCCTGAGATCTGTTGGGAGGACAAATTGCAGCCTTGGAGATGATGACAGCCTGATAGCATTCTGCCTGTGTGCAGACAGTGACCATTTGTTTATCAGGACTCACACGCAGGGCTAACTGCTTGCTTGCTAGTTTGCGTGAGAAGGTAGATTGCTGGCCCTCAACTGACCCGGCCGCATGCAACTGGATACTCTTCTGCAGGGTTCTGGAAGGTGTGGACAGGCTCATGTAACCACTGAGAGCTGGACCTCACATACACACACACAATCACAACCCTGAATTATAATCTTCTGAGTTCACTACTGTAAACACAGACATTGATCCTCTCACACTAAAACTGGTGTCTCTGCATTCCAAGGACACAATGCACTATTCCCACATGCATTCATGCTGACTTCACTGAGAAGATTAGGCTCCAAAATGGGTTTGCCATGATTCCAGTTTGGATGAAACAATTACTAAAACAGCAGAAAAGGGCAGATGGGAAAAAAAAAAAATCTTAATCAACAGGATACAGAGATAAAGTGGTGACCAATTTGGGAGCACAATAGAATAGAGAAAAGAAAGGGATACAGACAAAAGCACACAGGAGAACAAATGAGCTCCCAGTTGGTCAAGGACAAAGAACTGATGAAAATTGAAATGCTGTTGAATTAATAAAAGAGGGCAGCGAGTACAATAAAGTGTTTTTGTGTATGTGACTGTAAATTAGAAACTAAAGTGACAAGGTGCAGAAAACAGCAAGCAGAAACAATGTGGAGAGCTAAACATGTAATGTAAATACACAACTTCCTGCTGAAATGCACACTGTCGCACTTCCAAATTCTATCAGTCAGGCCTTGACCAGAAACAATTTCTGTGAGTCATAATGACACACAGAAAGACAACCTGCTTTTAGATAGACTAAAAAAAGCAGTCACATATTGGCCGGCGCTGAGCCGCAATCAAGACCAAGAATGTGAACGCTGGCAGATCGGAGGCAGGAAAGTACACAGTCCAAATTTAACCCCTTAAATGAATGTGGGATTAAATTTAGAGGCAATATTTTAAGTACACATCTGAATGAAAGTTTCATTGAATTAGAGCTGCCAGTCACCACTGGCAGGGTTATGACATTATAAAATGACGAGCCAGAGTCTGCCTTTAAAAACAGCTGCTGCTTTAAAATGCTGGCTTTAATTCATATATTTTTTATTTTTAAATAAAACAAGATGATTGCGATTCATATTCTGAGATGACACACATGACTGCATTCTTGGTCTCCACCATACAAAAAATAAATCATCATTTCAGATCCCGTCTGTGGTTTGGCCACGTTTGACTCGTGTTTCCAGGTAACAAAACAAAATCCACACAGCATGATGTTGTTACCAAGTTGTATATTTTACCATACTGAGAGTATACACACAAAACAAACAATGTCATAACTTTTTGGGTGAAAAGCTTTGAGAGGAGCCATGCCCGCTCAACTCTCCTACTCCGCTGTCTCTGATCACTTCACATATTCCAATACAAAGAGACAGATATGGAGCAGGAGACACAGCCTTAGCCATTCTCTGAAAATTGTTCGTGGATCCAACAAAAGAAGAATGGGATGAGGAAAAGTGCCTGGGAAAAGAAAGATATCAGATAACCCTTTGGAGAAAAAAAAAACATTTTTGCATGTTTTTTCCCTAATACTGGGAGTTTGTGGGTTGCACTAAAAACTAAACAGGGAACTTTTAATGGTGTGCCAATATACAAACATAAAAACCTGTGGTTGTTGTTGGTGACATGGGATATGTCACCAACAACAAGCACTTTAAGGACTTTCAAAAAAGTGTCTAACCTAACTCAAAACTGGCTCTCCAAACAAGCCAGTAAAATCTTCTATTCCAGGACTGAGATCCACACCCACCTTGGAAACGATTCTGGCTCTTAGTTTCTGCTTGAACAATATTGATGCAAAAGTATTCCAAGTTGACTAACTCACAGATCGGAGTTAAACTAAGCAATGATGAGGTTGATTATAAGCAAACCACTACTTTTTCTCCTGGATGTTGTTCACGAGATAATGTAAAGCCACAATAAGAAGATTCACATTGGAACACAAATAAATTGATTCAGCGGAGACTGTTTTTAGTCAAACGTTTACCAGTTTACATTGAATCCACAATGTACTGTATGTTGTCCACAATGGGTGCTACAACCCACCGAGCCTTTGTCTGACTCTCCGTGCATCATCATGGATACGACAAAACTCCATCTCTTTTCTTCCCTTCCCCAAGCCCCTTGTTGGGCCCTGGGTCTGTTCCAAACCCAGACAGGACGACCCACTTTTAGGCCTGGCCAGGAAGAGGCACTCTATAGGGGGGCAATAGACCTAGGAGAGCCCCTGCTGTGTCGGGCTTAACAGAGCACTGATGAGACTTGACAGGGCAGCTACCAAGGCAGAGAGCCCTTAAATGATGTTTGGGTTCTTCAACAGGACAGTCTTTCCCTCCCTATCATAAGCATGTAGTTAATGGAGAAAATGCTCTTATTTTGAAGTTTAATGAGGTGTGCTTCTGAAGAATTCAACTAAAAGAATAACACGACCCCTAACAGTCCTACACGGTTTTGTACGATGTTCTTGTTCCTTAATCATCAAACTGTTGTAGAGCATTGTATACTTTTTAATTTTATTGTGTAACCTTTTTTGAATTTTCCAGTATAAAATCTTGAGAACCTTGAAACCATAAGTGACTTTATATGTGCTGCAGTGATAAAAAACCAAGGGCACTTGCTTTGACTGATGATTTACTCACATTGCGGCAGTTTTTGGTGTGGAGTCGGCCTCATGAAGACACCTGTAATCCTCAGCGCAGGCACAGATCAGCCGTAATGTCCTGACTGCAACAAAACATAAACCATGTTAACCCCGCTTTTCTGATCAAATATAGAATATGCAGATACAGAAATAAAACACAGATGGTTTGCAGCTAAGCAAAATGTAGCAATATGGCTTGCTGTAACTAAAAACACAAGCACAAAATTAAGTGGTACCAGATGACGGATGAAGGGAACTGGTTTAAAAGAGGTAATTGGTCCAATTCAATATCAAATTTGATGAAGTATAAATGATTTGCACTCTGCTGACACTAACTAATGCTCCATGTTTTGTCAATAAACAGTAAATGGTGCATTAAAGCATTGAGAGGTTTCTAGGATGGATGTCCCCGATGTGAGGGCTAAGGGTTTTTTATTGTAAACAAAGCAACTTTAGCCCCAATGAAAGGTAGGTAGGAGAACCTTCTCTTCTGCACTAAATGAGATGATCCAGCATCATATTTACCATAACATACGAGTTCAAGCAGTTTTGTCATTTTCCACAACTTTCAAAGTTAAATTCAAATTTCAAACAAGTTGTGAATGCTGTGTAAAAAACAAAAAAAAAAACTGAATGCAACCATTTCTTATACTTTTTGGCGTATGTTTAATTGAACACATTTCATTAAAGTTTAGAAATGGGCACCAAAAGACCCACCTGTTTGGAACATTCCACAGGTAAACAGATTCATTAGTACCAGGTGATACCAGGTGATCATGATTAGGTATAAAAGGCTCCTCAAAAAGTTCAGTTATTTGGAAGGGGTCATGTTTTGTATTTTGTTAAAAACTCAATGGGCAAATAATACAACAGTTTAAGAACAACAGTTCAGTTTGCTACAACTGCTGAAGAGTTAAAAGGAATTTAGGGATTTCACCATCTATAATCATATTAATTATCAGCATTGTTAAAAGATGAGAGAATTCAGCATTGGATTCCTGTGACCTTCGATCCCTCAGGTAGTACTGGATTAAAAGCCAATGTAATTGTATAAAGGACATTACTAGATGGGCTCAGGAATATTTTAGAAACACCTTCAGTAAACACAGTTTGTTGCTGCATCTACAAATGCAAGTTAAGACTCCACCATGCAAAGTGAAAGCCATCTATCAAAAACACCCAGAAATGCCGCTGACTCCTCTGGAAAAGTGTCTGTGGTCTGACGAGTCAACATTTCTAATAGTTTTTCTGAATCATGGGCTATCCAGATGTTACCAGCACAAAGTTCAAAAGCCAGCATCAGTGATGTAATGGGGGAGTGTTAGCGCATATGGCACCATTAATGCAGAAAGGTACATACAGGTTTTGGAGCAACATATGCTGCCATCAAGAAAATGTCTTTTCCAGGGACATCTCTGCCCACTTCAGCAGAAAAAGCTGTTTACTGCCAGTAAACCGGAAGTAAAATCAAGTTCCACAACATCTGAGTTTACTATAGAAGTTGCCAATCTATCCTGAATACAACTGAAAACTAACTATCAATGTATCAGGTTATTTCTATAATGTAAGTTATAGTCTTGACCAGATTTATTTTGAGGTTGTACTTTATTATTAAATGAATAAATTAAACTCCAACCAAACATTAAACGTAACTGCACAGAATAAACTATACAGATCTGGATGTTGTGCAACAGTAATTTGTCTACAGAAGCTAGGGGTGATTTTACCATTGCATGTGGTAGTCATTAGGCCCTATTTCAGTCCCCTATATATGTATTATTCGTATTTGACGTATTTCTGTTAGAGAGTAAAACCCTGTTCTGTTTAACTAGAAACAGCAGCTATATCACGCTTGCCAAATGCACCAGACTCCGATGAATGAAGAGTGTTTTATAACACTGCAAAATTACTGTTTTTGTCAGAAATTGACAGAAACAAAATAAAACTCACAAGGGGGTGAATTAAGGGTTTATTTTGAACAAAGCTGAATTGGTGATTGTTGGAAAAGACTTAGACTTACTAACTAAGACTGTTGCGAGTTCTAATTTGTTTCTGTCAACTTTGTGTTTTATGACACATAAAATTACTGTTTTCGTCAGTGGAGTCTGGTGTATTTGGCAAGTGTGACACAGCTGGTGTTTCTGGTTAAACACAAGGTCTCTTTGTCCTTTACCTAATGTTGGCAGACACTAAGAATAATCAGCTGCAAAAAGCAAGCACTTTTAGTGGACACATCTTAACAGTAAAAATTGCCTCAAACATTACCTACAATAATTAGCCTATACTGCCAAACTTTTCTCCCCTTTCTATAAGCAGCTCAACACAACCCACATTTTAGTTTTTAAACTTACTTTTCTTTTATTATGCCTAACCAGGAAGTATTTTGTCCTTAACCTAGATCAGTGGTTCTTATTTTTAGAATACTGTGCGCGGCTCTGTACAAGCAAAACCCTCATATGGGATGTTTTGCACTCACATTGGTCGTTATGACAGATGACCTATTCTGTCGTTTAAGTGGGAGATCTTTTTGATACTGCATTTCCCGTTGCAGCTGTCAGCTAAGTCGATCTGCGAGACCAATTTCAAAATGTTTTGTACGCATTATTCATTTACATGCCAAAATATGTAAACATAGGGCCCAGGTTTAAAAATACTGGAGTTCCTTTTTATTGTCCTCTGTAACGATAACTCGGTGATGTGGTGGTTCACTTTCACACTGTGATCTTTGGCTTTAGCTTCTATCTTTATCTTTTTAACCTGTTTTTGCTGCTGGACTCTGCACTCATTCACCCTAGCTCAAACTGCTGGCCGAGGCTACCCTACACGGTGCCACCTGCCACCATCAGGAATTCAATCAAACACAGATGAACGCAGCATCAGGAGCAATTTGGGGTTCAGTATCTACTTTGACATGTAGGCTTTTTAGTTCATGGATTTACAACATCTAACAGCCTGCAATTGGATTCAAGAACATTTTACTTTACATCAGACAATGTACTTGTGTGGAAAAAATGTTATGCTTTCGGACCTTGAAGATAGCCTGAGAAAAACGTCTGAAGCAGCTAGGAGTCAGCAACAAGACTGAGGTAATGGTAGAAAAGGGTGGATTGTCTCCTTCGAGTTGAATTGATACTCTCTAAGAGAAGCTCTCTGTCCTGAAAGTGAGGTGGGTGTGGAAGAATGAAACAACAAAATCTGACTCACCGATACATTCCAGCTTCCTCTGTGGACAGCAGTCTTTGATGAGGAGCCTAAGCTCCTGAACAGCAGACTCGTAGGGGTATGAACCTTGCAGTGCACCAGGGTCTTCAGGGAACAGTTTCATGGGAACGCCAACATCTCCAGGGGAAGCATCCCGGTACAGCTTCATACTTTTCTCATAGGCCTGCTCCCTTTCCTTATGGACCCTCCTGAGAAAGAAAGACAAAAGCTTATCAGACTGCAAACCCAGGCTGGGAAAACAAGTCAATGGATGTTTTTAAGTGAGAAACACTACAAGGCATGTTGGAAGAAAAGCGGTATTAGCAATGAAATCACTCACTGACTTATTTAATTAGACAAAGTTCTGTCAGGCATTCCACATTTTATTTTTGGTGAGATGCATTAGAAACAATTTGTTCCCAAGGGACATTTTCTATGTGGACTTTGCGCCAATATGACATTGGCGCAAAGTCCACATAGAAAATGTCCATATCTGCTTGCACAGATTTTTTTCTCTTCTACAATCTGTATCTATATCAGCCTCAAAAATCCTATATTGATCAGGCTCTCCTTATATGGTCTGAAAAATACGGTAGTTACAACAAAGCTACATGCAAATCAAAATAAGTGAAGGCCCACGAAGATACAATATGGCATGATAAAGTTATTCAGAAAATGCTGGGCAAAGTGGATGAACTTTTCCAACATTGGCCTAATCACTCTCAAATAAAGAGATCCTCTTTGTGTTGAGGAAATACAGAAAAAAGCGATATTGAAATATGTACCATGATAACAGAGAAGAGTTATCATATTCAGTTCCAAGTTAATAATGATCATATCAATAACTTTGCAACACATCTTATCATTTTAAATACTCTATTTCAGTGTAATACAAATCAAACCAGCAATAGAAGCTGGGACGAGACTGACATACTTAGAGTAGCAGTGCCACATGCTGGTCATGACCCACACTGTAACAAACAATTCATGTCAACGTCAGTATTTATTTTTAAAAAGGTGGCAACTGCAATCACCATGAATAATGTTATCTTCTCCAGCACACATAAAAATAATTACAACATAATAGAAATACACTTTTTTTTTTTAGCTAGGTGTAAATAATAAACCAGAAACTGGTAAACTCCTACCAATGTAATTGACAGTTTTTTATTCATCCAGCAAGACTAATTCGAAAACTTGTTGAATGTTTCTGAGTATTTTGTATGTGTCAGAAATTGCCAGAAAAAACGTTGAAGCCAAATAATTTGTAAGTAAACTAAAAAAATAAAATAATAATAATAAACAGAGCTTTAATAGAGTTAAAGTTTGTACTCCAATCAAGGTCCAACTGAAGCACTTGGTTTGCAAAAGCATTTAAGAACATTCTGTGTTGAAGACAAAAAGCATTATGTTTAGGTCACAAACATTTAAGCTGCAGTACCTGAAAAGTGCAACCAGGGCGCTCCATAGTGGTGTGAAGAAGGCTTCTTCAATGCTGGCAAGGCACAGGTCTTTAGAGCTGGCTGTGTTCAGACACTCGAAGGAGAGCAAACACAGTGACAGAAGCTGATCTGAAACATAAAGACATGCCCATAAGATTTATCATCTAACAGATGCTATACTGGTGGTTAATGTAAAGCTCAGCCTCAAACATTTCACCAGCAACAGGAAACTGTTGTTGAAAATCAACATAGTAAAACTCTTTCTTGGCATACAAACATAAACCACCTGTACCATCGTGCTCACCGATAGCAATATGAATATCTTTGACAATGGCCTTCAGATGTTCTGCCATTGCTCTCATCTCCAGCTCCTGGAGGAATCCTTCGTCCTGCTCTGGCTGCATCGAGGGATCACAGGTCAGCTCTGATTCAGAGCCAGTGTCTTCTGTGCTGTCGTGAGGCGGAGCCCAGTCCAACTGGGTCAGGAACTGCTCCAGATCTTCAAACGAATTCTCTCGTTCCACAATCACCTGTGTGTGACTCTCTGGCCCATCGTCCCTGTCATAGTTGGCATGGAGGTCACGAGAGAGTGAGGGGGAGCGTAATGAGTCTGTGCTGAAGCTCTGGCCTCCAACGCTGCTGCCCCAGGTTGGTTTCATCTTGGTCTCTGCATGATAAATCATATTTTCATATAACAAATAATGCCAATGTGTAGCACTGAGTTACCTCAGGACAATCTATGGCAGAAGGATGATGGTATTTATTGAATTGAATAAGATTCCAGGTTTATGGGAATTTTTGGACATTTTCTCAGAAAAGTAACTGGCTTGCTTGCGGTAACTGACTGACTATTCCTTTATTTTAAGAGGTCTTTAAACTAAAACACACAGAACAGGACTTGACATTTCAATCTTACACAGTAGCAACTTTCTAACATTGTTAGATTTTAATTTTTCCAATAGGTAGAAATCTGCATTTCAAACAGTAAATACTTAATTCTACATCATCTACTGCCTGGCTTTGACTTGCGCCATTTTAATTCCCTAATGTTTAATTACTTAGCAAGCCAGCTGCCATAAAACACAGACAAGGGCTGAGAAAAATAACAAGATAAATGTGAAAATGTTTTTCTTAATCATCCTACCTCACAAAGACCTGTCTCTGGCATTACCTGAATGAAGCAGGCTGTGAGTGCTGTGAGAAGGCCTCAGTGGTAGGGCAGGACTCTGGGGGAGGCCTTTACTGATGATGGGGTAGAGTCTGTTGTAAACCCGGTACTGGAGCTTCCTCAGCAGCTTCACCACTGGGTGGTCAGACCGGCTGAGGACACAGTACAAATGTTAGTCAACCCTCAATTGGCCTGAAAATGTTGAATGTCCTGTTACAAATAGTGGGATGACAGGGTTATGAAAGCAATGGGGATACAGGCTGATGTTGTTTTTTCCCCATTTCATAAATAACTGATATCTTATATAACACATTGTAAACAGCCCTCTACAGCTCTGTAGGATACTTGGCCAATTTAGGGTAAAGAAGACTGGAACAAACATATGTACACACACACACACGCACAAATCTTTGTCATTAGAAACACTCAAGTCAAATAATGACATAACAATCTTGCATCATACTAACTGGAGCCATTTCTAGAGATAAAAAAAAAGCAAAACACAAACACTTCTGAACCATGAGGTATTGACAAGGCTGACGCAATACTGCAGACTCAACCTTTTGAACAACAAAAAAATCTTTTGGTGGGATGGCATAACAAGGGCTATCATTTGGGTTAGTTTCTCAATATAAACGCTAAGTGCTAACTATTATGACATAAGCATGTGTAGTATTGCTTATTGATAGAAACATGAAGAGAAACTGGCTGAGATGCAGGTTCAAGCCACAGCAGCTGAAGCCTCAAAACTGGTCTGGGACCAGGGGTAGGATCAAGTTGATACTTGTTATATATGTAGGGATAGGGCAATGCACGTGTTTGTAAATACCTTTATTAACGCAACGTAACATCGACGAGTCGCAAGTCGGCTGAATGATTTGAAACAAAAAGTATTCTGAAAGTTCTCTCCCTAACATGTCTGTCCTCCTCCACATATGCATGAGTAGAGAGGCCACGGTGGAGACAGTGAAAGAGGGCGAGAGAGAGATAACGTCGCTCCTGCAGCGTGTTTAATTCCCATTGAGTCAATGTCCAGTCTAAAGTCTGACTGGGCCATTTGCTGCACGTCTCCCACTTCCAGTCTCTCTGTCACTATTGAATAAAAGCATAAAAACACCCCAAAAAAGAACTGGCTATTGTCTATTGTGGAATAATGCCCTGTAGTGCATAGTTTATCATAATAATATGTATTAAAGAGAATATTTTGCATTTTTTATTTTATATCTTTACAATTACCAAATCCTATTAACTCCCTGATATTCCCTCTAATGGAATAACACCTGATCTACAGTATATAAAAACTGAATACACTAACAATTGAAGTTACCTGAGCAGGTAGGAGACTAGGTCTGACACTAATGTGACATCATCTGGATTCTTCCTCATGTTGGCTTTCCACAGTTTGGGCCAATCCTAAAGAGACAGACATATTTATAAATGATTTGTTGGCAACTATATCTATAATTTCATACAATGCTGATTAGTGCACTCATGTTATTTCAACTGATCAACATAAATTGATCAATGCCATATTTGGCAGTTGTTTTCCACAGTTGTGCAAGAACACAATTTATTAGAAGCACATAAAGACACAGTTGTTTGCATTGTAGCATTTCATACAATCACATAATACATATAATATTTCTGGTTTGCTGATTAGCACTCTGTGCCCTGGTAACATTTTAAACGATGATGTTTTGATATATTATGGTAAATACTCGCAAAACTCACATGGTCTTGCTCATATTCCAGGACATTGGTGTAGAGAATGCGCTGCTCTTGCTCCTCTGTAGTCATTGCCCCAGATGCTGCAAATCTCCTGTAAAAAAGAACAAAAAGAAAATATTTACAACCATCCATGCAGGACTTGTGAGCACAGTGTACTTGCCCCCTTCGATTCGCTTACAAAGCTAAGAGGGGCACTGTGGAGCCTGCGGCCTGCCGGCTGCACCTCCTCCACCATCACCAGGATCCTCTTCGTGGACTTCGGCTCTGCTTTTGATAACATCCAAAGGCACCTGATGATCCAGAAACTACATTATCTCAGCATTTCCACCCGTCTGATCCATCTCCTTCACGCCTTCCTCAGCGACAGACTGCAAGCTGTGCGAGTCGGCAATACCCCATCACCTACGCACACCATCAACACCGGAGCACCGCAGTTTTGTGTGCTGGGCCCATTCCTCTACACACTTTACACCAATGACTGCACCAGTCCGTCACCCATCACTACCTACCTGAAGTACTCAGACGACACAGCCATTCTTTCCCTGCTCACAGACAACCTGTCTGTCCTGGACCATCACAGCACCATCACACACTTCAACAAGTGCTGTGAGGACAACCATCTCCACCTCAACGTCAATAAGTCAAAACCACATCACACCACAGCACCCCATTACCATCAATAACCAAACAGTTGAAAGGTTCGACAATTTTGAATACCTGGTAGTAACAAGTAAACTCAGTTTCAACCAACAAACTGCCAACATCTTCAAAAGTGGCCAGCAGTCTGTTAATCGTAAACTCAAAGGACTTTATGTTTCCCCCTGTCCTCTCCTACTGCTGTACCAAACCACCCTCACATACTGCTCCTCCTGCGTCTTTAACATGCTAATATATGACTGTAGACTGTATAGGACATGTACAAGAACACCTAATTTTCCATCCAATGTATTTTAGGTGTTAGGGTTAGGGTTAGGTTTAAATGCCCGTCGTATTTTCAAAATGTTAACCACAAAAACAAAACGTTCCCTCTCTGTGATTTCTCGGTGTGTACTTTCTGAAGAAACAGCATAAGTGACTGTAAACAATCTTCAAACCTTTCTGACTCTAAATGATGACTGACTGAACCCTATCTGAGAACTTATTGAGTGCTTTGACTAACAGCTGAAACAGATGACACAACAAGCTCTTCAGATAGCACCAAGAAGGTGTAAGCACATCAATTTCATTTCAAAGTTTAGGAAACAGTGGAAGGAACTAACTTGAGACAAGGTCTTAAGGGAAACATACACATATTATGTATGCAACACTAAAATAGGAGTCCCTTTTTAAATGCATCTATGTTAGGTGGTTAAAGAATGAAAGAATAAAGAATGAAACTGAATTAAGTTTTAACCCTATTCTGTGTGTTTGTTTAGAGAATCACTGTGTACCTGTTGGCCTCTTCCTGTAGCCTTAGTCTTCTCTCCTCCATCTTCCGCTGGAGCTAAATGTTATGATAGACATTAAGGAAACTTACAAACATCTTAGGCTTCACATGGATCAGCTGACAATGTCTTTGAGTTTATAAACAGGCATCTTATCATTTTAACTTGAAATGGACAAACCAGCAAACATAAAAAAGATCATTCTGTATATAACAATATTCCACAGCCAAATATAATTATTGTAAGCTGATCACAAGGTCAACTAACGCCTGTTTAATGTCCAATCCTCCACACAGTCTTCCTTAAAAATAATCAAATGATGTTGTCTAGTTACACCAGTCTGTTATGGACTGTTGTGAATTCAGTCAAATAAGATATGCGAATGCAGTGTCTGAATGAAAAATGTTGTGATAAATAAATCTAGCCTTCAACTGTCAAACAACAAGAATGCAGTGAGAACTGGGACACAAGCTGACATTATAAGGATACAGCATCCTGCCTGGCTTTGGCTATGATGAGGTTCTCCATCATCTGCCTCTGGAGAGAGAGCGTCTGCATGAGAAGAGAAGGGAGGGAAATTACTTTAAATGCATGCATTTATACAATCACAATGCCATGTGGTTGTATTCATATGTGAAATGTTTAACTTGTAAATTGCCTCATGATCAACTTCTAAATGTTACCTGGGGAAACAAGGATTCAGGCAGTTAACATTAACATACTGAGGTGAAAGTGAAGTATGTTAAAAGTGATGTGGCCCATCCCAATTCCCCCTTTACAGTATACAAAATCTATTGAAGATGTCAGTAAATGGAGAAATAGAACCGCCACCATGTTTTCTACCTGCACTGCAACCAGGATAGGGACAAACCACTACAGCAAGTATTAAGTTGAGATATGTCTGCTACAGTAGTTGAAGGTTGAAGGTTTCTGTGAATGCTGTCATACAGTTATACTGAACCACAACAAGCCATTTAGTACTGTGCACTCCCTGGTCACAGCTGAGCCACAAAACCATACAAATAGAATTTGACTCGAGAAAAGAGAATTATTGTTTCTTAGCACAAAACTACATTAGCCGATACAATTCGCTTATGTTTGTAAATTGTGTTTTTTAATTAAAATATGCAATAAATGGTACGTAACAGCTCGTGACGTTAATGAATGTAAAACTAATTGAGCTGACCGTTTAAATTAACGTTACTCCTCCACAGGGTGAATTTTACATGACACGTAGATAAACAACCATTTTAATGAACTTTTGAACGAGTTCAGCAAGACGTTCCCTGCCTGGCGGTGAGTAGCTAATTTAGCTGATATGACTTTACCTTTAGAAATGCCTTTAGTTTTCTCCAGTAAGCACGGAGCTCCCCTTGACGACGAAACATTTTCCGTATCTGAATGACAGGTTAACTATAATGTAAAGACTTGCAGCAGAAGACAGAATTGATATTGGGATGAATTATGTTAGCTTTACCCGATGCCAATAACAACGTCTAGTTCGCGTTACAAATTAAATGCAATGTCTCCCGCTTACCATCTTTTTTCTGCTAGTTTTCACGGAGAAGATGAATACGAGGAGTAGAGGAAGTTTTGCTTTTAAACTGAGGCGTTATCTGGTCTTCAATAACCCATGCGGTACAGAGTCCTCCTCAGAGCCCAGCCCCCTTCACTCAGGTATCCACTCATCATCAACAAGAGGAGTCAAGGGAGTAAAAACCAGCCCGGATGTTCAGCAAGAAATCCAAAAATAAAAGCACGCGCGATGTGGACGATAACGCTAAAAGGAAATGTGCGTCAAATGTTTCACGGTGTGCTTCCTAAAGTGGAAAAAACAACGAAGAAGGGTAATCATTCGGCAATGTTTGTTTTTTTAATTAACTAATACCATTCAAAGAGGCAAGGTTTTCAGAGACATCAGTTTAGATTATATATATATGAACAAAATGTGATTATTTATAAATAAATCTGAACTTCTTCTTCTGTACCTTTAGGCCTTTACAATGTACGTGCACATTCCTGATGCTCAGAAATACTTTATTCGATATTATGTGTTGACTCTGCTACCTCCTGGCACATGGAGCTCACCAGCTGCAATGTTAGTTCATATGGATTTCTACCGTGTAGCCTATGGCGTGCATCTCACGTTGCTCTGAGAAACAAGGAGGGAGGACCGAGGAGAGATAACGGAGGAAACGTGAGCGAGGATACACGAGAGCAAGCTTCATAAATGTCTTTTTACCGGTGAACACCCTGTTTATCGGTTATTGATTGGCCGCTACAGCTGATTGGACTGATCTGATACGTCACTGCAGTAGGAGAGTAGGATCGTATTCTGTGACATTAAATGATGAATTCATAATCAGGATATAAATATATGGAGGGAAATAAAAATAATAATATGTACATGTGTGAATCTGAGCAGGACACAGTATTATTACAGAATGCAGGTCGTTATGCATGTGCAGGTGGTTGTTAAACAAGTAACTGGCTCTGAAGAGAAAACTCTTTATTATATTAGTACAGTTCACATGTGCACACACAAACAGCTGTTAAAGCCAACTGACAGCTGATCCAGCTGTGATCTGCTGCTGCTGCCCTTATTAATTGTGGCATGTGAAGCCCCTTCACCTTCTGTCACAATGCCATAGTACGGTATTTTGCACAGTGAAGGTCATGTGTGAAGAAAAAAATAAAATATTTTTGTGTATCCCCAAACAAACTGCTACCTGCACCATAATAAATCATGGTAATCTTGGTATATCCTCCAGTTTGTGTACTGTTCAATGTAAAGATGATAATATGATTAACAAATGGTATGTGTAATTCTACAAGAAAACTTCGAGAGGCCATTAGCTCAAGGCATCTAAACTACAAATCAGCTCGCACACACACGTGCACACTCACACACAGATTGACATACCAAAGACGTCTTCTGGTAGGCCTGACCAGGTGTGAGCCTTGCCAGACGAGCTTCATAATTTGCTTTCAACTTCTGGTTCAAACGTGATGCTTCTTCAATGGGTGTCAGCTCCCTGCAGCACACACACATGCACACACACACA
>CAFUXE010001340.1:149532-166147 GCA_903364295.1 Serranus cabrilla
CACACACACACACACACACACAGTGAAGGGGTGTGTCAAAGGCTAATTAAACAATCTCTGCTGATAGGTGCATTCAATTTGAAGAGTTTAGATACTTGCTTTACTGCTGAATATTTTTGAATCATCTAAAAAAATAGCTCATACAAGCATTAACAACATTCACATATGTGAATGACAAGATTCTGCAGGTTAAGTGTCATATTTTTGATATTTTTGTCACTTTACAATTCACAAAAAAAATATTCCTAGGCATAAAGAGTAGGGTTGGATAGATATGTATAAATTTGAACAATTCTTTGATTAGCAATCTGACATCATCACTGCAAAGTGAACATATCAATACTTAGAATATCAAATATAATTTTTTACTTTAAAAGGACATGCAGAGCTTTGTAATAGTTAGTTGTCAAATCATAATTTATGTGCTTTTTTTTGTCAGTTTATATGAAATGATCTGATTGTGTTAAATGAGCAAAGGATATTGTCTTATTTCAATCTCAGGCCACTCAACTGAATTGAATGGGAATTGTGTCATGGCAGACTTTGTAATATCAGCAAATATTGTATTGTGGTCCAAAGAATCAATTTAACATTGTGTCGTGATGGCAATTGTTGTTGAAACTCCTTATAAAGAGAACGGTGACATTTTTTAAAACCTTGGCAATTGTATTAAAGACAAAAAGATTAGTATTTCCATCCACAAGTCTAAAAACTGAATTTAATAGTCATCAATAAATGCGACACTCTGTTTCCTGCTTTGACCTGGTTGGTCAGCAACCAGTTCTTGGAAATCTCTCTTATCCTTGTCGTGTTGTTCACTTCACAGGATATCTGTTATTGAATGAAGCAATGTTTGTCTTCCTTGATAAAAAAAAACGGCTCCTACTTTTTGCTTGTGTCCTTTGACTCCACTGTCTGTAGTCTCTGGAAAACTTCAGGAGGCAGAAAAGGGGCGAGCTCCTTACTACCATCTGACAGTACCCTGCGATGACCGGCCTTTGTTGGGCTGGCTGCTGCTGTGAGGTGACACAGAGAGACAAAAAGTGGTGATTGGCTCAAAGGACAAAAAGCATGTGACTGTACATTGACTAGTTTTGATTTGTGACCCCGGGGCAGGCTTCAGGTTAGCAGTGATTGAACTGTATGTTCTTATAAGAAAAGCTTCTGATTGGGGCAGATACATTACCAGTGTTTGCAACAATGGCAGGTGGGGGGACAGCAGTCTGTTTGGCCTCTGATTGGCCAGGTGAACATGAAAAGGAGCTGGAGACAGAGGCAGAGAGGACAGGAGGGTCAGTCCTCCTCCCTATAAATGACCTGGCCCGCTCCAGACACTGCTCAGCCAGCCGCAACATCCGCTCCTCCTCCACGGCAACAACATCTCTCTCCTCTGAGGCTGGAGCAGCAAGAGAGAAGACAGAGGGAGTCAGATCTCCTATATAAAGGTCATCACATGGTATTTGAGATCTGATTCAACTTTGTGCTAAAGATCAACTACTGTACCGAAGCTGATTAGGTCATGGCTGGTTAGAATGATTAACCATGGTGGCAGGCTTATCCCCATGAGGCCAGTCTGAACTGGTCATTGACTGTCACATGTTTTCCCCTTAACCCTCCTCCCTGTTTTTTTCTATATGTATTTAATTTTAAGATGTATGTACAGTACATGTATGTATTTTTTATTTATATTTTCCCTTATTTATTGGCAGTTTCAGCTTTATTAGACAGTGACAGGGAGAAAGGAAGGGGAGGACGGAGGGGAAGACATGAAGCAAAGGGACCTCGGGACAGATTCGAACCAGGGTCCGCTGAGCAAGGACAGAGCCTTAGTGGTATCCGCTCTACCAGTGTGCCACTGGGATGCCACCTTTTCCCTGTTTTTTTAAATATTCAAAATGACCATTATAATACAGATATCCATATGTAAATAAGGGGAAAACATATTTTGTCCAGTCCAGTGCATTTCTTACCAGTTCATAGATCTAATCTGTGTTGAGTTTTAAAACAATAAGATGGGAGGACAGTTTTGTATTTGGGGGCCACACTGAGTGCAGTGACAAGTAAAAGTCAATAGCTCAATAATATTGATTTATATGCTAATGTAGGTTACACATTTAGGTCAAATAAAGTAAAAGATAATTTTGTAAAATAACCCTTGTTTAGCAGTGATATTTCTTACACAGGTTCAAGGTAGGGATGCACCTTCAAATATATTAATATTAGATATCAGGAAGTACATAAACAGCTGGATCATGAATAAAATAAATCCCTACACTACTAAGTGTTTACATATACATTTTGTTTTAATTGTAGGCAGTTGATTTTGTTTACAAGGACAATTATTATTTAATTTAAGATTCAAACAAATTTTGGATTTATTATTTTGCTATGCACAAATCAGTAGGCATTTCTATGTATTTGTTTTACATTTTGTGAAAGCAATGTTCAAGTCAAGCCTGATTTTTGTTGTGTTTTTTTTAAAACAGAATGGTCCACTGGTATTGATCTGTACTCGTTATCAGGGGATACCAAAAGCCCGGGTATCGTAATCCGTATCGGGACCGAAAAAGTTGGATCGGTGCATCCCTAGTTCAAGGTGAACATAGTACTGCATGCCTATTTGATTGTATTATACGGTTGTAGTTTCTATTGTTTGCCAATAGAGGGCGGTAGAGGAATGAGAATCCTTGTTGCAGGCTTAATGGTACCATTATAGTTAGTCTCTATTGCAACATCTTTCGATTTCAGTCTGATGGGAACATGCGCGAATGCAAGTATTATCCTCTAAGAAAAAAAGGGGAAACGAATAAACAGTCCAGGACCAAGGACCAAGGACAAGGTCTTCTTCGACCGCATTATATTATAGAGTGTACACAGTCTCTATCTTCTAAAGATCCTATAATTTATGCAAAATGATAGGAATCTGCTTTGAAGCACAAATAAGATCAAAGAAAAAAACCCACAAAAAACAAAATGAAGCCACAAAACAGAGAGCTATAAATTAAAGCCCATTTCACACTGTCCACTGATTCAATTTATATCTTACAGTATATCCTCATAATTAGGCACATTCAACTGTCACACATGGAGGCATACAGAAGCGAAAGCTTTTTGATTATTCTGAAATGCTGCATTTATTGGAGGCTCATTGGATAAGTCTGTACAGTATGCATAAATGTTCTCAACAGAAAACAATGATGAGAATAGATATATAGTGTAAAGCGATGATTCATGAGCATGTTACTCTTACTTTGTGGCCCAGCGTCTTCCAAAAGTGCATGAGATATGTAGTTGATGGTCCGGAGGTATTCACAGTAAGCTTCCTGCAGAAAGACCATAAGCATGTAGTGTCTTAGTATAACATTAACATAATAATTATAGCTACTGCCAATGAGACATGGCAATAGTTACAAGTTAGAAATGAGATTAGAATTAGACATGTTTTTTTGTTTTTTACAAAATTATAAACATTTGTCAGACAGACAAAGAACTTCACAGCAATGGAAATACACTTACAAAGTGTATAATGGGCCACTTTAATCTGGTTGCCAACCCAAGAGTATAATAAAACATCAATGTAAAGAACTGGCCGGCCTGTTATTTTCAGCATTCTCGCATTCTAGTATTAAAGTATTACTTCTATTTCACAATTACTAATAATTAATAAGTACTTATTTAACTTTTAATGAATCTGTATCTACAATATATATATAATTTAAAGCTTATTAGACATATTTTACAGTTTAAATACACTCCTTATACCATACTGCAACCTGCACTCAATTACACCAATACCACTGATAGCTCTTTTGTTGGCTCACTGAATTTATAATAAATCCATTACACTTGGCTTGCTTTACCTCAGTTTGGCTTTGGCCCCATGTGAGGATACATGCTATTTGTAACAAGTCAGAATTAAACATATAATGCGCCACTGTTGCTTATTTACACTATGCTGAAAAATGCAACCAAACAAAAAATATTACATAAAAATATACTGCTAAAGTGTATATTCTTTTTTAATCTTGTAGAGATATACATTAGTATTTTTATGATCATATATAGTGTCAAATGTCCTAACTGACATCTTGATAACTAACACACATGATCTGTTTCATATTATAAGAATGACATAAGTGCATATAATGGTATTAATTACATTATTGTTACCAATGAACGTACAGTGTAGGCTAATGTTTGAGACAGCGTATTGGGTCGAGATCTAACGATATTTAGCCTATAGTGTTCTAGTTTTACAGGTCTCATTTAATAGTGACATTACTGTAGTAGTCTGAAATAAACAAAAGTGGTTATTAATATGTTTTAAAGTGACTTTATAGTGACAGAGGGCTCTGTGCTTTTGTAATAAGCTCCTACTTCTATAACTACAATCATGGTATTAACAAAACTAGTAACGTCAGCAAGTAAATAAGGTAAAAGTTCAAGTTAGAAATAAATGATTAATGGCAAGTGATATATGTAGAATTAACAGCGTTTGGTTTTTGATTGACTTTTTATAATGCGCAGCCCAGACTGATGTCCAGCAGGTGTTTACGTTTACCATGAAAAACACAACATAACGTTAAGTGACAGGTTAGCTAGCTAACCCACTAACGGTTCCGCCCCCTCCATCTGTTTACATCACCGCAGACTGTTTTATATGGCGTCAAACCTCCGTGTTACCGTCGCTAACGAACTGTGAAGCACTCTACCTTGTGTCTGTTCTCTCCGTCCAACTGTATTGCTACTTTTGCCATTTTCATGGCATTCTGAAGGGGCTTCGCCCCACTGTCAGCTGTAGCCATGGTCCTCTTCTTTTCCTATCTCTCCCTTCTTCTTCTTTGTGTCCAGTCATGTTAGCTTGTACACAAAGCTGCATATTGCCCCCTACTGTACGGGACCGGCAGAGCACAGTCTTGTTTTCAATATAATATTTCAAGTGTGCAATTTGGTATTGCGTAACTGACCCTATTTCCTTCTGCGCTCTCCCAATGTATGCCAATAGCCTTCAGTTTTGTTAATGTATAGAGTTAACTGGTCAGGAAACAAGCTTTTCTACAGCCTATGGCCACTGAATTATGGGTAGATTTTTAGGTAATTAATCACTAATGCAGAGAGAAGGCTTTGCCCTAGTTTTATAGGCTGAACAAAAGTCTAACTACAGTTGGTAGAGCAATGGGTAGAGCAATGTCTGCTTTTAATAGGTATCACTTACGTATGTGTCAAAGCAGATTAAAGCTGGTGCAAATTGCTTACTTGTGACACATCCTGTGATATGGTCATGAGCCGCAAAAGGCAGAAAAGGGTCTGCAGAAGCTTCAGATACAGGATCACAGTGTGTATGCTGCACTACTGTTAATTGTATTACGGACTGGTTCTGTAACTTGTTTAATTTCTTATTTATTACCTGTTTAATATGCTCATACTAGGTAAATGCAAACAAATGTAATATTACTTTTAATTCCTCATAGTTATTCCTCATTGTCACATGAAATGGTTGTAGTAAGTGTTTGTAGTAAGGCCTAACTAAATTTGTTATCTTAATAATAGACTCTATTTGGATCTCAGTCTGCATTAAAAAATAGTGATACAATGATGCTGGTTATGTGATGGCCATGATTTCTGGGTAATATCTATATCATGTTCTAGAGCAACAGGGCTGAGTGTGTGGAGGAATTGTGCAAACCTTCACATTAGCCACATTTGTGACCACCAGTGATGGAAGAAGTATTTAAAATCAAATCAAAATTACTTTATTTATCCCAGAGGGGAAATTCAGTTAGTCTGTTGGCTCTTGAATCTCTCTGTCCTGCAACAGAGAGAGAGGAGCCGTCCACTGCTGCCTCTCCGATCCACGAAGCGGATGATCCGGGCAATTCATGATGGTCTCCAACATCTTGCCAGATCATCAGATCCCACACTAAAGTAAAAGTACCAAACTGTGAATTACTCCACTACAAGTAAATGTGCATGTACTTAAATGTTATGTAAGTATCAAAAGTCAAAGTGCAGAATGGCTTATTTTGTTTATGAATTGGATTATTATTGTTTTTGCATTTATTATACATTTATAAACATGCATAACCATTTAAAGATTTAAAATGATTTTTGTTTAATTATGTTAAATTGTCGCCTGAAAAGTAACTAAACCTGTCAGCTAAATGTAGTGGAGTAAAAAGTACAATATTTGCCTATAAAATGTAGTAAAAGTAGAAGTATAAAGTTACATAGTGGAAATACTCAAGTAAAGTACAAGTACCTCAAAATTGTACCTAAGTACAGCACTTAAGTAAATGTACTTAGTTACATTCCACCACTGGTGACAATGCAAGTTATAGCCATCATGTTGTTTTTATTTGCAATTGAATAGTGAAAAAAAGAGTCACAGCAGCTGTAAATGGGCCAGCCCTTAAAGAAATATACAAACAACGGTAGGAAAAGGGTTACACGTATCAGATTCATCATTCATTCATCACATTTTTTCAGCAAAGGCCGACATTGGTGCGGCTCATACTGGAAATGCTGGGTATTACTATTAAGCATGTGTATTTTTTCTCATTTTTATTGATAACTTCCTGTGGTTACTTCATATTTTAAAATTTGAACAATTGTGCACCCATCCTATTTGACTGATTGGGAGTTTTTGACTCTTAATGGCTTGTCTTGCATGAACTTTTACACAGGTACACTGGTAAGTTTGCAGGTATTGTCCTTAAATGTTATAAAGCAAAAGTTAAACACTTCCTAGACCAGCTGCTGATTTAAAAAAGTCATTACAGGATATGCTAGTTTCAGCTAGTTTTTACTCAAATACCTTCTTTTTTTTGTTTCATAAATGTATATATCAACAGATTTGGAAAATAAAAATCTAATGATAGAGAATACAGGAAAAATAAGGGTTAATCAGTAAAATAGATTTTTTTTTAAAGTATGCATGAAAGTACAAAAAGCTTTTGGAAAAATATGTTTTCATAATCATAAAGAGATCAAGCAGAACATTCTCCTGACTGGCAGTTCAGTAGCTGGGGATGTTTGATCATGAGGACTACATTTAGTCCTGGATGATTTCCTGTTGATTGAAAGCTTTTTGAGCCCACTTCTGATTCTGGCTTACGCAGATCTCATGCCCACTGGCAGTACTGACCCTGCAAAAAAACATAACAGTTAGTGTGAGTTAGGACTGGAAAAATACATTTTTCAGCATTTTCAGTCATGTTTCCTTGAAATATATTATGTTATTTATTTACTTATATTCTTCATTTTTTCTTATTTGCACTTTTTTCTTATTCTCACAAAACATAAATTACGTACACAAATCCCAGTTCGTGACAGCTGCTGTGAGTCTTGACGACGGAGATAATTTTCGCCTGCTGTACCCTGCCTGTAAAGAACTGGAAGCAGCACGATCCAGGTGCTATTTCATTCACTGCATGAGCTGGAAAGACAAAACAAGAAACGTTGAGCATTATACACTGTCATTCAGTGACCTCAGCACACAACAAGTCAGCCTCTGTGCTGCTGCATGCTCGCAACACCATGTCATTCTCAGGAGAGGTATGCAATAAACAACAGGACTGGGCTGAGTGTACTGAATCGAGGCTTTCTGCACTGAAGCAATGAAAGGGAAGTCACAGAAACAATTATAATCAGTGGTGTGCACAGACTTTTTGAAGGGCAGGGGCGAAAAGAAAAAAAGGGCACAAACAGCACGTCCTCGCCACTGAAAAGGGCACCTTAGAGCACGTTTTGCAACCCAAGAGGGCGCTTTAGGCGCAGTTTTTCAACAATTGGGCATTGTACATTAGTGCACAAAAGACAATAGCTAGTACCAGTAATGACTATGCAGTTGCTTAAAAGAAAAAAGGGAAAAAGTGAATTAGCTACAAATCACTACAGATGTCTTTGTACTGAATTAAATGAATAATTCTTTAACAGTATTTATTTTTATCATCATGTTAACATTTAGTGATGTGCAAGTGAGTTGTTGAAGTAGAGTATATTGAATATCATGCATCAAAAAAATCTTTTGTAATATTTTGATGTAATCATCCTTAAAAGTATCCTGCAGAGACAGTGATGGCAAAATGCATCACTGTCAGTTTAGGGCTATTAACTGAATTATCAAGCTTTTTTTACCTGCTAGTTCAATATTGGTGCCTGGAATCAGATATGCACAAGGTAATGATATTATAAAATTAAATGATTAAATTAAAATATCACCAGGAGCCTAATCTGGAAAACAGACCCCAAATAGCATTTCTCCAACCTGGACTATAAATGAGACTTACGCATGGCAGTGCAGTAGTAAACAGTGAGCAGCAGCAAGAGTCCCACTGGAAAGCTCAGAGTCTTCATGATGTCCTCAGAGGTCAAGTGATGGATCTCTTCTGTCTTTGCTGTCTGAAGTGATCTGCTCTGATCACTACGTGTCTTATTGCTGTTTATATGTTCTCATATTCAAATACAGCAATTCTAGGAAAACTACCAGAGTGGGCGTTGTTATAGTTTTGAGTGACAGGAAGTTTTAGGGTCGCCTCAGTACTCCGACAGAAAGTCACGCGAAGCAACACTTCAACAGCTGCCACCTTTTTAAACTGCTCATAGAAACATGAAGTGTATTTTAAACAGTAACAGATAGGGTGCACGTTAATCAGACTGAGCTGAGAGCTCAAATTGACTGAATTCAATTGAAAGACAGCGAGATTTGAATGTCTGTAGACCTCAGTATGACTCTGAAAGCCCTTTCTCCCCTATCCAAAAGTGGTTTTATGGTTAGATTCAGATTTAAGTTAGGGATAAAGGTTTTTGTTATATATGTTAATGAGGGTTCTCATAAGTAGAGAAAGACAATCATATGCATGCGCCTATAAACCATTAAATTTGGCATGCATGGCTCAGTTAAATCAGCATTACTCTACTTTCTGAACCAAGTAACTGTAATGTAAATCATGAAATCTAATCAGAATTCAGAAGTTCATGAAATAAAACTTCATAGTAACTTTTCAGTACCAGGTAAGGGTGGGTGTTGTTGTCTGCAGCAAACAAAGAAGCCTGCAGATAAAGATTGCAAACTGCACCACAGACCAGCAGATGCTATCAGGACACATAGAGGTTTTGCTGATGTCGGCATATTCAAGTTAGTCGTGGTCACACAGAGGCAGATAGAATAGATTGTGTTAGATCAACAGCATTTCACATATATAAGTTTGCATGTCATATTAAGACCTTACTGATCTTATCATGGCAAAACAACATCCTGTGGTTGCACTAGTGTGCACAGAAGTGAAGACACAATGGCTGCAGATTTCCTCAATGATAGGAAAAAGAAATACTCAATACAGTACATATTCTGTAGATTTGCAGAAAATTATTTATTTTAATTATTAACTGTGCACATTCTTCATTTGAAATTTCAGCTATGTCGATGAAACTCAACTCTACCTCTCTGCCAACACCTTCACTGCTGCCACCCACTCCACCCTCACAACTTGCCTGCATTATTACGTATATTTTAGACTCAAACAACAACGTGTAATGGTCCGAAAATTACACTGGTTCAGTCTTCTTTGCTCTGTCAACCCCTTTTTTTCCAGCAAAATAGCTCTGATTAACCAACAGGACACTCTCTGTCCAGCTCCAACTGGCAATTAGACAAAGTCAGGAAAGGTCTTTAGCAGATTAATAGCCATATGTTTTACTGAGTAGTTGGTGAAGACCAACACATCTAAAATGACAATTAATATTACAATAATCCAGTCCATCTGCTTCAACGTTGGATGTGTTGTGTTCAGAGATGTTCTTCTGCAGACCTTGGTTGTAACGAGTGGTTATTTGAGTTACTGTTGAACCAGTCTGTTCATTCTCCTCTGACCTCTGGCATCAACAAGCTTCAAGGCTCACTGGATATTTCCTCTTTTTGGCCCATTCTCTGTAAACCCTAGAGATGGTTGTATGAAAATCCCAGTAGATCAGCAGTTCTGAAATACTCAGACCAACAACCATGCCACGTTCAAAGTCACTTAAATCTCCTTTCTTCCTTATTCTGATGCTCACTTCGAATTTCAGCAGGTCGTGTACTCGATGTCTACATACATAATTGCACTGAGTTGCTGCCATGCAATTGGCTGATTAGATATTTGCGTTGATGAGCAGTTAAACAGGTGTACCTAATAAAGTGGCTGGTGAGTGTATAAGGATAGGATGACCTGCCATATATATTAGGTTAAGTAGGGAAACAAAATTTAAAAAATTAAGTGGAAATTGAAATTAATGTTCAAATTCATCCACACCCCGACTTAATTTTGATCCTTTATAAAAGGCCTAAATTAGACATTGGAGGTTTGTTGTCTGAACCTCATCAATACACACTCAGAACATTTAAATAACCAGCAATAAAATTCAATGTATCAGTTAAATTTTTTATTAAAATAATAGTCTTCACAACGTTAAGCCTGAAAAACCAGACATAGATTTATCACAATATTATACAATAATATATCATCAGTGCTGCTGACCGCTGCCCTCAGTGCTGTGGAACAGATCCCAATCGAAATTTTCTTTGTAGCAGATCTGTCTTCCTTTGATAGTCCTGACTCTGTAACACATACAGAAGAGAAACATAAAATCAATGTTTGTGATAATATTACAAAATGTTTTAATTATTTATTGGTTGATGGTGGAAATCTTAGTAGCATAGCTAGATCTAAATAACATTCGTAAGCATAACTTAATAATACTATAGTGATAAAAGTGCAGATCAATAGTTCAGACCCACTGAAACTTTTATGCAAACCTATAATACTTCTTTTTTATTTTTTTGCTTTACTAATAATACATTATAATGGATGCTGTAGCTTTGTGTTGATGCCTGGAGGTCAATCATCTTCCTGTTCATCATTTCATGAGCAACAACACAAAAATAGTAGAATAATGAGGCACAAACTTACATGAACGCCTGATTCAGACAGGAGCTGTGGGTCTTGGCAACAGTGACCACACGATTCCGTGGTATTTTCTTGTTGAAAAAGTTGAAGCAGCAGTTAACGGGTTCTGTGTTGAACTTCAGAGCTGTAGCTGTGAGGAAGATGAATAGATAAAGTCAATACAAACATATCTGTGAGCGATCTCTAAATATGATGAGGTACAAAGACAGATCACTCACGCATGGCATTGCAGCAGCAGACGACGAGCAGCAGCAGCCCCAGAGAAAAGCACAGAGTCTTCATGATGCTGTCAGCCAAACGATGATGATGATGCTGTGGATGTTGATGTTCTTCTTCTTGTTTTGCTGTGATCAACTCGTAGCATCATGTTCAATATAAATCCTGTCAATTATGGAACCGAAATGTGTGACGTTGGCCTTTCCATACAAAATTAATGCATACAAAATTTCCCGACACCCCCTCAGAACTTCCACTAGTCTGACAAACAACTGCTGGTGTCTAGTAAGAGGAAGGAGAGTCACAGTAAAGGGACAGGCCACAGTCTAGATGTAAAGATAATAATCGCCTCAGCTACCACAGAAAAGGGAAGACTTTTCTCAGCATTTATCTTATCTACATCTCAGTGCATATTTAGTCAGTGGAAATGTCATCATGAGAAAGCACCGTCACATGCAGAGTGCAGAAACATCATAACACATTTTTATTTGTTTATACTCAAGTGTTTTTATTCTTAGATTCAAGTTAAAGGGGCTTTTTTATCTCGTAAATCTCCTGCCTATTCTCACATTCGCATATTTCACCTTTGACATTTCCAGAAATGCCATAATTTTTAAGGAAAATGTGCTTTTTTGTTGTCTGGTCAAGAATTAGATGAGAAGATCAATACCACTATCTAATCAGCATCACCTTAGCTTAGCATAGCGTAGCATAACTACTGGAAATGGGGAGCAGCCACTTTGGTTCTGTCCACAGGTGTAAAAACTTCAGTTTGTGGTTTTAAAGGGGGTTATGTACTGGACTATATCTTGGCTTGGTGCAGTATCTTCCTCATAGCCACCATGAAGTTGTCATAACAAAGTGATGACTTCAGGGTTTGTACTGCTCCTACCTTTATGCTAAGCTAAGCTAACCAGCTGCTTACTGTGACTGAACATCGACTAGACAGTCAGTGGTATTGATCTTCTCATCTAACTATTTCCCAAATGTTGAACTAAGAGTTGCCCAGAACATACTTTCATGCTTTTGATTACTCTAACTGCTGAGAAAGTACCTTTCTCTTTCTTACTTTTGTGTAGCATCTATGTGTAGCATAAGATGATCAGAAATGTTTCCAGATTCTTGCAAGGCTGTAGGTCAAAATTTCTAATGTTATCAGACATTTGAATGGCCGTTATCAGCAGTAATCAGCCAGCAATAAGAATGGGTGAGTCAGGGTTTGCTCCACCTGCTGGTAGGTTAAGAAGGTTGTTATCAGCCCATTCAATGACCAATTGCTGAAAACAAACCAGTTACTATAAGGTTAGGGCAAAAATGTTCCTGGTTAGGCATTATGAAAGATAGATAGTGAACTGACATTGTTTGACCTATCCACCTCCTCTCCCTTGTGCTGATGATGGCCTACCAGCCTACCAGCAGGTGGATTAGCCCCCTATTCATTCATACTTATGGGCTGATTACAGCTAACAATGACCATTCACTTGTTTGATAACATTTAAATCAGGTGAACAGGAGCAGCTGCCCAGGTGACATTTCTCACTTGATAATAGAAAACTTTACACATGGTCTAGTTGTTTCTGATGGAAACGTTTGCCTGTTAAGGCCTCCTTTTGTTCCAGGTGATGTCAATGAGCTCTCTGTCTGATAGCAGAGCAACAGCAAATGACAATACATTAAAGAAAGTATTATAGTACATTATAAAGTATTTTGTCTTTAAAGAAAGACCAATGTTCAGGATATAATTAATAAAAATGTTTTTAAGCAGTGGGCTGTGGGATTAATACAAACACATAACACCACCCACTAATCATGTTGGTTTCTGACACCTCCAGGGTAAACTACGTAGTTTACCATAAGTCAGTTCCCCGCTTTATGCAAATATGTCCAGTGTGGACCAAAATAAACAAGTGTGATGTTCACAAGATCTGATGCGCAGATGTTAACTGACGTTGTTTGACCCATCCATCTACCCTCCATCCCATGATGGTGACATTTCTCACCCGAGAATAGATGATTTAGGAATGGGATAAGTTCAATGAATTACCTGCAGACTTTGAGCAATACTGAATAGACGTGGTTAAGAATCAAACACGTGTATTTGATGTATTTGATCTCTCTGTCTGACAGTGTGCCTACAAAACACACACACACACACACACACACACACACATTCACACACACAGCAAATTGACAATAATAATACATTATAAATGAAGAATTAAAGAAAGATCAAAGTTCAGAATTTAATTTGTAAAAATGTTTTTAATTCATGGGCTGTTTGATAAACACAAAACACCACCCATGTTGGTTTCTGACACCTCCAGGGTAAAATACATACCTAGTTTACCATGAGTCAGTTCCCCTCTTTATGCAAATCTGTGTGGTGTAGACCAAAATAATGGAGACAACATGATGTTCACGAGATCTTATCGCAGCTGTCTTCACAAACACCGGTTTAGCAATGCATCTGTGACCTATTTAGATCTCTTCTGTGCATGCATTTGCAACCCCGTCAATTTCCTCATGAACATCTGTAACTGATTTAAATATTTCTGTGAACTTATCAATGGGCTTTTACAGTCACAGCACATATACAGATCTATTCTTATTCATATATGCATGTGAAAAGCATGTCAGTAGCAGTGGTCCTGCATTATATTCTAGTTTTTAATTAAATAAACACATACTTTTTATAAGCAAAATTGTTCATTGTACAGCACAATGGCCTCTGTCCAATTATTGTATTATTACCATAATATGATTATTGGAATACTGTACAGTATTCTAAATATCGACTAACACAGTATTTTAATATTGGAAAAAAAATGTATCAGATTGTCAAATTATTTACGTTAATTAAATTGTAAAACATTGTGAAATTATATTCATACACACATATACAAAGATCTAGGTTTGTCTATGTTAAGCACCATTGTTTTGCTCTCAAACCTTATTGAAAAGTTCATATGATCAAAAAAAGAGATCCCAAAAAGTAACATGTAGCAGAAGGGCAGAACAGAAAAAAAAAGAAAATGTAATACATTGTGATAGTAGCTCTTAACTGTCATATACTAAGTCGTAATTAGGATCGTATCTATAAAGCAGTGTGTCAGTCCTCACAGTTTTCAGTGTTGTCAGATTGGGCGGTTTTCCGCATAATTGGGCTGGTTTGAGTTGTATTGTGTTACATTATAGGGGGTTATATGGTCTCGCATAGTTCTATTACACTTGTGAACACTTTTTTGAGCCACGTTTTTACTGTTTTTATTGTTTTTTAAGTAATTTGCATTGCTTCTTATCTTCGGGCGGGTTTTTCGCGATTATTGGGCTGGAAACCATCAAACCAATTTTGCAACACTGACGGTTTTAGGCGTATTCATTATTGGCTGAATTCTTCTCCACTGACGGCGGGTGGCACTATGTCATATTCTCTGCTGGATTTTGCTCCAGAAGCACTTCCGGGTAGTAATGTTTACAACTGGGTGCAGCGTTGACACCACAGAGCTGTTTTCCTGGCTCATGAAAACCATCTTTTACTTTAAACACAACATGCACCTGAAGTGCTAAACTCCAAATACTCAGACGGTAGGCTGTGCCGCAGGACTGCATCAACGGCATCACATTTTGACAGCAGCTAGCACACAGCAGGCTCACTCAGGCTGCTCAGGCTAACCAGCTAACGTTAGCTTGCTGTATTTAACACTAGCGAACAGAACATTTGAACGTTAATTATTCCAGACGTTTCTGTCTTCTGGTCTTACCAATAATACATGGAAATAGGAAATTGGGGGTCACTGTAAAAGCATTAAAATAATACAATTAGCTTATATAGTTTGATTAATCTACAAATCAGCAAGGTTTTTGAATGCATCTCCAATTACTTAGTTACTACTTTGTTAGTCATGAAACTGAACTGGATGTTGCCAATACATGAAGTGTTTTCGCAAAGTATAAATGTGCACAGAAGGTTTTGGAAATGGTAGCTTCCTTCTAAGACAAATAAAATAGTTGTGAACGATATGATAAATAAAACATAATTTGTAATGTTAATGTAATACAATCGTTAACCAGTCGTTCATTATGCAAAGATAGATAGGACTAAGATAAACTCATTGGAACCTCGTGAATCTTTACAGTGGCACAGGCAGCAGGGCTCCATCGTCTGGATCAGCTGCTGAGAGTCAAAGTAGAGAACAAGCTATGAAGAAGAGAAGCAGACGTCCAAAGTCATCTGACACTTCAAGACAGACCAGCAAGGCAAAGACAACAGTGAGCGTCAGTGAGGAGAAGAGGCCACCTGGAAACAGAGGGAGACCTCGGAAGACTGTCCCTGTAACCACAGACACTTTCTACCATGATAATGCTGCAAAAGACAAGACTGCTGACGTAGACTGTAGTGTGGCAGCAGCTGAGGACACACGGAAACATCCAGAGAGCAAGTCGAGAGCTTCAAGTGAGTTTGTCAGTACCAGCCCCTTGTCCTGTAAAGGTTAGAGCCAGACCAATATAATAATTTGCAGATTTTAGAGTTTATGATGTCATTGATGAAATCCATGATGTCCTTTCTATTTAGGTTAAGTACCTGAAATTAAAGTTCTCCACTAGGGTTAATGTTTTTTGGATACCCATCAACTCTAGTGTCCACTTGATGATTCTGAGTCGTGACTGACAGTTTCAAAACACCGTTGTGTTACTTCCTCCAGCAGGCAGACTGTCCACTGCTATCTGCCGGCTCTGCCATGGGAAGTTCTCTCCACGCAGCCTGCGGCACGCCTTCAACAAGTGGCCTCAGGTTTCCATTGATATTGTTGACGAAGAGTCCGACGCAGCGGCCCAGTCACCCCTTTTATTCCACACGGATTTCCAGCGACTGGTGGGGGTCCAGCTGGACCGTGATCCCCGGTTATCAGAGTTTATCTGCAAGAAATGCCACTCCAAGTTCTACAAGTGCCACAGCATCCTGGTCAGGTTTCTGCAGAGAGTCAACCTCCCACCAGAGAAAGAGAACCACAAAAGCTGGTGAGTCCAACAAAAATCTATGTTTATCTAATATTATGCCAGTAAAAGAAGATTCATTCTTGTATTGAATTACTGATCAGCCCTAGTGTTTATCTAGTGGCAGAAAATGTACAAATATAAGCAGCTCTTTCTGTTTACAGGAAGAAGTGCCCAGAGGCCTCAGTGAACGATGGCTCTACAAGTAAATAAAAGCATTTGTTCTTTCCTTTACTTACAGAAGTTCACATCAGACACAAGTGAGCTGTTTGCGATACTCTACTGAGACATTCTTCTGTTTGCTTTCAGCACCACAGTCCTTTACCTCAGACCCGAAGTGCCTCCACAGCCTGGTGTCCTGGGCTCATCACCACGGAGAGGCCTGCCGCTCCTGTCCCAACCTGAGGGAGGTGCTGGAGGGCCAGTGCTGGGGCTCCGTTCAGGCCGTCTGGGGCTGCGTT
>CAFUXE010001343.1:21973-33467 GCA_903364295.1 Serranus cabrilla
TTTAAAGTCATGCTATCAATAAAGGTGTTTTTCAGCATGAACATAATATTTTAGATTTTAGTTTTACTTTCATTTGGATATTTGACCCTCACTGTGCAGAATTATGTTATCTTTACAATATCTGATATTAGAATATTGTTCACATAAAGTTTCACTGCCCTCACCTTAAATATGAGGTTAGGACATGTATGCGAACCTTTAATGGATTATTTGGACATTACAGCTTGTTTGGTTACTGCTCGCTTCTAGTCAATTAAATAGTGAAAACAAACAATTCCCCATGTGTCTGAGGTCCAACTGAGCCTCCCTCAAGGACCCCTTGGAGACCCTGGACCACTGTTTCAGAATCACTGTACTCTCACCGGCCCATAAATGATCTGTCAATCATAAGAAATTCATTGTGTTATGTATCATTCCAATAAAGAAACAAGGCAATCAGGGATGGCAGACTTCACCCCACAGCGCCCTCTGTTGGCCAGAGGATGAATATGCAGCGGAAACACAGACAGACAGACTGTGTAATACATGTTCCCATGCCAGTCTTGAGTAACTATGGACGTGGGGACATGGTTTTTCTAAAATAGGCCTCTCATCCACACCAACTCCAGAATCATAGACCCTTGGATGGGCCCCTGCTGGGCCTCTGGGCCTCTGGCTCATGTCTACCCTTATCTGTATCTTCTTTTCCACTTACAAAATTTGAAAATATTGGTTCACTTATTGGTACCAACCATTTAAAACAGGCAATTACCAGCATCCATATTGTGAATCTCCAATTTCCACACTGATCTGAAGCTGTTGAATATTACAAGCTTTTCTCTCTTCTATTGCTGTAACATACTGCCACTTAAAAACAAATATCCACCGTCTGTGTTGACTGTGGATGGTCATTTGTAGTTAAGCTGACAGTGGACTTCCTCCCAACATCCACTGATGTTGATCAAACAGAACCTGCAGTCCTCCACTGGCCCCAAGCTGATTCAAACAGTACCTCAGCAGGCCTCTCTTTACAGGGTTCCACTACAGCTCCATTTGTTGGTGACAGCGCTGCTGCAGAGGTGACACACCACAGTGACAGGGGCAGCCCCCCCACCCCCACCCTCTCCACCACCATCCACTCACCCAGCGGTGGTGCCCCAGTGAGCCCTGTACCTCGGCCACGTCAGTCAATAAACCGCAGGCGGCCACACACACACACACACGCATGCACACACATCATGGACAAACTGGGAACACTGAGGGGAACGACAGGATGGAGAGGGAAAGTGAGAGAAAGGAAGTGATAGATGGATGGATGGAGAGTGTTTGAGTGGTATCTGAGCAGCAACACAGCAAGGAGAACTCTCATTATGTGCTGTTTTGTCTGACAGCGACAGTGCTGTAGCCGTTATAGGGAGTTGATGACCCAAGTGACCCGGAAAGCAAGGCGTGGCCCACACAGCTGTGGTCACTGTGGTGATCTCACACAGTGTAATTAATGCACACAATCAGAGGTGTCTGTATACGTGTGTGTGTGCGAACACGCGAGCAGGGGTTTGCCTGCTTATTACAACCAAACAGTGAGTTACAATCTGACAACAGAGAGCTCTGGGTAATTTCCCATCATGCCTCATCAGGAACAGCGGGGGGCCAAGAGCCTCACCACATCAGCTCACACTCGGACCTGGGTAGAAAATTACCATCATTAAACAGCGATGTGTGAGAGAGAGAAAGAGGGAGCCAAAAAAAGAGAGCCTGTGACAGACAATGGGACAGTCGGAGACAGGCAGAATGGAAGACAGACATCGGATGAAAGGAAAGAGGGAGATTGGCACAGTCGCACTACAGTAAATGCCAAAATCATGATGCAGTATTGATGAAGGAAAAATGGAGGTCTCTGTTTCTGTCGTCCACAGAGGACGAATCTATGATTCAATTCCACTTTGACGAGAAAACACAGAGCAGAGTTTTACTCGTCTTTCTTTTCTCCGTCTGTCTTTTCCTCCCTCTCATTAGCGACAGGCTCTGATTGTATTGGATTGAACAGTGACTCTGTATCGATCTGGCCGGCCCTCTGAGGACCAATGTAATCAGTGCTCTCTGCTGGCCGAGAGGCAGGTGGTGGAGGGCGAGATTAGCAGTGAGACAGGTGGGAGGAGAGGCAGGAGTCAAGCTCTGAGGATGCCCTGGACATGACAATTATTGACAGTTTATATATTTTATTGTGCAGGAAGAAAATGTGCACAAAGAAACAGACCTGGAGACTTAGACCTTTTACTTAAGCAACACAATGGAGTCAAAATACAAATTCAAAATTTTACTTGAAACAAAGAGAGTATTAGATGAGTTCACTCGCAAAAACACAAATAAATAAATAAACCAACACTATTTTTGAGTGCACAAAAGAAATGTGTGTTTGTTTGATATCTCCTGGACTGCACTACGGGGAAAAAAAATTTGAAAAATAAATAAAAATGGAGGTATCTTGCAAAGTCCTCATTCTATAAAAATATTATATTATTGGATTATAATTATTGATGCACTCTTTATTTACTACCAGTTAGCATAATCTAGCATAATGCATCATTATTTATTATCATTTTGTAATAATAATCTGCAAAAATAACAAAAAAAAACTGTAAATGTAGTGGAAGAAAAAGTGCAATATTTGTATAAAGTACCATAAAATGGAAATATTCAAGAACATTTCTTTTATTTTGGAGGTTATGTGGAGTGAAAGCCCTGCTTGAAGCAAACAGAAGCAGCCTCTTGCTTGTCAAATTTCAATCTTTGTTTCATAACTGAAATACACACAATATGATGGATAAAAGATCTGCGGCAGAGCTCCAAGCTGACTCCCGGTCTCTGATGTCTCGTCTCAAGCCCACTTAATCCAACAGTGACATGTAAATATTTGAGCAGAATCTATGAGGAGATATTAAAACAGTGATTTGCTACTTAAAGACATATCTGTTAAATCACAACTGTGCTGTGAGCTGAGCTGAGTTCTGGTTGTTCTTGGAGGGACACGATGTTTCCTGACAGTCTGTAGTCCCGCAGCTCCCTGGCCGTCTTGACAGCTCTACTAGGCCCGTGGCTCTTCTTAACTCCTTCTGTCTTCCTATCTTTTTCTCAGCCCGACGCTGAAAGTGTTTACCCTCCCATCCTCTACCATTACCTTCAGTGTCCCTGCACATATGTCTGCAGCTCACTGTTACCCACCTTGACTCCCTTTTGCTTTTCCCCCCTCTTTCTAATCCCACAGTGCTCTTTTATTTTCTCCTCTGTCTCTCCCACTTCCTAAAGTTCTCTTGTGAAAATAGCAAAAAATAGCATCACTTGATCACTTGACTGAGTGTTCACCTGGCTGCTCTGCTGGCCCGAGATGAGAGGGAGGAAGAGATAAAAAAACAAATGAGATGGAAAATAAACAGAGAGAAAAGAGAGAGAGGCTGAAAGACCCAGGAGGAGAGATGGACATATGCAGACCAGAATTTATGTTTTGTTGAGGAGCGTTCGTAGCTTGCCCAGCACCCCCCCTCGCCTTTCTATAACACATTCTATCTCTACAAAAACCACACACACACACACACACACACACACATTCCCCATGTAAAGGCCTACACAGATGCGCTCTTGGTGAGGAGGAGAGAGAGAGTCTTTGCATGGATGACCCAGTTGGGTTTGTGCCAGTTCTGGAGGAGCCTGGAGCCAAAGTGTAGACCTGGAGACACACACACACACACACACAGACACACACACACACACACCATCTGGTCCCGTGCCTTTTAATAACTGAAACAAGGCACAAGATGTAGGCAGCATGGTGCATGGTTTCCCATCAGCCTGGCAGCAAGAGAGCAGTAAGTAACAATAGCAACAATAGCCCTGAGAACAGTAAATACACAAAGCATTACAGGTGTAGATGGAAACACAAGGAAGCGGATAAGGCCTTTGTTTGCAGAAAATTGGAGAATATAATGCTTTTATGGGTTTCAACACACGGGATGTTCAAAAAGATGCAGCCTCGCTTTCTCGCCGTACCCAGCATAAATTCTTTCCCTTCCTTTGCTCTCTCCCTCTCTTTTCTTCCTTTCTGTCTTTCTCCCCTGCTGCGTACAGGAGTCAGTCTGACTTTTGATCCTGACATCTGCGTCTTGCAGGAATGTCTGTGTGCTCTCTCTGCCCTCTGATGTAGCTCCAGGAACTAATGGAATGTGAAAGAGACAGACGGGCTTCTCGTCTGAAAAACACTGCCCTCTCTCCGTACACGTGTGTATATATGTGTGTGTCTGCATGTGTGTGTGTGTGTGAGAGTTGAGAGGGCACTCTTGCTCCCACACATATATACGTGTGTCTGCTTCAATCCAGCCATTTCCACAGCATCCCCAAAATAAGATGAAACGAAAGGGAAAAGGGCGAGACAGGGGAGAGCAGCAAATGATAAAGGAGTCGAACGCCTCAGTTTATGATTTTGCACATGGCAACATGGAGCGTGGTTTTAGATCGGCTAACCTTTGAGCTGCAGTGTATGGGTTAATCCCACAACTCTTTTCACTTTCTCTCCCTCTCTCCCTCATTCTGCGGAGAGAGTCTGAAGGTCTAAAAGGGTGTTTACAATTCACTAATCTGACTTCAAAACCAGCTTAACTCTGGGAGACATCAAAGGTGCGCGCGTGATGGCCCCACTGATCCCAGTAAGGGGGGGATGTATGATAGACTGGAAACATAGTGAGAAGGGGTGGGGGAGAAAAGGGAACAGGAGGAAACTAGATATTTCTGAGATCTTGTGATGACTGTCTCACTTGATCAGAAAAAAAACAAAAAAAACAACTGTTCCAGACTGATGATAAGGCTTAGAAATCAGAAGCACTTCATGAGGATGCTCAGAACGCGCAATCTCGCACCAATTGGGTCTCGATCAATTATTTTAGTGAAATAATCAATATAACTCAAATAATCTTTTCTGACACACATCTTAAAGTCCAGCTATAAATTCAGGGTTCACACAAAGTGCTGAAAGTTTGGAGAGTACTTAATTTTAACCATTATGTTTCAAGTCAGGAATATGCTTGGTTTTGAGTATTCTCCTTTAAAAACGCTTGATTTTTTAACATACTCTGGTATTTCATCTATGCAGTCAACTGAAATGAAACAATCCAAACGCTTATATTTGTTTGTCTCCACCCAGAAGAGCGTAGCCAGCTTATAGTTATAAAAGTCTTCTGTCGGTCCCTTACTCTAAATTTGCAAGCAATAAACAATCATGATCAAAACATACAACCAAAGTTAATGTATAAACAGCTGATTCATTCATGCAAAAATTTAGATGTGATGATAAAAGCCTCAGGATTCTGGGAAAATCTTTGGTTTATGTTTCTTAAAAGTGCTTGAAATTAACTCTTAAAAAGCTGCACAGACCCTATAAAATGTTTGCACCCCATTAATGAATGCGTCCATCCGGCTTTATCATCTTCATCAAAATCACTCACGGTAAGTATGGTAATACATCTGCTTTTCATAAACATATTCATTAAGAATTGATAGCTGGATTGTGAAATACAGTTCCAGGAGGTGGACATGGACGTCTTTGTCCTGGTGAGGCTAACTAATGATGAAGAGCTCATTTAGACGAGACTTGCATGAATATCTGCACAGGAGAAAATGCAGGCAAGGTAAAATTAGCCAGTAATAAATGAACACTGAGGAAATACATCTGGCATTAATTGTCATCCAAAGGTCACGGTTCATTAAATTACCATTAAAGAGTTTGACAAAATATATTTGGTGCTCACTGAGGTATGCTGGCTTTGTGAAGTAAAATATATAAATAACTGTAATAACTATAGCTGTGTTTCTAAGACCTATTAATATCAGATGGAGAGGAGAAGCCTATTCTGCAGGGACGTTATCAAGGGATTTGCGCTATTAACAGATGTATTTTTCCTCCTCCTTGAACACATAGAAATAATGCAAATTATAATAAATTGTCATGTAATGAATAGTCAGGCCAAAAATGGGGACAGTATGATTTGATGGAGATGAGCTGATTGCAGTCATATTAGTTATTCCGTATGTGTGCTGAATACATCTGAATGTGAAGTTCTTTTGTGATTTCAAGTTTGTCCCACATTTCTATTGAGCTATCAGGGACGGACATGCGAGACTGCCTCGAGCAAACATCTGCTCACACATGTACACATATGTATAAACATACACAGGCTGACATACATGCCCACGCTGGACCCGCTGGAGCCCAAATGCTTCAATAAAAAAAAAAAAAGAATGTAAAAGAGAAGTACAGTAGGAGCACATTTGATTAAGAGGAAAAGAAGGAGAGAAGAAAGAGAAAGAGAGGAAATGTGTGTGTGCGTTCGTGTGTGTGTGTTAGAGAGAGGCAGAGCAACATGAGACAGAGAGACTCGGGTGGACAGACACTGATTCCCCCAGGTGCATGTTGGGTAAGTCTTCAATAATATGGAGTGACAAGGAACAGAAGGAGCCGATTTCTCCTCATGTCATATCCTCTTTCTCTTCTCGCTTCCTGCTTCTTGTCAACAGGACTTTAAACTGGTGTTTGTTAAATTGGATGTCAGGGTCAACAGAGGACTTTGTTACATCGAATGCTTGTCTGTTTGTGTGCATGTGCGAGCCTGCGTGCGCATAAATGTGTGTGTGCGTGTTCAATGCCGTCGTTTAAATGTGATAACATGTTGTCTCTTGGTATTAGAGGGTCTGGGTCAGAGAATAAAACACTGCTGAAATACCTTCACTTGAGAAATTCCAAATGCAAACTTTAAAGATATAATATGCAGGATTTGAGAAAAAGAAATATGTGCAGCATCATACAAAAATGACTCCTGTCAATCATCACTTATGACGCACTAACAGCTTGTAGCTATATCTGTATCTGCAGAGACTCTGTCCTCTGCCTGTTTTATCTCTTTTATTTTCATTTTGCTGTGTTCAGAACACTTCTGACTGTCACCCTATGGGCACAAAGCTATGAAAACAGCAGTCACAGTGCAGAAAAAAACAAATACAGCGAGCCAAAACACCAAGTTTGTTCCAAAATGAGAGTGAATATTGGGTTTGCATTTACTTCTGTTGAGCTGTGGAGGAGGGGCCAAGTTTGAATGCTATGTTTGCAAAACAATTCCTGCACATTGTGCCTTTAATACGTTACTATAATATAATATCACAACACATGCAATTTAAACACAAAAGCCTCCATGACACTGAGTCACTGAGCTCACAACCACAACAGAATCCCCGCTGTATTGCATGGCAAAGCCCCCGGAGCCTCCACTGTTCAGCCATGCCACTGTAGCAGGTCTACCCTGCCTTTCCAGGAAGCCTCAGATGAGTAGCAAGCCCCTGGACATCTCTGCTAATCACTCATCCCTAAACAGGCACTCTAAATGACCTTAGAGAGAAAGAAACAAGAGACAGACAAACCACGAAGCCAAACAAGGCCCCCAGGCCTCTAACCAATTTAAATCCCAATTAGATTTATCACATACTCTCAAGAGGTAAGTGTGTGCCCGTATATTTTTGTGCATGCTCATGTTTGCGTGCATGCGTGTGGATTGTCAGACAACCAGCTCTTCCGTATAAACAACAAAGGTCATTCGCTGTCGGAGTTGGTGTATGTTATTGTTCCGATTAGTGTGTCTGATTTTGTTTTGACTGTTATTGTTACAATCGTAGAAGCAGCTGACCTTTGACTGTAAAAAATAGAGGATCACATTATTGTCATTGTCAGGGGATTTTCAAAATTTCTTATCATGCTATGACGAGTCAATACTGATGATGAGGTACAAAGTCTGGTAAACACACAATGAAGGCGAGACGGAATTTATGGATCCACAAAACATTTGGTTTTATCTTCCACAATATATTGTCTTTAGAACTCGACTCCATCACCAATTTTAACACTCTAGGACATAATTCATGTTAAACTAATATTTTCTGACTGCCTTAGACCATAGGAATAACATGTATGTATGTTTTTGAAAGCCGACCTAGTTCTCTTTAAGGGTCTCTATGGTTAACTACTGTAGCTGCCCTCATCTGTGGTCAGGATGTTCCCTCAATATGAATGACTTACAGAATAAGTATCATGTTTGTCAGGCAGGGTTGCATTCAATTCTATATGGTCTAAGAGGCCATCTATTTTATAAGATGTATCATATTTATTGTATCTTTTAGCAACATTTTCAGTAATTTTTTGTAATCTCACTTATTCTATACATAACAATATTTTTCTTTTATGTATGCCAAGTGTGTACTAAAGTCATGACAATAAAAAAAATGAATTCCTGAAATTAGTATTTTGTGTATTTTGTGTTTAAACAGTTCAAGTCAGTCTTTCAGATTCAAATCACAAGCTATATATATTGTTAAGTTATTGTTAAGGGAGTTACAACGACAAAAAGTGATCAAATGAATATTTCTAATATATACGTCAAGGTTTAAGGTATGTGTTTTAATTATGATAGCTAGGGCAAAATTGCACAGCAAAGTTTGTTTATCATATTTTCAAGCTGTTTATGGTGACAGCTGCTTGAGAAAAAATCCATTGGCCTATTAACGCCTTTTGATAGCTACATAAACAAAAGAACACACATTCTCTGACAAACACACACACCAGATGTCCACTCCCCCCCCCTCTTCACCTCTTACATTAGGGTCCCCGTGGCAACAGGTCAAAACAGGTCCCACCTGAATGGGGCATTTCTGGTTCACAGGTGAGTCCTGTTTTTTCCTCTGCCTATCCTTTTCTTTATAGTCATGTCCCGCATCTCAAATGGGAACAGGTCAGCGTGTGCAGGGTTACTTCTGCGGGCCAGATGGGATTCAATGGAGATGACATTTGGTGGATGAGCCGCCTGATATAACCATAATGCAGCTAGAGATTCCTTTCCCTACGCTTTTCATTACCACAGCAGAGAGGTGCACACAATTACAGCCTTAAATTCAAACTGATTGTCAATCCAGCTTCATGTGTATTTAGTTGGCCTTTGTCATCCACTGTAGCAGGACTGAAGGAGGCTTTAGTCAACCTTGTGCTCCTGCCTCAGTCCTCCCCACGCCTCTAGGTGGCAGTATTGTCATATCAACCTCTTAAACTGGTCTCTGCGCTTCAGCTTGCACAACTCCACAAAAATCTCAACAGTCTTCACCCGCAGTAGAATACTATGCCTGCTGCTAAAAGCTGATTATCTGCCTCGCACTCTCTCAGTTCAGCTCAAAATATTCAATCCTACATAAAATATTCCCTGTCCCGGAAGGTGCCACAGGGCCATTCTACATGTGTTTGATCCTGCATAAAAGCTTAAGTTGCTGCAGTCAGAAAAATCTATATTTAAACAAAACCCATGACTTAACATCCACTGTACATTAGCATGAAAGCTCCTTTTTACCAATGTTATAGAAATGTATTCCCAACTAAAGTTGTTTGAATGAAACTCCCAGCTGACCTTGTGGAGTACAAAAAAATTCTATCTCTCTCCATTAAGTCTAAAAAAATACTTTTCAGTTGAAGAGGACGCAGTAGTTACTGTATATGACACAAAGGTGAAGTCATCCCAGCGCTGAGGGCAACAAAAGCAGCATCATCACAGCCATGCAGTCATCTACATTGAAGTGTTTCAGGCGCTAGTGTGTGTGTGTGTTCATCCCTCTTATGTTATATGGAGCAAGGTGTTTTGGTTTGAGGTTGGTGGGAGCTTTGCGTGCAGAGCAGCGCTTGTTCCAACGCTGAGAGTGAGCTAGAAAGAGAGGCACTAACAGCCGCATGGTGTGTACAACACACAATTAGACTCATTATTGTATCCTGGAGATGAGAGAAATGCAACGTGGGCACTCCCCTGCTGTGCCCTGGCACCCTTTGGAGACAGTGAATCATGTACACATGTAGACATTTCCCACAACAATACACCAGAAGCACTTCAAACAGCCTGCTCCATTCATACACTCTACAGCCAGCCAAGCACACAGTTTACATTCGTCAGTCATTGGCAAATGGTATTTAGGTATCTGGCCAACTCACCACTTCACACAGGTACGGGTTTCTCAACTGCAGGCCTCTTTTCCATCCTGGGTTTGGTTGGGGTTCAAGTCCTTAATAAACTTACAAAAATGCATATTTCTCCATGTTTACAGGACTCAATAACATGTACGTGTTGACTGTGGAGTTTCCTTTTATACTGTAGTTTGGGTATTTATACACACAGGCTGCAAGACGCCTCCTTGTGCCCTTGCTTTTCCCTCCTTCCTTGGCTGCAGGACTGTAGGTGCACCTGGACTCCCCAGCAGAGTGCTGGTCTGACAGCTAACACTGCTCTATGTCACGGTGTGCACTGATTGTCTTATCTGCCCATTTATCACAGTTGAATTGGAACCAGCCTTGCCTGAAACCTGCTTTCAGACTTTGTTCGGGTGACTTGGGATGCATGATGCTGCAATTGTTGAGCTTTCGGAAATGGGGGTTCCATTGCAAATGTATTCAGGGTTATTTTAACTTACCCAGATACTTCACATGTTTCATACTGTATTTCACTGGCCTGGGATAATAATTACAATTAGCCTGCCAGTAAGGAATGGTAGGGGAACTGTGCACAGCGTTTCATGCTTTTTCAGCAACTGACGCAAAATGACTTCCTGACACGTGTAAGTTTCTCCTGCTTCAAATAGCACTAAATGGGATCTTGCATGATTGTAAAACCTAAAAAATGCATCAGTGTGCGAGAAGTGGCTGGCTCCATGAGGCTGTCCGCACAAGCTGTTTGCACACAAACCAGCCCTGATGTCTTCTGTCAGCCCTCATTTTGGTAAACACTGATGTCTACGTGAGGAAACGGAGTGACAGGTGCATGATTGAGGTACTTAAAAGGAGACACTCTCAGCGACTCTCCTCCTCTCTGCTGATCTCCCAGGGTTGCTGTGATTCTCCTCATGCGTTTCAGTCCCGACATTATATGCATCAGCTCTCTTTCATCTCCTGACACATTTTTTAAGGTCTCGTTTAATTGATGTAATGCACCTTTTGCAAGATTTAATTGCAAGATAGCTTCAGCAGATCGTAAAATAATCACCTCATTATCATTCACAGAGGCAGAATTGTTTTACTTCTTCATTAAAAAGACGAGTATCACTTCTTAGAGATCCAGCGCGAACTTGTTTGATTCCGTCAGGCAGGCGCTGGCTTCACATGGACTTTGCCACCTTTTCAAAGACTTTGCTGTACGAACAGGTCCGCTTAAACGAGATCTGTAAAAGATAAACATTAAATATGCATCCAGATCTTCTGCTTGGGCGAGTGGACTGAATCTGTATGAATGGCTAATGTGTTGCTGTGACGGCAAGCAACTAGATTGATCACTCATTACGATATCTGCTCCATTGGCCATTAACACCCGCAAGGAGCCTAACTATGGGCCCCATCACACACCAGGGTTAAATTGAGAGTGAAGAAGTGAAGTGTGCTTGTGTGTGTGGGTGTGTGTGTGTG